>JAVJIF010004147.1:0-313819 GCA_038442645.1 Agave tequilana | reverse complement strand
TCCCTATAGCGCCAATGCTCTCCGTTATTCCGGAGCTTCTCTGTTCAAAGATATCAGAATGAGAGGGAGGGCGATGAGAGGAAGGCAGAGGGGGAGGGGGGCTTCAACGGCTAAGGGTGGAGATGCAGCATGAGATGAAAAGAGGATGAGTTGTAATTTAGATTTTTTTGATAAATTAATGCGTGCCTTTATTAATTTTATAGATATACTGGTATGATGGATCTCTTTATCACTTTTGTAGATGTCAAAAATAGAATGAAGTGAAGCAATTTTAATTTGAAACAAACAACCATCCCCTTCTTACTATCTGCAATTATTATTAATATTATTATTATTTACAAATGGGCATTTAATCAGTTGAACAAAATGAAAATAGAAACTCCAAATGTAATAAAAAAGACGAGGAGGAGGTTGTTTTAGAAACTCCAAATAAACGGAGAGCTTTTATGTAAACTACGGAGACCTTTTATGTGAACTTTCGAACTATACTCTCGCAGAACCCAAGCTTCCTTCCTCTCTTTGAACGCCGCCTCGAGAGGACCACTCTCGCTGACTCTCTAATCTCTAATCCCGTCGACCTCCGCGAAAAAATCATGGACATGGACGACGACGACGAGTTCGGCGATCTCTACACCGACGTCCTCCGCCCTCTCTCCTCCTCTATGCCCTCCTCTTCAATCCCGAACCCCTCGCCCAATCCCCCTCAGGTCACCGGCGGTGACCGGATCCCTATAAAAATCCGAGCTCCGATCAGCCCCTCGAAACCCTAGCTCCCCTCACCGACGAAGATCCGAAGGACGACTGGCTTCCGGACAATTGGAATGATGACGGCGACGATGCTGTCCCCGTCGCGAATTTCAGAGTAAAGGCCGAGCCTGGCGGTTTGGCGGAAGGGGACGAAGCTAAGGTTTCTGGATCGGCCGGGGATCACGCCAAGATTAGAAAGGACGAGGGGTTTATGGTTTCCGAAGGGGTGAAAATCGAGATCGGGGATCTTGATCGAGAGCCAATAATTCCCGGTCTCTCTACCGTTCCTGCGTCGAGTAATGGTGATCTGAGGATTTCTAACGCCGACGATTGGACAGTGACAGCGAGGACGATCTTCAGATCGTTCTGAATGATGATTCTCATGTGCCAATGGGTGGAGAGGGGAATGGGGACGATGATGATGAGGACGGGGAAGAGGACTTGGTTATTGTTACGGACGAGGATCAGCAGCATCACCATCATCCGGCGATGGAGGAGCAGGATTGGGGCGAAGGCGAGCTGCAGCCGGCGGCAGATGGGGAGAGAAAAGAGGGTTTGGATGCCGTTAAAGCGAATGGATCTGTTGGAGGTGTCGCTGGTGGGCCGAGGATTGGTTATAGTAGTCATGGGTTTCATCCGCAGCATCACTCAATGTTCAAGGTCAGATCTTTTTGATGTCAATTGTAATTAGGGGAATTCACATGTTTAGTTTTTCTTAATTTATACTTTGTAAAGTTATATGGAGTTTATGAGATGGTTGTCTGATTCTATACTATTATGATTGTTATTAATTGAAATGAATGAGCATTTGAATGTACAACTGATCTCAAATTTACAATTTTTGGCCAATGCGTGTCAAATACCACTATTATCTTCCGCGATGTCATTATTACAGTGTGTTTCGCATCAAGGCCAAGTAATTTTCTCGTCTAATAACTGCAATTTGTTTAGCAATTAACTGGTTTCTTCTCGTTCCAATTCCATTACTTAAGATATTTAAGCTGTTTTTGAGGCCATAATATAAGGTGTGATCTGAGAGGATTACGAGCAGGAACATTGAGTTTGTCAAGCCTGTGTACGGCTTCTTGTAAAGAGTGATAAGCATAGGCCCTAACAGATATTTGCAAAAACCCAGGGTACACCCTAGGATGTTAATTCTCAGTGAGGAAGTGTTGTACTTCACTCGCTTCCCATTATTCTGGATGTCAATATGCAGCCTAGATTAATGTTGCCAAAACAAGCCATGTAATTTTCTCTCTTTTTATTATAATTTTTGTTATAGAAGTGGTCGTTTTTAGTTTTAGCTTTGTTTTAGCTGACATGTGCCACAGTACATCTGTACTTACCAATCTCTTCACATGTCAGTCACTTTACGGTAACCTTCCAGGCTTCCAACATTGTATCACTGAATTATTGGTAGATCTGTCATCTTCTTCGAAATTGTGAATTGACAACAGAAGAAATTCGGACAAGAAAGAGGAAGGGAGAGAAGAAGATGAATGAGAAAACTTTAACTACCTTACAGAAAAGAGAGGAGCATATTCCATGGATACAAAATCACAACTGCTATGCGATAGGTTGGTGGAGAAGGGAAGAATCTAGGCAATTGATGCTTTCTTCCTTGTGTCCCATTCTTTTATTTTATTTTTTTGAATGAAGAATAGTCCAATAAACAAAGAGTTAAAGGTTATATAGAGTCAAGCAGCCAAAGAGCACTGTTCTTTAATAAACCAATAAAGGAGCCAAACTCTTATTTGTTATCAATATGGTCAATAATGTATTGTTATTGAGATATTGCCATTTTCTTGTTGGATTGCCACTCATTCATTGTTAATTTGGTTAACTGTGCTTTTTCTTGATATATAGGTAATTATCATGTTCTTGTTTGATTGCAAGTCTTATTACATTCCCTCTCTTGTGTTACCATGTATTATGCCTGAAATTCATAATCATGCAATGTATCATTAAATGATGAATTATATTAATCTACTTTTTGTTGTGAACAAATTGACACTATTTTATTCTGAATGTGACCCAATATCTTGTATATGAATGTGTTTGAATTTGATCCATCTCCTTTTAGGAGATAATGGAAATTTACCTTGGCTTCTTAGATGGGAAGTTTGGAAAGTGATGCATCTTCCCATGTTTGTTGATTTTTTTTTTATTTTGATTAGCATTTTACTGGATTGAGATGCATCAATGTTTCCTGGAATTTTGTTCCCATGCTTTTATACTAGGAGCAGCATTCAATGTTTAGTTAGAAAAAAAAGGTTTGGCATGCATAGTATTAAGTTTGGTATTGTAGTGTATTCATCTGAAACATTCAGCTGAATTGCTTTCTTGTTTGTCTTATACAGTTTCTTTTAATATCGCTTTGTAGGGTCTTATGTGCATATTTCCCTTCTTTTCCCTTCTTTCTCCTTATGCAGTATATAAGACCTGGTGCAGCAGCGCCTGTTGCTCCTGTAGTTGGTCCTGCAGGTCAAATTCGCCCCCCTTCAATCATGGGTTCTATTGCTGGTCGTGGGAGAGGTGACTGGAGGCCTGCAGGCGGTAGAGGCATTGCCGGTGCCCCCAAAAGTTTCCATTCTGGTTTTGGGCCTGGTTGGGGAAATAATCCTTCACGTGCTTTTGGTGGCGGATTAGATTTCACCCTCCCTCTCACAAGTAAGCTTGATAATATACAATATACATCCTTAAGAGCAGCTTGGTTTGCTTTGTCTCTTATTTCTTTATAGTGGACTGATGCTTTAAAATTCTGATTATTTCCCTTATTTCTAGCTGATCCATGTGGATCAAACAGAGCTACTTTTTCTTTACTCATAATATCATACTCTTTAGAAGTTGAAATCTGATATATCAGGGGAAAGCTTACAAACTTTGGCAATTCATGTGTCTAAAATTGCTTGTGGTTGCTTACTCTGAATAAACAGGCATTTTTAATTAATTCAGGTGTTTTGGCTCTGTAACATATATTTTTAATTCTAGTCAAAGTAAAGTGTGTTCCCTTGATAGCATTCTGCTTAAAAAGAATTTTAAAATATGCTGTTTACTGAATAAAGTGATTTAAGTATGTGGAATTTCATTTCATTTGCTTAGGATACCCATTTGGTATTAAGATAAGCTGGGTTTGGCTTTATTTGTGATTCCTAACTAAATACGTGTAGACATCTGGCCATATATATGCAGCACACATATATTATGTGATTAGATACCCTTCTGATGTCTGTTGATGTACAATACGGTGCCTCTTTATTTTAATTTGCACCTCTAAGTTTCTCCCTTGGGTTGCAAAGGCTTGATATTGCCGATCAATTGACTAATTTGTCTAAATTAACTTCTAAAGCATCTTTGTTCCTTTTCTCATTTTCACATACAACTGAATCTTTAGATATTCGAAAGATTATTGATGAGGTATTATCAATCAAGCTGGACAAGTTATTTTCTTATTCCTGGTTAGTAAACACTAGATTAAGCGGATTCCTGGGTGAATAGGCATTTGTTTCCTTGAATTTAGGCTTGGGTTTGTTGGTCATGTTCTTGTACCGATGATAATTCTTTGAAACGGTACTGCTTATATGGTAGATGAATATTAGTCTGTGAAAGATACACAACTCTTGTTCCCAAAGTCTTGAAGCTCAGTCTTTCAATCCACTTCTCAAAACATCTGATTTTATTACTAAACTCCTACTTGTTATTTTTCAACCATTAATATTTTCAGGACAATATTTGATATTGACATTGAAAGTTTTGAGGAGAAACCATGGAGACATCCTGGAGTCGACATTACAGATTATTTCAACTTTGGATTGGATGAAGACAAATGGAAAGAATATTGCAAACAACTGGCAAGTTACAATCTTTTTATCAATATGTTTTGGGGAGGGAAACACAGCCTTACTTTTACAATTTAGGTTTTAATATTGCAATCTGCAGGATCAACTCCGTCTAGAGTCTACCATGCAAAGCAAGATCCGTGTCTACGAGAGTGGGAGATCAGAGCAGGTAGAGTGCTGTGAACAGTTGACTGATATGTAATCTCTCATTATCAATACTAATAATCTTTTGCTTTCATGTCAGGACTATGATCCAGATTTACCTCCTGAGCTCGCAGCTGCAGCAGGTCATCATGACATCTCTGTTGATAACATGAATCATGGGAAGATGGATAATGGACAATCTGATTTAAGTGGCCAGGGAAGAGGTCTTCCATGCATACGAGCTCCTTTTGTACGTAATGATTTAATATTTCTGCATGTCTATTACTTACAAAACCCTATCTCATTTTGTCACCTCTGATGCTTTAACTACGACTTATTTTTTATAACACACACGCACGCACGCACACTAGGTTGTGTAACTTCCAAAAACTTTCCACTGAAGATCTTCTTACTTTTGACTATATAGTTATAGTTATGAGTTTCTAGCATCTTTTTAATTGGTTTTCACATTGTATCAGCCACCCGGCAGAGCGATACAAGTTGAAACTGGCTGTGGTGAACGCCTTCCCTCTATAGATACCAGGCCACCACGAACCCGTGATGCAGATGCAATTATAGAGGTAAAACTAAGACATGTGTGTAAATGGTTAGACTTAGTTATTTTAGGTGCATTTGTTACCTTCATGCTCCTGAGAGATTTTGCAGTTTTATGTATTTTAAGTGGTTACTGCTTATTTATCACGTACTGAAAATATGTGGTCAAACAGATTGTCTTGCAGGATTCCGCGGAGAATTCGATGGTTTATAATAACTCATCGGAGAAACCTGGAAAGGATATGCAAGAAGAAGAGTTTAAAGGTGTCCATGATGCTGATGGTGATAGGCGCAGTGAATCTGAACACTATGACCGTTTTCCACAGACTTTCAATGGTCATCAGAGGGAAATGGGGTCGAGAAGAACTTCCCATGCACCTGGAGGAGAGGGCAATATGCCCCCAGAATCACCTCTCCACTATAATTCTAATTCTAGATTACGGAGCCCTATAAATCCTGCTGGATCTTGTGGTGCACATCGTGGAGGAAGGTATGCTGTAAATTGCGATCAGATCTTTACTCAATGCTTTGTGTTCATTCACATTGATATTATTCACTGAGAAGGAAATATGATTGAATGTTCTCGTGAAATTATTGACAAATTACCATGATTGGCTAAGTGTGGTGTATTTTAGTTCTTTACCATTCGTTTTGTTGCCATCCATAAATATCCAGATTAATATATTATTGCTTGATGTCCCCTTTTCCTTTTCATTGTTTAACTGTTTTAGTATGATGTTCACTTTGTCATCATTACTCTTTTGTGTTTCATGAAGTCTTTCTTGAAGTGTGTGTTGTAAATAGTTTCACAAGATGTACATTTCTACTTTTTATTTTTATTACTATTGTGCAATCAAAGTAGGTTTACAGGTATTGAGATAAGCTGTTATAGGGCGTGTTTGATTAGAAAAGGATATTTATGGCTTTTAAAATGTAATTATTCTTCATAAACTTGGGTATTTGGTTATCATTTTTGAGGTTATTTATCAAAGCAGAGACATCCAAAATTTAGAGAGGTTGAAAAATATGGCTTCTTCCAAAGAGCTGAGAACTTCTAATTCAATTTTCCTATATTTCCACCCTGTTCTTGCACAGATTCATATCATCCAACCGAAATCACAGAGGCCAATCCCACAGCACCCACCCCCCCCCCCCCCCCACCCAACCCAACCAAAAAAAAAAAAAAAAATCCTTATTCAAATTCTCCTTGGCTTTCTATTTCTGTTCAAGCTCTCCCTTGTAAATCTATTCTAAGTCTTAAATCCAACTCAAAGCAACTTTCCAACTTCATGTGATAAGTACTAACCCATTCGAATGATGATAATTTATGCATCCAAAACAACCAAACTCTACAACTATAGATAAATTCATTCTAGGAAAGTAACTTTGATGAGTATTTCCCAATGTTCTGGCACAGTTTACTTTTTGGGCCCTCCTTAGATTAAAGGTTTCCTCTTGAGCATGGCTTAAAATCTAGGTATCGGTATTGGCCAATGGTTTTTAGTATCAATATCATCAATGTCAACCATCAATATCGGCCATGTCAATATGTCGACCCAATATTAGCCTATATTAAACCGTTAAATTGTATTTGTTACCTCAAAACCCGATAAGATATTGCATATATATATTGGAATTGTTTGGTATTTGAAACTAAATTCTCGAGTTTTGGTTTTTGTTCTAGTGTATATAAACATGTTGGTTAAATGTCCATAACCACTGGACATGTGGTGCCTTGCATATGCCTTTCCGCAAAAGCATATTATATAAACATGTAGGCTAAGTAGGTCTAAATATAAGAGACGTGAACTTCTAGTACCCAACTAGTTAATTCAAAGCTTAATATGATCATTACCTTAAAATTAACTAAGGATTATAATCAAAGTTAAATTCAAAATATATCAAAATTATGATAGATTTTAGTTTTATGAATTTGGGATGGGTATAGAAGTTGAAGGTAGATGATTTCATTAATGGCTAGGAACATAATCTGTATCATCTCTCTCCTGTTATTTTTGAATTTTTTTGTAGGTTTTATTATGTTTTGTCTGAAACTTATTGAAACTGTAAAATTAATCCGAAGCCGACTGATACCAAGGCGTACAGGCTGAGACTTAGCGAATCTGAGACTCTGGCTGCGTTGGTGAGTGGAGTTATGAGAGTAAGAGTAATATTTTTTAGAGAGAAGAGTCGGGAAGAGTTAGGGAGAGTTGGAGGTTTTGGTGCAGTTTACTTTACCAGTTTTGATCTGGTGTAGGAGTTAAGCACTTGCTTTAAAAAAGTAGGGGGGCAAAGTGCATAATTTTTTTTTCAAAAAAATCCCAACTTCTCTCGTGACAAGACATGCTATAATTATACTCTTAACTCTTCATGAATTTAAGTGTCTGGAAAAAGAGTTAGAAGGTTAACTCTTCCTTACATTTGTTGCCAAACGAGGCCTATATGTCAGTTTTGGATCAGTTCTCACTGACATTGAAACAGAAGAGGCGAAACTGTGACAATATGGTGAAAACCTTGTTCCTTGATTATAAGCATAACTGCCATTGCTAATTTGAACAAACGAACTTCTTACCAACTAAACTGCAGCAACATCATTCCATGTCGACTAGTCATCTTGTGTATAATTCTGTATTGCATACGGTGACAGACTTACCTGGATGTGCTGGAACATCTGCATTGAGTCTTGCTCTTCAGCAAGGATACGAAGAGTGAACCGACTGATATAAGCCCAGTGGAGTATCATGTAATTGAGACTCACCAGGAACTTGGTATTAATTTTTTTTAGGTCTTGTTGGAAAAGTCATACATATGAGAGCTTTAGTATAAAACCTGCATCTGAGTTGTGTTTCGATAACTGAAGATGAGGTCCCAACATATAGTATTTTCAAAATTCTTTTTTTACCTTTGTCATTATTGGTCCGCTATGACATGATTCACTGTGGTTCTTTAACAATTGATCTGGTTTTTCTATGATGATGCTTGATAAATACTGACTGAACTCATGTATCTGTAACTTTAGGTCGACAGAAGGAGCTTCGCGTGGAAGGTACACCAGTCCAAGCGGCAACCACTCAAATGACAACATTCCTACGCGAAGTGCTCAAGATAAACATGATGATCACCAGATAGAAATACCCGGCAGTTGCATGGAACCCAACCAAACTTCTGAACTATCACCTCCTACTGCCGCTGAAACAGCTGGGGAGCTAAGCATAGAACAAAAGGATGATGAAAATGATGACGTGCTTGTCTTGGGTGATAGCATTGAAGTAGAAGGGGAGGAGGAGACTTCGGATTTCCGAGTTTCAGGTGACACTCCAGCTGACGATGGCATCATTCATTCTTTCAAGAAGCAAAAACTAAGTTCTCGTGTTGAACAAACTGCAATTCGAGACAATGCTGCTGATGATGATTTAAGGTCTATACACAGTGACAACAGTCGAGCAAAATCAGGAAGCAGCAATCAAAAACGGCGTGAAAGTGGTGATGAAGAAGTGCAAGGTGGACGATCAAGGAAAGCAGGTGATGTGAGGCGCCGTGAAGGGGAGGAACACACTTTCCGGCGGAAAGATGATTATGGGAGAGAAGGTAGGCATGAGATGGACAGAAAGCGCATGGGTTCAAAAGGACGGGAAGCTATGTATCATTCTTATCCACTCAGAGATTGGGATTCTTATCCAGTACATCCTGTTCGAGGTAGGAGTGAAGGTTTTGAGAGGCCAAGAGAGACAGACAGTTCCTTTTGGCAGAGGAGGGAAGAAGATACTCATGGCAGAAGGATAAAAGATGAAGACACTAGGCGGGAGCGTAATGAGGAAGCTGGATCAAGGAATAGGAGTAAAGTTAGGGTAAGTGACAGGAATGACAAAGATGATGACGCGCACTTGAAGAAAAGATTGGATGATGGAGATTGGAGAGGTCGCAATAGAGAAGGAGGTCCAAGACCGAGGGAGAGGGATGATGTTTTGAGTCGTAGAGACAACTTAGATGGCCATCAGATCAAGAGAAAGAAGGATGAAGAACATTCAAGAAGAGAAAGAACAGAAAAGGAAGATTCCTTGCATGGTTACAGGGTCAAAGAAGAAGATTCCACCCGGCGGAAAAGGGATAGGGATGATAATCCTGACAATCGGAGGAGGGAAGACAGTAGCAGGATGCGAGACAAGGCTGAGGATCACCACTCTTCTAAGCACAAAGATGAAAGCTGGCGTCAAAGAGAGAGGGAGGACAGGCAGCGACTTAAACATCCTCATGAAGATCCTTTGCCACGTCGAGAAAGAGAGGAAGGGCGGGAGCTACTAGGAGTACACGAGCTATAGAAGATAAGCCATTTGGTGGCAGTGGAAGGAATAAGAGTGATTCTAAAATTTTGATATCTGACAAGGATTATCAACATAGAGATAGAAGACGTCAGGGTGAGCAACCAAGGAGAGGAGAGCGAGCTGGGGAAGAAACAGACTCTCAACATAAAGGCCGGGAAGATGTACTTGCACGTGAGAAGCACTACAGTAATGAGGAGAGAAGCTCCAGGCATGAGAGGTTGAGTTCTCATAGTGATCGTCCTGGTGCTTCCGATAACCCACAGATATCCCGTGAGAGGCATAGGGAAGTAACAAGGAAGAAGGACACTGAAGGCAGTGCCCAATTGGTACTTGGCAAGAGGAAGCATGAAGACCGCAGTGTTCAGCGCAATGAGAAGGTACAATCATGTCTAAACGTCATTCATTGAGAAGGAAACAAGGGAAAATCATTTTACACCAGCATGATTATATGACGTACAGTAGTTTTGTCGGATTAAACTGATTGCTTACCGAAATAGGGCTTGTAACATTGATCCCAACACCTGTTATATATTGCATAATGCAGTATTTGCTTCAATCACTGAAGCAAAGAGCTCTGACTTATAAAATTTATTAGGTGGAACTGAAAGTAACGCATAAGTAAAATAATTGATACTGATATTACACAATTAATATTCTTATTTCACTGTAGAGATTTCTTCCCAATGCCTTTTTTTTAATAATAACTATTATTACTACTATTACTATGAATATCTTATAGCCTTATGCAATATTATGTAAATCCAAGGATGCCTATTGAACTGATTTACATTGCTGTTAAGAAATGATCTCATTGTAATTTGTGCATGATTAGGGTATAGATCGTCATAGTGATTTAATAATGTCTCTTATCATATGTAGAAATTCTCACCCTTTATTTGGTGATCGATAGAGGTAGAGGTGTATTCAGATCGGACACAGAGCGATCTGTATTTGTTTTCTTTTTAGCGGATATAGATCCGAGTATGAATATTTTAACTCAAAAACCATATTGTTTAAATATGTATTTGAATTCATATTGGATATTAGTCATATATTAATGAATAGAACTAAAAACAGGAAAGAAAGACGAGTTATATCCTTATTTTTAGTATTCTTTAACGTAAAAAGTGTTAAACATAAACAAGATTGTGCGAGTTTGATTTTTTTTTAATTGAACTATCATATTATAGAGTATTTTATGTATTTGAAATATATGTGTATTGGACATATTCAGCAAATTTGCGTATGTATTGATATCTTGGATAATCTAATCATTACAAACTTCATATCTGTATTTTAATGTATATCGGATATCCGCATAAAAATGAACATGGAAATCAGATACAAGACCGATCATTGATATTCGTTTGCACTTCTAGGTAGAAGTTTCATTATACTCATATTTCTTGTAGAATGTAAATTATTTTGTGTGTTAAGTTCGCTGCACCTGTTGGACATTCATTGGACATTTGAGTCGATGGGTGTCTTGGAGTAGTGATGCTATCTTATGGCATTATCAACCTCTTGATGTTTGTTGAAGTACTGATGCTATCTCATGGGAATATCAACCACGGAGGATGATTAGTCAAGACCATGCAATCTCTGTCATCATGCTAAAATCACTGATTCCTCCTACAGTTATTTAGGGAACAAGAAGGAAGACTACTCTGAAGGTTGACATGCATGTCTTTTCATTTCTATTGATGATCAGAAGATATATAATACATGGAAGTTGTCATTTAACATTTTTCTCATATGTAGTTCATTTCAAAAATACATACTCTTAAAGGGAAGCACGGCACAGGTTGTAAGTAAATTTCAAGATGTTTTGAGTAGAAATATTTGATTGAATGATTTACCTTTTTCAGGTTAGCTCGAGAGGTGTAAATGAGCAAGAAAACAACAATGCTTCACTCTCCAATATGGTTAATCAGCCACCACATTCTTCTGAGAAACAAGGTGGAGTTGATCTTGCTTCAGATGATGAGAGCCAACACGATTCGAAAAGGGGTCGTTCCAAACTGGAGCGGTGGACCAGTCACAAAGAGAGAGATTACAGTGCCACAGCCAACGTGCAGTCTTCCCCCTCCAAAGCCAAAGAGGTTGAAGGCACTACTGAAGACATTGTTCCAATTGATGAATTGCCAAGAACAGAAGGTAATGATGTCAGTGAGTCAGATCCCAGGGGTGCTGATGGAGGACACACTGCAGACAGGTCAGGGGATGATCGAGATCGACATCTCGACACTGTGGAAAAGCTTAAGAGACGTAGCGAGCGCTTTAAGCTTCCTTTGCCTGGTGAGAAGGATGTGGCGGCTTTGAGCAAGAGACCAGAGAACGACACTCCATCAACCCAGAATGAAGCTCCTGCTGATAGTGAGGTCAAGCCTGAGCGCCCTGCTCGGAAGCGAAGGTGGACAAGTAGTTGATGGGCGGGACGACAATATTTATTCTTTTTGGAAAATCAATAGGGATTCATATGTTTCCTGGTTGACGAGCACACCCTGATTATCCTTCTTCAGGGAAGCAGGCGGATGGAGTGGGATGGTAATTTGTTTTATGGTGGTCTTCATCTCTGAACCATGCTTCCTTCCTCCTGGTGCCATCATGGGTTATGTTTTAGACTTGTGTATGTATGCTGGATCTGTAAAGTTTGCCATGATATTGGCAGCTGGTGGAACATTGTATTTTCATCTTTCCTATTCTCTCTCAGGGGACCTGTACCTTGTAATGGATGGAGGAACTTGTAATACTGTGAGAATTATACACAGGTATCCATGGTTAAAAAAGGTGGAGTTTGGCTCTCAGGCAGATGGCGCGCTGGACTCCAACTGAAGCTTTGGCTTTATCGATCTGCATTCAAAATCTTCTGCAGATGCTGGAGACTGGTAAGCTGCTGCTGCTGCTGTAGTCTAAAGCTGCATTAGTTTTTCCCTTTTTTCTCTTTTCTTTCTCTTTGGTCTTTTTGGATGTTTGAAATGTAAAAGGTGAGCTGTGATGGGGCATGTAAGAGTGTCTGTATAAATACTCTCCTTGCTCTCTTTTTGGGTTAATCCTTCACAGGTGAGAACATACTACATCTGAGATGAGGCAGAAAAGAAAGGAACTGGATGGCCATCTGAGGTTGAAGGCTGGCCTGGTGCAGGACGAGAGAGAGGACTGGCATTATTTTGTTCTCAGCGGGAGCCTGTGTGATGCTGGCAAGAAGTATCTTGATTCTGTTTGGTTTAAGGCTCTAATTACATAATTACATGTGCCAACTGCTGATGCTAACCCTAGCAATTAGGTCTGCTATCTGTCCAAACAATACATACACTATAGGGTAAACACAAACTCAAAAGGTCAAATGGCTGAATGGGTTCTTTTCTCAAGTGAAAAATGCTTTTGAATATTGTTCTTTCTGTATCCATTTTTGTAGCTGAAACAGAATATGACGAAATGTGTGATGTGGTTAACATATAAATTGTTTAAATTGATTTGTGGTTGTATTGTTCATGCTAGATCTATACCTTACTGTTTCAGTGACAGCCTTATTGTGTTCTGCGTGTATCCATTGCTCTTTGAATCTAATAAGTTTTTAGAGCTTCTTTCACGTGGCCAGCTTGAACGCTTTTCTATTGCTCCATGTGATTTTTGGGGGGATTCGAGTACTTCCCCCAAGATACAAAGTTCAAATTTTAAGCCTTTTTCCATAACAGTTTGATTCATTTGTGCTGTTATATTCTTTTATGATTCTTCTGTCACAACCCTTTCTGAATTGATAAATTCCTGAGGCAGGGTACAAATCAATGAGAAGTCACATGCATAAAATCTCATGCTGAAGGTTAGACTGCGATCTTTATTGAGAGGGAAAAAAAAAAAAAAGAAGAAGAAGAAGAGGTTATTTGGAAAATACTTGAATATTTTGTAGAGTAGAACATTTTAGAGAGTAGCAAAGGAGTGCTATTGAATGAGGGGAAGTCTTCCGATTTTTTTTAGGCCCCTCTAAAAAAAATGGTGAGAAGAAAACTATTAAAATTAGATCGGAGGTATCTACATCACCGATCTGGAGTATTACGATGCAGACGGCAAAGAGAAGCAAGTGCGAGATTTGCTTTGAAGGTTCAAGAAAGGCGACCGGTGCAGTCCGACGGAGGCTCGCCGGATTTGGACTCTGACAGTTGATTGATGTCGGTTTATATGTCAGTTGTTATGGTAGTTTTCTGTTTCATAAAAGCTTTTTAATGGAAGACAGTCGAACAAAAGTTTTAGAGGTTTTGTTTTGTTTTGTTTTTTTTTTCAATTTTCTGACAGCACTCTTTGGCTTATTTGTTGACTAGTTCTATATGCAGTAATTTGTGGGATGTGTTATTTTGAATGATCTATTTTTTGGGGTAAATTTGTTTTATTTACCATCCTATATTTTGACTGTGGCTTGTGAGAAATCCCTTTTGAAGAAAGTCAACATCAAATATTCTTGAAGGATTCTCTTGGAAGCTAAGTGGCATTTTAGGATGCCAAAACAAGAACTCATCAAAATCACAGAATCTTTTTCTTTTTCTTTTTCTTTTTCTTTTGAAACATGTTCCCATTACAGATTTTTTTTTTTTTTGAAACATGTTCCAGGTTCTGAGTCATTCAAGCTGAGGTTTTGCGTTGAGAAATCATCCACTGTTTCAAGTCACAATATGCATGAGTTCTGGTATTCTGTTTCTGTTGCCAATTTATTCGTAATTCAGTAATATATTGTAGTATCTCATAAAAGATTGACATCAAGTTAGCAACTTGATGACCTTAATGTTGAGTTAGATGTCGAATAAATAGTCTCACATTGGCTAGACATGTGGATGGTCTGAGTATATAAGAATTTGAGCAACTTAAATTTAGTGTTTTGAAATGGTGCTCTAAATCCTTACAATTGGTATCAAAACCATGTCCCTTACTTAGTCGTGTGTGTGGGCGATGTTCGATCCCCCAAGACGCAAAAGACAGCGAGTCCTGGTTCACGTAAGGCTAAGGCACAGTGAAGATGAGTAATAGACTTTATGAAGAAAGATGTACAGGCCTAGAAAGGTAGTATTTTGAGATGGTGCCCCAAGCCCGTACACTTAAAACTCCATTATCAACATCGGCCAGCTAAACAAGCAAAGAACACAGATCATACATGTGCAGTTCGACTGGAATAAGGTATTTTGTATCTCATTTATACTCTATTCTTTGATCCTATTAATCTATTTGGGAGTAGTCGTGTACTTCTTTAGTTTCATTTGTTCTCTAATCATTCATTTGTTCTCTAATCAAACAAATAATATCAAAATTTTCACCATTTTATCTTTTAAAAAAAGGAAAGATGTTGCTTTCGTTAAATCATTTCCGCACTCGCAAACAAATTAAGATTCCAGTCTAAGCAAAGCATGGGACACGCCGCCGCATAGAGCATGGGATCACAACCCGCCCAAAGGTATGGATATTTCCACCCAAAAAAAACGATGAAAGCACTCCAATATTGCAGGCACCCCTCAAATTGATGAAGGCATTCCTCTTATTATTCCAAAAATGACCTTCACCCCAAAGTGCTGAAGCACCCACTCTATCTTCCTCTCTCTCACTGGTCTCCTCGCCCCAACACAAACACACCCCCCCTCCCCAAAAAAAACCCAACACTCTCCTCTCTTTCACTCTTGCTCACTCAACCGTCGACCCATACCGGCGAGCCACACCGACAATCTTGACCGCGCTATTTTTCAGGTAGTTTTGAGTTTTTGTTGATTTTATAAAATTTGATGAATGTATGTTAGATTTGTTCAATTTGATGGGTGTAATATAGTATTTAGGGTTAATTTGCGTTGTATATGTTGTTAAAATGCAAAGAAACGCAAAGAAAATATTTAAGTCCCCAAAAGTTGAAAAACAATGATCGAACCCAGTTGGCTTCGTCGTCTGTTCGACGACCTCCTGCCGGAACAACAAAAATTTTGTTTGGCGCACTCCAACCGATCAATACTTTGTTGTTCGGCCTGAATCAGCCGAACAAATTCTTTGATGTTCAGCCGACTTTGGCCGAACATGTATCTTTGTTCGGCTAGAGTCAGCCGAACAGATAATTTTACAAATTCAACCTGTTTTTAATATATATATATATATATATATTATTTTTCTCTAACGCATGCATGGATACTGCAGGCTCCTCTAGAGTTCGTTTTATGGCTTCGGTAAGACGTCATAGACGGGATGAGTCCTCTTTAACCAACATTCCTGAAACAGATGAGGCTCCGTATATAGCGGAGGGCGAAGGTGATGAGGACTCCGAAGAGTTGACCACGTCATTTTCGAGTAGTCTGATCGATATTACACTGCTGCGGAGTGTTAAAACTCATATAGCGGTAGATATCTAGACCGGTGAGGTAAGAATTTGATTTAATATTTTTTTTAGTTGAATATATAACAAAATCATGTTACTGTAAGTGCTAACAACAATTTTTTCTATGAGAGAAAACCACTCAAATGCATCTCTCATGCATCAAAACTAAGTGAATGGGTGTGGGCTATCAACAGACCAAATTGGCATTTTGTCACTTATATTTATGAATCCGGCTTGCAATGGTTGAGAGACATTCTGTACCGTAAGGCAAATGGAGTAGTTATCTCTGCATTCTCGAATGGTAGCAACCG
The DNA here is from genome assembly GCA_038442645.1 of Agave tequilana. Lineage (NCBI taxonomy): Eukaryota > Viridiplantae > Streptophyta > Magnoliopsida > Asparagales > Asparagaceae > Agave > Agave tequilana. The sequence goes on along the minus strand of JAVJIF010004147.1, from coordinate 297,561 downwards.
AAAGATGAATAGTTTTCACATACCCTCGGTGAATGATCATCACACTGGACGATGTTCCCACACTTCTGGGCATATCGGTTTGTGAACGTGCCACAGAGATAACCAATGCCCGAGAATTGCTTGTCAACCTACTTGGTGTGTCATCTTGAGAAGCTGATGACGAGTTTGGCATGGTCGGGGGTACCTCAATTCGATTAGAATGGCTTCGATCGAAGTTCTATTGATTCCATTTGCTTTTCAGCGGCTTATAAAGTGCATCGACGTCATCAAACCTTACCATTTAGAACGGGTTCTTAGACAATTGGTAGGATTCGGATTATCCCGCCCTTATCATTCCTTCCAAAGAAGGTTAGAAGATGGTCGACTGCAAATTATTACCAAGTGTCCTACAACTGGAGCGATAGTTACTAGGAAAGGTGACAGTCCCACATACTATCGCCTGATGAAAGGAACGTAGAAGTCAGGTACCAATGGGACACCACAGACGGACATATGGATTAGTTTTGAAGGATATCTCATCGTATCATGCAAAATCCGTTGAATAGGTCTTTGACCCTTGGACATGACCGTGGTGAGGACATCGATGTCATTATGCTTGCACAAGTAACATACAATTATTTCTGTTTTAACCCCGTATTTATTAGTTTCTTAACATATTGTATATTTCGAGAATAGCTCGTGCTAGAGAGATTTGCGAGCCCGTACTTCATAGAGCTGTCCATCATCCACACTCTTGATCCGCTTGCGGACATTGCGTGAACGTTGATGCAGTTGATCATGTTATGATTGGCCCATCCGAGGCATCTGCACAAGATGAGCGGTGTAACGCCCCGATCCCAAGGATACGGAGACGTTATGACGACGTACATTCGCAGGGCGGAAAACCCTCACGTATGTACGCTAAGCCTCAGTATAGGAAATCACCTTCATATATAAGAGTTCCAGCAGGAAATAAGTACAAGAATACCTGCAGAAAGAGGTTAGTGATCATAACAGATAGGAAAAATAGGGATAAATAAGATAACAGATACAAATCACAAAGATACCTATGAATGGTCTCGATGATGAGTCTCCTATGTGAACCCAATGGACTATCTGACAAAACGATAGCTCGGATCTCTAACCTAGGCACGCAAACCCAGGGTCGTCAGAAAGCGACCTAGTGAGTGGTAAAATGAAGGAGGTAGTAATATCTTCTATAGTAATACAAGCACGATAATAATAGATAATACATGATGTTGTAATAGTGATACTATATAATAAGTATATAACAAGCAGTAGAAATATATAAACATATCATCTTTTAATACCCTCACTACCTAGCAGGTTATCATCAGGACATGTCTACAGTAGTATCCAGTTTGATATAATAACTATATTGTCTAGTGGTGACGTGATAGAAATGGACATGCTAGTGGTGACGTGATAGCAGTGAACATGCTGATGGGCATATGCAAGATAACCATCATACGGTGTGGTGCATAGACAGTAGTGATGGCTGCAAGGTATACAGAAAACAGAATAAATGCAATGCAGAGTATATGCATCCATGAATAGCAAATACGACATTGAGTGTAACAAAAATAAGAACATGTAACAAGGTATACAGGTGACATGATTGTAAATAACATATCAGGAATAGTAACAAATAGAAAGAGACAATAATATACATGAGTCGAGTATGTCATGTGATTTATACAATAATAACAATCAGCATCACCTAGTATTTTAATCAATCTCTTCTAGTGTCCCATACCACTGGCAGTTCATACTGGAGCCCGCACTCCAGTCGAACCCATCCGGACATGGCCTACGGGTACCATTATCCAAACGAGAGAGTGACTAAATAACAAGTGTTCCCGACGTCACTATTGTGTATACGATTTTATTATGTTAATTAGAAACCATGGTCGAAGAGCTCTTATCGGGTAGGTGTATCCCGTGCATACCCGGGATCACGGCCTTAAACAAACCCTGGCTGCTGAGACCAAGGTCCTCCGCTAAGAGGGAGCATGAATCAAGTAACGGGAGCTCATGGAGCAATTGGTAGGTAGCACTACCGTCCCCTGCAGTGGGACTAACAATATGGATCCAGTACATCCACCGGATAAGATCTAATCAACCGTCAAGTCTCCACCATCCCCAAGTTATCTTTAATTATATTTCATTTAAAGTACACAACGTAATAAGAACAAGTATAGTGTATGGTACATGTAACATGATAACAGGACCTGAGCTCTGTTGATAGCATAGAATAAGATAACGGGAAACGGAATAATAGATGTGGGATTCCACACATCGCATATCAACAGCTCATGTATCCAGTAACGGGAATAACAATATCAGTAACGAGAAACAAGCGTATAACAGGAATACGGGGATAACATGGAACAATCATACATGTAATAATGAATGGGGATCCATATGACAAGAATAGAGAAACCATACATGCATGTGTAACAGTGATATGCCGAGAATCCATGTAACGATGATAACAATATATGAAATGACGGTATTCCGTGAAGTGGTGCATCTATATATCGGTGGGATATGAATACGAAATAATAGTGTGCGTCTCATATTATCTGTGCAACGGTGATACATGTACATGCGCTAACAGTGTCCCGTGTGACAGAATATGTAAGTCACGGTGTTCCGAGTGTATGCACACTAATGTTTAGTCTAACAAGTCTCTATGTAACAAATGGACGTGCATATACAATGAGCTGTCTGTAAACAACCGTGTCCGGTGTAATATGGCTATATCATCTACTCGAGTGTTAAATATAGGTATCACCAAAGTATTAAACATAATGATCTAGTTTATTTATTAAGTTAGTGGCTAGTTTTACTCATAAACATTATTAACTTCGAAAATCTCGTTAATTAACCAATCATCCCGTATAATAAATTAAGTTTTATTAAGTTTTAATTAATGACAATAAGTATAAGTTATTAATTAACAGTTACAATAATTTATCCATAATCAAGATGTAAGACTGAAAGCAATCAACCAATTTAGGATCTCTAAATAAATAAAATTTATAAAAGAAAAACACTCACAAACTAGCCATGGGAAGGTAGCTCTCTTTCCCACGATCGCAACGGATCTAGAATCGTCCAAATCGGAGTCCGGATGCTCCAGATATCGCCCGAATACTAAATGTAACAAAAATGGGTTAAATATGCAATAAAAATATATCACTTGCAAATAAGATAAATTATCAGAGGGTTTTATGCAAAATTACCTTTATTGGGTTTCGGAGGCAGGTTGGCTCTTAACGGGTCGGGTTTGGATCCAATACCCAAACCCATCACTTAAACTCATTGGGTAATGGGTTACGGGTTATCGGGTCGGGTTTCAAACCCAAACCCTTAGGTTATTGGGTTCGGGTTCGACCCGAACCCAAACAAACCAACAGGCAGCGGCAGCAGCAGCCTGCTGCTGCTGCGCCCTTATGCGGGCCGGCTGGCCAGCTCCGCTGGCCGGCGGTGATCAAGACCCGCCGGCGGCGGGTCTAGCCGCCGGCGGTGGTCTGAGAGAGAGAGAGAAGGGGAGAGAGAGAGAGAGAGAGAAAGGGGAGAGAGAGAGAGAGAGAGAGAAAGGGGAGAGAGAGAGAGAGAGGGTCTGCTCACAGTAGAAGAAGAAGAAAGAAAAGAAAAAGAAGAAGAAGAAGAAGAAAGAAGTAGGGAGGAAAAGAGGAGGAGAAAGGGGGCGACGCCCGAGTGGCCCGCCGCGCCGCCTGGCCTGGCCGGGCAGCAATTAGGCCCCCCCATCCTGTACAGAGAGAGGGAAAGAGGGAGAGAGAGACTGTGGAGGGGAAGAGGGAGATTAGAGAGAGTTTAGAGAGAGAGGGAAAATTGGGGGAGAGAGAGAAACAGGGGGATTTAAAGAGAGAGAGAAGGCGGTGGGGTTTTGATGGGGTCGTTTGATTGAAAAAGGCGGTGGGAGAGAAGATTGGAGAAGAAGGAAGAAAGAAAAAGAAATAGAAATAAATTGATTTTTATATTATATTTAATAGGGCCAAAAATTAACTATCTCTGAACGGTGCCCAAAATTACAAAAATAGAGAATATTAGCTTGAGACATAATATGAAAACGGTTTGAAGAAATTCTGTCTGGTTTACAAATTAAAAATCCTGGAAGATGTCGTCGGTACCGGGCGACACCGGTTTGGCCGAATTTTCGATAAATTCAGAAAAATCCTCAAAAATACCCTAACAGAGAGAATATGATTTTAAGACACATGGAGAAAGCGGATTCTCAAAATACAACTCCGTTTGAGAATTAAAAATCGTAGAGCCGATTATCGGTATCGGTCGACGCCGACTACGGAGATTTTCCAAAATATTCAGAAAAATTCCAGAAAATTCTGAAAAATTCTAAAATATTAGCAAATGATTTTGAAACTGAAAACAGCTCCATCGGACTACCACGGAGGTCAAAGCAATATTATAACGTCGTATCGCGTACTGACATTGTGATACGTACACGAGGGATCAGGGGGTTACAAGCGGACTCCGACGATTTTTAACAGCGAGAGTGTAGATCTAAAGCTAGACATGACTAGTTTTTTTTGAATTTGAGCAAGTTTATGTAAAATGTGTTGTGAGTCAAATCTTTTTTAAATTGAGCAAGTTTATGTAAAATGGAATTGAGCGAGTTTATTTAAAGCTAGACAAATATTTCTGATTTTTTGTTGCCTCTATAACGGAAGATATAGTTATAGTCCAGTTTCTTCCCGTGACAATCAATGCAATCTGCTGGGATGAGCATGTTGACTCTAACATATGGCCAGCTCTTGTGCACACGGTAAAACATGTGTCTTTCTCACTAAGCATTTATAATTTTCGACGTCCATGCTGACGGAGCTAACTCTTTTGGATTCATCCATAACATTTTTTAATGCACCAATGGACACAACTTTAAACTTCCGCCTTGCATTACTCTGTCCTCAATGTGCTTACATTGAGACTATTATTTATTTCAATGTATCCAAAATGTCTCTTGCCGAACAAGTCTTGGACAAATCTACAACCAATTCTCTTCTTCTTCTAAAAGTCTACCGGAAATGAATATCCTTCCAAAATTTCGGTCAACAAATGGTTATGAATATCACACACAACCATAAGAACCACCCAACTTTATTGGACGACTCCTTGCCCTTCAGTAGGAACAGATGACCGCATTTCTTACTTCCTGTACTTTTCGATTCATGTTGTTGCGCCCCCTTTTTATCTTGAACCTTCACATTTCTGTTTCTGTAAGTTTCCTCTCTATCACAACTGAGGAGCACCCTTTCATTTTTTCGAGTTCTAGAGACATCAGATCTCTTGACAATGAGAAAAAAATCCTTGTGCCTTTGCAACTTCATTTTATTAATGTCTTTCGATTTTTAAAAATCTCATATGTGGTGAAGTCTTCATTGTAATCAACTCTTGTAAGCTCAGTACCGACATTGCTATATCGGGAGGAAGACTGCTCTGCAAATGGTCCATATGAAAAACAAATGGTTAAGTCTGTATAGCTCAGTCAAAAGAACCAAACGAGAGCTCTTTTTATTCGGTTGTTCTACGCCGAACAAAGACTCCTTGTTCGGCGTAGACTAATCAAACAGAGAGCTCTCTGATCAGCGGAAACCAACCGAACAGGAGCCACTTTTTAGCAGTCTGTTCGGTTGGTCTCCGCCTAACAAAGACTCTCTGTTCGGCGGATACCAACCGAACATGATGTCGTTGTTCGGCGGATACCACCGAACAGATAGCACACTTTTTTCTATAGTTATCTGTTCGGTTGGTCTACGTTGAAAGAGAGTTATCTGCTCGACGGGAGATTGTCAGAAAAAAAGTCTCTGTTTGGCGGGCAACCCATGAACAGAAAACGAAACCCTCTCGACAAAATTAAATGGCGATTTCAATCGGTAAAAACACCTTAGTGTTGACAACCTCCAGAGTTATTAGTTGCTTCTCCATTGACAACCTCGATGGAATGTAAGTTGATTTTAAGTGTGGATGTGGGTAATTTTTTTTAGGGTTTAAAATTTGGGGTTGACTGAGTGAAGAAGGAAGAAGATTAGGTGGTTGCCTTCATCATTTTGAGTAGGGTGCCTTCATCAGATGAGGGGTGCCTTCATCAATTTTGTTTTTTTTTTTGTATGATTATGACTTTAAGGGTCTATAAGTCAATTTAAATTAGGGTAAAAAGTAGATGAAGGATTTTAAGTGGGGTGCCTCCATCACTTTTGGGGGGACCCCAAAAAAAACGCGCCCAACACACAAAACAAGCGCGCATGTTTTACATGCATTTTTCTAGGCATTATTAAACAAAAATACTCAAAATCTTTTTTTAGGCAAATATAAATGATACTTTTTTTAAAAAAAATTTCACACATTATCTGTTCTCTTGTTTGTGGAAGGCAATAAACTTTTTCTGGGCCATCCACAGATCCGAGCGTGCCAGGCCTAGACCCAGACAAAAGCGGGCACGAGGCCGCAACAAGCCGTTTGGCCTGTTGTAGTCCACGTGGCAGGTCAAAATGGGTGAATCTGACCCAATCCACGGATTCGTGCACTGGGTTTGCCAAAATCCACGGGTCCAGCCCACAGGTTCCACACCCCTTCTTCCAGCTCACCCACCAACTGTTCCTCTGTTCTCTCCCTATATATAGATTGAGATTTGAGAGAGAGAGAAACAAAATTGAATCAAGTCATCCAAAAAAAACTGTGTTTCTCTCAATGGCTCCAACAGCTGCTATGCTTTTTCTCCCTCATCATTATGACTGCAAGCCAACGCAATCTCCCAACCCTTCTTCTTCCTCTGCCTTAAATCCCTCTGCTGCTGCTGCATCATCATCATCATTGAAGTTGTCGTCGGAAGCGGCTAAATTCCATGTAAATTTCTCATGGCTTCGTTCCTCTTCGCGCGGCGGCGGCCACCGGGGATCGCCGTCCAAAGAGTAGAAGGAACGAGGAGGCGCTGAAGCTCTATTGCTTTTCTCTGCCCTTTTGTTATGTTCTCTTTCCTTTTTTTTTTTTTTCCCCTTTTTCTCCCCTGTTTTTTTTTTTTTTTTTTTTGGTTGACTAGAAAATGTATCTATATATGTTTATCAATTACTTCCCTTCCGTGAATGAACGAAGGATGATTTTAGTTTGCGACAATCAACAAGGAATGCAAGCTAAGAAAATCGAAGTTGGATTTTTATTGTTGTTGTTTTTCTTTTTAATTGTTTGATTGTTCTAGATTACTCAGCGAACCAAATGATTTGACTATATCTTGCTTAATTTTTAATGATTATCTCAAGCGTTTCTATGTTACACAAGTTTTCTTTAAAAAATCCCGTGGACTGTTTGAATTAGCAAATCACACTACACACATTCAGTATGATGAGTAATGTTTTCAATATTATAATCACGCGCATACAATCAAAGAGCAACCAGTGCAAAGTGCATGTAGGTGAGTATGTATGCCTTCAGGTGTTCAGGGACTAAATATGTGCAACTCGTTACTGGAACTAACTTTTCCCACTTGAAATTAGACGAGAAGTCACAGAAAAAACAGAAATTCAATTGAACACTCCGTGATTCTACTAATTGTATCTCCCAGCTTCAAAAGATAACCTCAGGACCAAACCAACACATGTAATATGTATGACCATTAGCTACACAATGCAGGAGGTTAGCAAACGACATTAAGAATAATTTCCTAGTTCCGCTGGAACTTCAAATGTCTTTTACAGTGACTTAAAACCCTTGGATAGATGTATATAGATCCCACAATTCTGACAACTTAAAACTGCTACCCTAGCCACAATAATGAGATGGTTCAGGTTGCACACATTTCAGCTACCACAAGAGATATCTACTGTAAAGTCACAGGATTAAATTTCAAGTACCCATGTTTACTGCAAAAATATGTTCACTAAGAAATAAGAACCCAGTTCATGTAAGAATCTAGGCAACAGAAAAATCATAATCTACGAAATGAGGCGCCAATTTACAACTGCATGCCAAAAGATGGTGGCATGCTGAACAGATAAGAAATGAAATCTGTCTAAATGAAGGATGGTCGGACAGATGAAACCCAAGCAGATGGTGATATCAGTAAGTAATTAAAATGGAAAGTGGAAAATATGACAGCAGAGAAAGTGGCTCTTAATAAAAACAATACGAGAAGCCGGGTTTATACTGCCCATATAATGCATAAACCAACGTCAGTCGATTAAATTATTATTTTCAAGAAGGAAGATGCCTCATCTTATGGACTAAAACATCAACTGTAATGCGAACATGATTAGTATAAGAAAGATCCAGTAAGCATATGTCAAGGAATATTGCAAGGAACACAAGTGAGACAAACACTAGTACAGATGAAGCATGTTTCATGCTCTCGGACAACAGAGCTGAGCACTCCCAACTTTGACATTTGCAGCAATTTGATTAGTCAAAAAGGGATAGGCATGTTAGGCACACCATTCCTTGCATCATCAACAAGGTAAGGTTTGATGCAATTCACTGAACTTTGCATGTCATTGAAAGAGGAATATAAACAAAAGTGATAAACTTTCTGTAGGATGTCCACATATGCTACCTCATCCAAATAGGCTTCTATTAGCTTATTACCTCCTTCTTATGGTTCATCTCCAAACTAACAGAAATTCTATTCAACAGCACAACCTCTCCAAATCTGGACAATGTTCGTGGAGCTGAAAGCACAACAAACTTATATGCGTGGGGGGGGGAAATAAAAATATAAAACTAAACAATCACTACTTATCCTATGATTGGTTATATGCTGCAACAAGGTTGACTTACAAGGGGATTTATAAATGAAATAACGAGATGATATTGCTTGAAAGTGTTCAAGAGAAGAATTATGCAGTCATCTATTGCTTGAATAATGACAGTCGACAACCAAAAAGAGCACAAACTTGCTTGACACAATTCATGCCAACAAGCACAGTAGAAATTTCTTTATTCATCAAGCTGTACTGAACAGCTAGCTTTGAAATGTTCTTCCTCTGCCACTTACAATGAAGTGCTGCAGCTCTGCAGGCTGACTAAAAAGTAGGAAATGCAACTCAATCCCAATCCAGCAAATAAAATGCATGTAATAAGAAGAAATGGATCAGCCATTTTGGTGAGATTTGCACCTACAAAATGCCTAAGTGCATGTACATCAGTATGCCTAACGAAATGTCTCGCTTCTCTAATATGAATGACACCTAAGTAACAATTTAAATGAGATATTACCTTGAGTTCCGGTGATGCAGGGTGCCACTCTGGTGGACCACTCTCTGTAAGAAGGCCCCTCGCAAGAGGAGAGGCTGTAATAACCCCTGCACCTTTGCTTTTAAGATAGGGCAGCAAATTCACCAGAGTTGAATCGTTGATGCTGTAATGACAATAAGAGAGGACCATATCTACCGAAAAAGGTGGTACTCGGTCAAGAACATATGTGAAAACCTCCAATGGGAGACCAGATATTCCAATAAATCGTGTCTTTCCTGCTGCTTTGAGCCTTTGAAGGACAGGGATTGTCTCATTTACAATCTATAAGAAAGCAAAATTTTAAAAAAGAAGCAAACAAGTTATGATTTGGATTCATTTGGATCAAGATATAAGCTGAAATAGTTGAATCCGATCATTTGTTAAAAAAAAAAAAAAATGCTTCCACAAGGAGAATGCCCTACTCCGTGAAAAGAGAAGACTAACAATTCATAAACTTAACCCTTTAAAATTAAGCTAACATACAAATCGAAGTAAAATCTCAATGGAACCTAACTAAGCAAAAATTAAAAATTAATCAACTTGCCAATGGGTTCCCATGACACATTAATCAAATTTCAAATAAGACTATGAGGAGCATTTACAACCTCACTAGAAAATACATTTTTTAAGACAAAATATTAAGCCAAATTTCAAATAAGAGGCTAATTATTCGAGGAGATAATGAACCACTTAAAATCAAAACCCAATGAATGATCAAAATCAGACCTGCTCAAGATCTCCAAATTCACTAGAAAATATAAATAGTGTATCTCCTTTGTGCCCTATGTCACTCCAAATAGATCATAGGATAAATTGACTGTTCTCAAGTCTTCATATTTTGATTTCATTTTAATTGGCTACTGAATAGATGTTTCTAACCCAAAGATGGCTATCTTTCTGGGGTTTAGTTCTTGACTCAGTCTGTTTTATAGAAGCTCAATTTTTACAAGATCATGGCTACACTACATTGATATCTCTCTCAATCTAGACTCTCAAAGTTTGAGACAGAATTTTCTTTTTAAGTTGTCTGTGCTTGAATGGGCAATTAGTTGATCTTATCAGATCTACCTTTTCAATGACTTTCACAACAGCATCACCTCATCAAGAATTTGAGAAACAGCGAATATCGTATCTCACATTTACAAAATTTCGAGCAAAAATCAAATGAATGATCAATATCAGACCTGATTGAGATCTCCAAACTCAATATCATGACACTGGAGAATGTCGACATAATCAAGCTTCAACCTTGCCAAGCTCTCATCAATACTCTTCGCGACCCGCTCTGCACTGAAATCGAACCCATCTTCGTAACGCCCTCACTTGGTTGATACAATGAACTCGTCCCTCGCGACTCCCAGAGCTTGAAGACAGTTGCCGAGCACCGTCTCTGAGACCGTACCCCCATAATACCTAAATCAACGAACTAAGAAGTAAGCTAGGCAATAATAAATCATCAAAAGGATTGTTTTTTTTTTTTCTCTAGGGTTAGGGTTTTGAGGTGGGCACGAACGGCGAGGTGTCGAAGAAGTTGATGCCGAGGTCGAGGGCGGTGCGGGCGGAGGCGACGGCCTCGTCGGGGGATACGTGGCCGAAGACGTTGCCGAGGGGGAGGCGCCGAATCCGACGCGGCTGAGGCGGAGACCGGTAGTCCCCAGCTCCCTGCGCTCAAGTGTGGCGGTGGCTGCCATTGGGATCTCGATCTCGAATTGGGGTTAGGGCTTTTAAAGGAGGAAGAAGAAGAGGAGGGTCTCTCGTCTTGGATTCTCATTCCATTGCGTGAAAATTGCGAGAAACTTTTTGCTCACCGCGAGTTCGGCGCGGGGAAAAAATTTTTTTTGAAAATTACGGTGGAAGTGGGACCCACCGAGAGCCCGGTGATGTTGCGGGAACGAGGCCGCCCAAGTTTGGGGTGTCATACGGGCCGGCCCGGGCACGGTGGGCCCCCACACCTGCCAAACGTTGCCGGCGCGGCCCCGGCCAAGGCCCCGGCCCAGGCCCGGGTTGCCTTTAGGGAACCGAGGTATGGCTCGTCCCCCGACCGACCAGGAGTCGGCCCGTTCTGGTTATTTATTAAAAATAAAAAACTAAAAATTCCTAAGTTCATGTCAAAAAAAATAAAAAACTCAAAAACTCTTAAGTGAAAAAATTGATAAAGAAAATTACAAATTGTGAAATAAAAATGTATTTTTTTATTGATCAAATAAAAATATAAATGGATACAAATACAATTTTGAAGTATCAAATTAATTTTTTAAAAAAATATATCTTTCATAAATTAAAAATTTATAAGTGTTCAAACGTTTTATCATTCGTAAATAAAAAAATTACAAAGTATTCATTCATCTTTTAGGGAGTCTTCGATGAGATCGTAAATTATTTTATTTTGACTTCTCTTTTCAGCATTCATCAATCTTTTTCACATATGGTCATCTCAATTGCATTCGACGCCAAACGATTCCTTGTATCAATCAGCGCTCGACGTCTATACTAAAAGTAAATTCTGATGCTATTGTAGATGCCAGAGGGGTTAGTAAATCATGTGTCATAATGGAAAATATGAGATAAGTTGATACATGTGATTTTCACAATGTCAAAATATCAAAATTATCAAATCCTGAGTCTGGATCGATCTCATGAGTTGTGACACATTGACTATAATAATAGAGCTTATTTAAAGTGTCAGAGATTTTAGATCTTTTAGATGCCAATAAAAGCTCTGAAATAATGAACTTCTATTGCTAGATGAAGAAAAAGATTGTTTATTTTCATAGGTAGTTTCATAATAATCATACATTATAGAAGCATCAATATCTACCCACATTAGGGCAGGATATTCCATTCTTTCATTAAAAAATTGCAAGTAAGAAATTACATCCATGAAATTTAATATTAGGATCCATAATAGAAGCAAAATAAAAAATATATATAAGAAAAAAATTTAAAGTAATTATTGAATTTTAATAGCTTGAGTAGGGCCTGCTGATGAAGAATGAGCATTTATTTATTTTTTGTTAATTTTAATTTTACAAGAATATAATTACCGAGTTACCAAGAGAGCTTGAGACTTATAGAGCTTATAAAGAGAGCTTGTAGAGTCTGAGAGAGCTTAAGAACATAAGAGCTAGTAGAGCTTGAGAGAGAGAGAGAGAGAGCCTGAGAACTTGAGAGCTTGTAGCCTTGTTGTAACGGTCCCAGGTTTAATTACCTCAAAATTTCATGATCATCAACTTTATTACTCGTTAATCAGAATATACTAAAGAAATTTCGGCAGCATCTCCTCTGAAATATAGACTCCATCTCAATACAATAATTTAGATTTCGGCTAACATCAGCCTACTTATAAATCTCATTTTCATCATTTAGTTCATCCCAAGATCCATCAAATAAACATATAAATAAGAGTGCTTCCGTGATATAATATTCTAATTCATAGTGACTAATAACATCAGAGTTTATAAAAGGATTCACATTCTACAAAAAGTACATACGTTATCTCAGGAGAACATCCTTGCAGCTCTAAGTCGAACCTTCGCCTTACCGTGACCTGAAAATATCAATCTGTGGTGGGGTGAGCTCAACAGCTCAGTGAGTGAAGTCATTCAATAGAGTTTGTATTATACTACCATTATACTTCAAGTATTATGTAGTTGAGCGATGTCAAAAATTAGTTTTAATACTTTCTACTTGTGGTTGATACTGCAGCTTATGAATCATAGACTCTTTCTATTATCTGATACTTCCTATATGTATTCTTCTGTGTACATGTGAGCAATATTTCATTAACGTACAATCTCAATGATTTTGCAATACTTGACCTACTCGTTAGTCTCTTATAATCACCTCTCCGGTTTCTAGTTTGTAACATGTTCGTATTTCATATATATAGTCATGGTCACAACGCAACTCTTAGATAGCCTAATCTTACTCACTAGATTAGTTACAATTCAATATTGCACCTACCGCAATATACATATGACATCACACACTACTCATGATAGTATCTAATTATAATTGTGTTCATACAGGAAGAAATACGGGACACTCACATCTAAAAACTGGATGTCATAACAATCATATCCATATACCGGATATCATAAACAATCACATGTATATACTAGGTGTCATACCTATTAACATCCATAATTCGAATATCGTAACAATTATATCCATATACCAGATATCATAAATAATCATATGATATACTAGGTGCCATACTTATTAACAACCATAATTCGAATATCATAACAATCATATCCATATACCGGATATCATAATCGTATGATATACTAGGTGTCATACCTATTAACATCCAATTTCTAACTTAACGATATTGACATACCTGATCAACATAAAATATAATCGTAACATGCAAATTAACATACACGATCAACATAAAATATAATCGCAACATGCATACATGATCAACATAAAATATAATCTCCCCTTCGATCACCTCCAGTTCAACCCGGTCCCTTCCTCCGATACGTTTACCACGTATTATTCTCTCATTCGATCACCTCCGGTTCAACCCAGTCCCTTCCTCCGATACGTTTATCATGTATTATTCTCCCATTCGATCACCTCCGGTTCAACCCGGTCCCTTCTTCTAAACATGCAATAATCATACCCTTCATGTAATAACCACATGCAAGGATTCATAAGACAATGTCAACAGAAAGGATTCACATGATTCTTACTTTACATGATGCCAATATTAAGAAAGACATTAACATGTATAAGTAACCACTTATTAAACTAACAACATGTAAGCCTTTTCAAGATAACCAACATGTTATATCATTCCAATATATGTGTAGCCAAACATATGCATGAAGTCAAGTATGATATTCATTCATAAAACTATTTCTTTTTAAGAGGCATATGTTCGACTACTATGCATACACAATAACGTGTCGATCATGCACCCATGTAAGCATTCAACTTCATGATCCCTAATATCTTACCGGTCAAGTTCTGACTCGTAACACCAGTATTCGCTTCTCCTAATCATAATACTTATTCACTTTTTATCATTTAATTAACATTCGGGATTTGTCATCATTTGTCTCTTTTATCCTCAGGCAAACTGCCTATTGGCTACAACTTAATTTAATTCAAAATCTTCTCATTACTGTAAGTACACCTAGAGGGGGATGAATAGGTGTACGGCTAATCTAATGAACAAAATGCGGAAAATAAAACTTAAATTGCAACACACTTAGTGTAACCAACGAGTGTAGCCGAATTCCCGGTGAAGGGCTCTGAACTAACTCCTCTTGATTCCTCTAAATAAGAGTTGAGGTGCTATATGAAGCTCTTGTGGTTAAACACAAGTGAGGCACACACAAACAACACAAGCATATATGATATGTCAATATGATGCAATGCTCAATGTAAAAGAGGGAGAGAGTTAGAGTTAATGGATCAAACGCAAACACACGAATATGTTTCGAGGTTCGAGCACACAGCTCTACGTCCCCGCCTTCACACAGAAGGATTTCCACTAACTTGTCCACATAGGACTCCCACACAGGGAACCTCCATTGAGGATTTGGGCAATACAATAACCGGGAGTACACAACTCCTCTCTCAACCAATACAACCTCTCATAGAGGCAAGGCACAACCAACACAAACACCACCTCACACAAGAGGGGTAAGCAGTTAGCCAATACAAATCAATCACCTCACACTTGAGGGATTCCAACACAAACTCTACCTCACATTAGAGGGAGCCAACCGCCACTCCAATAAAACCTCTACACAAGAGGGATATCACAAATTATGAGGGTTTACAACTAGGTGGTCTATCTCAACCACAAACAACTTCTTTTCCCACAAAACAAAGATCCTAATAGATAAGATAGTAAGATAGGCTCAAGTGTGAAAAACAAAGTATTTTTAACAAAGAAAATCACTTGAAAAAATCTCCAAATAGATATAGAAATTTTACACCAAAAACAAATTCCCAAAAGACTATTTTCTTTGAAATAACACTTTAAAAACAAATAGAGAATTGGAATTTTAACCCAAAAACTTTTTACTGAAAACACTTGAAAAGATCTGAAAATTTTCTCTCTAAAATCTTGTTCAAAACTGGCCAAAGATTGGGGCATTTATAAGCTCAATTAAAATCTGCCCGTTGGCAGTTGACTAGGCCCAGATTGGCCTTCCGGTCGACCGGCTAACGGTCAAAAATATGACCGTTGAGCCTGCCGGTCGACCGCCCGGTCGACCGTGCCAATTCCAGAGAGCAGTTAACTCTGGCCGGTCGACCGCTCGGTCAACCGTACCAAGCCTCACGGTCGACCGTCCGGTCGACCGCCCCCACCCGAGAGTGGGACACTTTCAGTCGGTTGACCGCTCGGTCGACCGGCCTAAGTGGTTGGTCAGCGTGCACGTTCTTGTGCACGTCGGTCGACCGACTCTGGAAACGGTCGACCGGCCCGGTCGACCGCTAGAGCCTGGCAGGGCTGGTTAAGGGATTTAAAACTTGGGTTTTTATTTGTCAAATAAATCTCATAAAATTTCTAAAAATCTACAAAAATAGTTTCAGTATAATACTTTGATATACAAATATGTTTGAGCAAAATCAAACCATGTTCAAATATTTTGAACTATTTTTATAACTTAGAAATTTTGTCGAAAACCAGAAACGTTATTTTCTAGAAACCAAACTTCTAAAGGAAAATACGATTTTTCTATAAACTTGTATAAATACAAAACATGATATTTAAATAACTTTGAGGCATATAATATATGGATGTCATCCAATATACATATAAAGATATATATCAATATTTTTGACAATAAATTCAAAAATAAGTTTTGTTAAAATGCCAAAACACCAAACTCATGAAATAGACTATCAAACTAAGTTTGTTTAAATAGTTGAAGCATACATGTATATAGAATAAATCTAATATACATTAAATCATGTAAACTTGTTTTGATTCTATCTATTCATAAAAACCAAGATCGGTTAAACCAAAAACCGAAAAGCAAAACATAAACTTAAACAAGTGTGTGTGTTGTGAACTTGAGCATATCACACTATCTAATCTTTAACAATGGATCTAAATAATAAACTAAACACTGTACCGAGTCTTCTTGTAGAGCTCCGTCTCCAAGTCGACTCGATCCAAACGTGATCCACTGAGTTTGACTCCAAACGAGTACTAGATATGAACTTTGACGCTCGAGCTCTTGAATCACCATGTGAAAACTCCAAAACACCTTTGTTGAAGCTAATCACCTACTAATATCTTGGTTAAGTATCTGAAACTAAACATCACAAAATTATTAGTAAACTATAACTACACGAGTTAATCATCATCAAAACTAGAGTGGAAGGCCTCTGGGCCAACAATCTCCCTCTTTTTGATGATGAAAAAACTCATGGAGTTATATATGCATGGATTAAAGTTAAGCTTCAAAGAAGCTTCCCCTTAAATCATGCATAGCAATAAACAATAAATATATGCAATGAATACTAAACATGAATATGCATCAACATGCATAAAACAATGAAATGAACATGCTCTTGATACCAAACTTTTAAAATAAATTCCTTTTCCTTTTTCTATTTTAAATAAACATGTTCTTTAAATAATTGCTCTTGATACCAAAAAAAATTTCAATGTGAAAACTTTATCAATAAAAGCAACATAAAAACTCTTGATACCAATCAAATAAAAAAAATTTCTTGATACCAATTAGAAGATAATCAATAAAAGCAATAAAAACTTTTGATACCAACAATAAAAAATATCATATGAAACAACTTTGATATAAACTTACAAATAAACAATAAACATGCATATAAACTCAAATACTTCTCCTCCTTTTTATCAATCATCAATAAAGGGGTCAAAGAAAATAATAAAACAATGTTCTCCCCCTTTTTTTCTTAAAACAAAAAATATATCAAGAAGGGGTGAAATCAAAACAAAACATTATGATATCAATTGAAAAAAATATCAATTGAATGCATCATGATATCAATTTAAAATAAATAAAACAAAACATACCAACTATAAGTAAATAAATTATTTTGATGAATTTAACCAAAAAAGTTTGATATCAATTAAAATATATAGATAATCTTGATATCAATTGTAAAGATTAGTACCAATTGAAAGTAATTTTTCATTAGGAGCGTATGATACCAAAAATAATCAATATCCTTTTTCAATCATTTTTCAACATAAAGTGTGGGAGTAAAATATCGAAGGTAAACAAAACCAATTGAAAAGTGAAATATAAATTTCTCCCCCTTTATGACATACCAAATAAAATAATGCATAAGCTTGTATAAGATACCAATTGAAACATAATCAATTGAAATATAATAGTCATTGAAAGAATCAAGCTTAGCATAACTAAAATTTGTGCTCAAAGATATAGAGATATAGTAAGCACAAATAAAGCATATATATATGTATGAAAAATTGAATACCAATCGAAATTGATATTATTTGAAGTGTAAGCATACATATATAGAAACATATATGAGTATACAAAAAGAATGTCAATAGTGATATCAATTGAAAAGATCCAATGATACCAATTGAAAACACAATAAGATCAAGTGTATAACTCATATTACCTACCACCCATTTCATGCATATGTTTAAAAAAAATTTTCAATAATAAGCATACAAGGTATGGTCGCCCAACCAACCGCCCTTTAAATGGAAAGGGCTTTCAAAAATAGGTTTGAAAATAGTTTAGCATAATTAAAAACTCTTCCAAAATGAAGAATACGAACTAGTTATAAGAAAAATTTATAAACTAGTACGAAATCCTTCAAGTAAGGAATAAAACAAAAAATATATTTCATGAAAAACATGTAAATCACATGATCACCAAACACTTAAAATCAATAAGCACATATAATACTCATGAAAACAAAATCATGAGAAAACATCAAATAATATGAGTGTACAAGTTATGTGAAAAACATAATCATGAAAATAGTCAATTTAGCTCAATTATGAAATTTCTTGTCAAAATATGAAAATCATCAAAGTCAAATAGGCTTCAAGGTATATGTATGTTTTGTCTAAACTCGAAGTATACATATATATCCCTAAACACAATTGAGTTCATAATAAAGATTTGCATGAAAGACAGAAAGACTCAAAAGGGTATACATGTATATCTTAAGTTTTGACAAAATAGGCATAACATGAAGCTAAACATATAAATATGAAAAACATGTACAATATGGGAATACAAGTCAAATGTATGAATCATCAAAATCAGGCTATACTAGTACATCTAATGAGTACAAATGAGCGTTCAAGCACAACCACATAATAATTTATTTGTGGCTCACTAGTTGTACAAGTATATACCTAAGTTTTAATAAAAACTAACATATAAACATGTAATCAAAGCATGAAGCATGGAAATCAAAACAAAAACTCATAAACATACATATGATCATTATGTACACGCACATGCATAAATCTAGGACATACATATTAGTTAAAACAAATGTGAGAATACAAAATATAAATCCATATTAAACATGGGTGTCTCAAATAACTAAACATGTATATCACTAATCTAAATATCATGGCATATAACATACTAATCATGAAACATCAAAACATGCTAAAATCAATGACATGAAAAGCATGTAAATATAAACGAGGAGTTAGAGATAGTTACCAAAAACCGTGAGGGCAACTCCCTATGTCTCCAAAACAAGGTGGTCCTCCCACCAAAACCCCTTGAAAGTGATGCATCCACATAGTTCTCTTTAAGCTCGGAACGCATCCACCTTCAGGTATCATCGCTCTCATGTCAAGCGAGAGTCCACACCTACATCAAATAAAATGGGGGTGGTCTTGGTACCCATACTCTTTTGGGTCCATGGGGGTTAGCTCCTTTCCTAACCCAAGCAAATTTAGCTGCTAACTTTGAATCATGTAACTTATCATAGTAAAATTTAGTAAGGTGGCCCTTACGTCCACAATGTGTTCAAGTGTACACATGAGCATACATAGTGTTATGGGTGTGAACGTGGGAAGTATGTGTATGCCGTGATTTGTGTGCATGCATAGGAGGAACTTGTTTCTTTCGAAACATAGATTCCAAACGTGAGTGGTTCAAAGCACAATGGCTCAAAGTGGAGCCCAAACAATCAACACTCTTCTTTAAATTATTTTTATCATTTTCAATTATAGAAGAGGTGCATGCAATAGGTAAGCTAGATGGTGAAGCTACACTGGCATGGCAAACATGAGAATCTAAATCATTTTTCAAAGAAATGTTCTTTTTAGAAACCAAATCCAATTCCTTTGAAATAGAAACAATTTTCAATTTTAAAGATTCATTTTCTTTTACAACAAAATCAACTTTTGAAGATAAAACCTCATTTTTCTTTAAAACATTTTCTCAATCATTTTTTGTTTTCAAATTTTTTTTTCATTACGGGCAAGTTCAAGTTGGGATTTAAGTGAGTCAAGTTCACTTGAAATCTCATCCCTCTCTTGCAAAGCAATCTCAAGTTTAGAAGATAAATTTTTATTTTCTTCTTTTAAACCAGGACTATCCTTTTTCAAAAGTTTATATTTTGAAATTAAATTTTCACAATTTTTAGCAAGTTCATCATTTAAGGCTTGTGCATCCATACACTCATTGCAATATGAACTAGTACTAGCATCTAGTTGAGTTTTCGATTGTACCTCAAGGGAGTCATTCCCTTAGACCATGAAGCAACGTTCATCGGACTCGTCTCGACTAGATTTTTACTTCTTATTGATAAGCGTTGGTAGCTCGGGAGATATCAAAATATTCCATACTGCAAAAGCAGAGTCATAGTGAGAAAACACATGTAAATATTTTTTTATCAAGGGATGCTCTAAGTGCCTTTAGGGCTAGTGCATTGGCCTCTATATGCTTGCTATCACTAAGGTAGGATTTCTTGGTAATGGCAAGATAAACTTTATATCCTAGGGCTTTTAAATGACAACTCATCATAACCTTCCATATATCAAGTCTAGAGATATTAAATATGGGAGCGCTATCCATGAATGCAAACTATATGTGTACAAATGCAAATGCAAATGATAGATTAGCAAAACCAAGATCACACTCCTAGGTGGTTAAACCTAATATCAGGAGCGTAGGCTCTGATACCAAACATGAAATATACATACTCTGATACCAATTGTAAGTACACCTAGAGGGGGGTGAATAGGTATACGGCTAATCTAATAAACAAAATGCAGAAAATAAAACTTAAATTGTAACACACTTAGTATAACCAACGAGTGTAGCCGAATTCCGGGTGAAGGGCTCTGGACTAACTCCTCTTGATTCCTCTGAATAAGAGTTGAGGTGCTATATGAAACTCTCGTGGTTAAACACAAGTGAGGCACACACAAACAACACAAGCATATATGATATGTCAATATAATGCAATGCTCAATGTAAAAGAGAGAGAGTTAGAGTCAATGGATCAAACGCAAACACACGAATATGTTTCGAGGTTCGAGCACACAGCTTTACGTCCCCGCCTTCACACAGAAGAATTTTCAGAACTAGTCCACACAGGATTCCCACACAGGGAACCTCCACCTTGGATTTGGATAATACAATAACCGGGAGTACACAACTTCTCTCTCAACCAATACAACCTCTCACAGAGGCAAGGCACAACTAACACAAACACCACCTCACACAAGAGGGGTAGGCACTTAGCCAATACAAATCAATCACCTCACACTTGAGGGATTCCAACACAAACTCCATCTCACACTAGAGGGAGCCAACCACCACTCCAATAATCAACCTCTACACAAGAGGGATATCACAAATTATGAGGGTTTACAACTAGGTGGTCTATCTCAACCATAAACAACTTCTTTTCCCACAAAACAAAGATCCTAATAGATAGGATAGCAAGATAGGCTCAAGTATGGAAAACAAAGTGTTTTTAACAAAAAAAATCACTTGGGAAAATCTCCAAATAGATATAGAATTTTTAGACCAAAAACAAATTCCCAAAAGACTATTTTCATTGAAATAACAAACACTTTAAAAACAAATAGAGAATAGGAATTTTAACCCAAAAACTTTTTGCTGAAAACACTTGAAAAGATCTGAAATTTTTCTCTCTAAAAACCTTGTTCAAAACTGGCCAAAGATTGGGGTATTTATAAGCCCAATCAAAATCTGCCCGTTGGCAGCTGACTAGGCCCAGATTGGCCTTCCGGTCGACCGGCCGGTCGATCGGCTAACGGTCAAAAATATGACCGTTGAGCCTGCCGGTCGACCGTGCCAATTCCAGAGAGCAGTTAACTCTGACCGGTCGACTGCTCGGTCGACCGTGCCAAGCCTCACGGTCGACCGTCCGGTCGACCACCCACACCCGAGAGTGGGACACTTTCAGTCGGTTGACCGCTCAGTCGACCGGCCTAAGTGGCTGGTCAGCGTGCACGTTCTTGTGCACGTCGGTCGACCGACTCTGGGTACGGTCGACCGGCCCGTTCGACCGCCAGAGCCTAGCAGGGCTGGTTAAGGAATTTAAAACTTGGGTTTTTATTTGTCAAATAAATTTCATAAAATTTCTAAAAATTCACAAAAATAGTTTTAGTATAATACTTTGATATACAAACATGTTTGAGCAAAATCAAACTATGTTACAAATATTTTGAACTATTTTTGTAACTTAGAAATTTTGTCGAAACCTAAAAACGGTATTTTCTAGAAACCAAACTTCTAAAGGAAAATACGATTTTTCTATAAACTTGTATAAATACAAAAACATGATATTTAAACAAGTTTGAGGCATATAGTATATGGATATAATCCAATATACATATAAAGATATATATCAATGTTTTTGACAATAAATTCAAAAATAAGTTTTGTTAAAATACCAAAACACCAAACTCATGAAATAGACTATCAAACTAAGTTTGTTTAAATAGTTGAAGCATATATGTATATAGAATAAATCTAATATACATTAAACCATGTAAACTTGTTTTGATTCTATCTATTCATGAAAACCAAGATCGGTTAAACCAAAAACTGAAAATCAAAATATGAAACTTAAACAAGTGTGTGTGTTGTGAACTTGAGCATATCACACTATCTAATGTTTAACAATGGATCTAAATAATAAACTAAACACTGTACCGAAGTCTTCTTGTAGAGCTCCGTCTCCAAGTCGACTCGATCCAAATGTGATCCACCGAGCTTGACTCCAAACGAGTGCTAGATATGAACTTTAACGCTCGGGCTCTTGAATCACCATGTGAAAGCTCCAAAACACCTTTGTTGAATCTAATCACCTATTAATATCTTGGTTAAGTATATGAAACTAAACATCACAAGATTATTAGTAAACTATAACTACATGAGTTAATCATCATCAAAACTAGAGTGGAAGGCCTCTGGGCCAACAATTACTTCTAATACAAGTGATAGTTACACGACAATTCCGATATTAATGAATTATTACACTTTTTATATCATAATTATCCTTTATTTCAAGTAAGGAGTGATTTTAGTACTTTTATTTGGTACAACCCAAATTTACCCCAAGTTATACCAATACTGGTGTTAACGCTACTGACTTCTATACAACATGTTTTATTATTGCTTACTTCTATCTTCTAGTTCCAAACCACACAGTCATTTACGAGTCAAATCATCATCTGCGTTCGCATATGAATCAAACCACACACATATCTACATGCGTACGCATACACATATCACTTACCCATACTGGATTACTAATCTCATTGACACGACGCTCAATCTTTCGTCTGTATTACTAACTTTCTATTATTAAGGTAATTATCTAACTCCTACCGGTTAGATATAATCAGTGTCACTATAAAGATGTGACTTCCAAGCTT
Source organism: Agave tequilana (assembly GCA_038442645.1). Taxonomy (NCBI): domain Eukaryota; kingdom Viridiplantae; phylum Streptophyta; class Magnoliopsida; order Asparagales; family Asparagaceae; genus Agave; species Agave tequilana. Next base: position 274,409 of record JAVJIF010004147.1, on the reverse strand, counting down.
AATAGGGGATTCTGATGTTCTGCTAAATTAATTATAAGAATACTTGAAAGACTCCGGTATATCGAGTAGGCATACCAAAATACTAGTTCAATACTATCGGTATTTGTTTTGTTGATATCGAATTATCTATCTCTAATCGGTATATATCATATTAAGTTGTCAGATTTACTCAATATTGACTCTAACTGGTTTTTACAGTTTAATTACTCACGTGATATTTATACACCATCATCGGTCACCCATTATCTGATAATCATCAGACTTGATCTTATTCAGTAATTTTTCATTAATAATCATTAATCGCTAAAAGTACAATATCCACTTATGAGTTCTAATTCAAAGGTTTTATTCTTCTACCTCTCATTGGGTTCGATAAATCTTAATTATTTATCTATCAAATTACTTTCAGTTGCTACCGACTTAATTGATATATAATCATGTAGGTCACCAGTTGACTCTTGCTGCCTCAAGTGTGCTAGTTGATACACAAAATCACGTTATGAGCGTATATATCATGAAACACAACAAATACGAAAATAGTATTCGCAAGATCAATACTCAACATACTATATAATATTTGAGTATCCCTATACTTGGCTTAACAATAAGCTTTTGATATTCAATTTATTTATCAAGCATGTCTGGTAGTATTAGGAATTCAGTTACTCTAATTCAGTTCATTATCAATTACTTTGATCAGTTCCATCATTATCGTTTTACGTTCACAATTGCTAATTAACCGAAATGTCCCGATCCCATCCGAGTTATCAATATTAACAAAACCTTCAATAATTTAATCAATACACTATTTCTATCATACTGCATCAATTACATATATCCCAATTGACAGAGTTTTCTATATCACTGTTACATCGAGTTACTCAAAGATAATTTCTAATTTCATTTGTTTAGTTCAATTCTAATATTAACTTCGGATTCTGCTTATATCAGTATCAACATAACCAATTCTATAATTATCCGATCATGGTTGATGGGTCTCAAGTGATCTTTTATCTTAACTGATTTCTAATTATCTCTTATTAATAAATAAACATTCAAGATCTGTAATCGATTCCCTATTGTCACTGTTTAGTACACTCACCGAGTATACCGGTATTAACCAATTGCCATCCGATTATTATTATCTTTAACTATTACTTTCATAACAGATTGGACATCACTTGCATATAATATCAATCTTCATTTAACTATCATCATTATTTTCTTACTAGTTAACGCACATGTAATCATAGTGTTTAAAGGAATCGGGGTAGACTTTACCTACTTAATAATTTTCAGGTCAAGTGGCACCAATATTCATCACATACAGACAAATGGCATTAGCTGATAATTTATACTTAATCATTTCTATCAGAACCCAATACTTAATTATTCGGTTCTTATTTCTAATAAATACTCGCAACATATATATAACACTCAGAAATTCACAAACACATAACTCGTGTGGTATTTTTTGGTGTTCATCCATACCAATATACTTACAGGGGTTTAATTGTCATGACTATACGAGTTATAAATGGTAAGACACAACTTGATATCATACCCGTATTATGTTCACGCATAGATATATAACACGCCTGCAATTCATTATTCGGGATATAATATTGGATTTTGGTTCCATAACACCAATTCACTTTTACAATAACTACCAGAATTATCTATTTAATGATGTAATCTCTTAGTTCCAATAAATCAATTTTATCAATAACTTCCCAATAACAATTATTTCTAAATTGGGGAAAAACAGACTTAAGTTAGGAATTTCACTCATCGAGTATACCGATAAATTTTGAACACCTAATACCATATACTGATATACCAGACGTGTAGCTCTCGTTTTCACAATCACAACGGCTCAAGAATCGTCCGAATCCGACTTCGGATGGCCAAGGTATCGTTCAGAAACCAAACTCAATATAAAAGGTTAGATACGTGAAAATATTCAGGGGGCTGTTTGTAATTTTTCAGGGTCCCCAAATTAATTTATAATTTCACAGGGGCTAAAATAAAATTTTACCTTTAAAGGGTCGGGTTTGGGTGCAAACGGGTCGGGTTTGGGTTAAGCCAAAAACCCAAACCCGTTTGGGTTTTTCACCCAAATAAGCAGCAGCAGCCATGCGCTACTGCCGCCGCCTTCGCGCGCCCGCCGGCGGCGGCGGCGGCGGCGGCGCCTTTGGCCGCCGGAGGGCCCCACCGCGAGAGAGAGAGAGAGAGAAAAGAGAGAGAGAGGGTGGGGGCTGGCGCCCCCCCATGACCGGCGCCTGGCCGGCCTCCCGCGTGCCGCCGGCCATCACCAGAGAGGGAGAGAATGAAGAGCGAGGGGGAGGGGGAGAGAGAGAGTTAGGGAGGGAGATTTTTATCTCTCTCCCCCCACCTACTCCCCTACCTACTCCCCCACCTATTCCCCTTACTTACCATACCTCCCACACCTCCCATACTCCATCAATCAAATCTTATTTATTTATTTATTTATTTATTTCTTCATTTTCTCAATTTATTTAATATAATCAAAAATAGGTATGAATACTAATACCCGGTATTTAATACGAGTATTTCATGCAATATATACATCCGTATATTTTCATATATTTTTTGTATCAATTAATCCGGTATGATTTATAGAAACTTAAATCCATTCTGGATTTCCACAATGATCACCGAATATTATCTAATACGGAAACAATTAATTTAAAAATCATAAGAATTTATGATAAATATTATTAATCCAGAGTTTACCAATCCGGTTGTTGCAGCTCTACCCCCTTAGAAAAAGTTTCGTCCTCGAAACTTGGCACATCTGATAATAGGTAAGAGTAATACTTTCAATTTCTTCTTTATCTCATGAAATCTTTCTTCTAATAAGGTAATTTTTGTTCTCTTCCGGCCATGCATTTCCTTATGTGTTCACAACATGCAATATATATCCAATATTATTACTTTCACACAGAATATATCTTACATGTACTTTATATCACTACATTCACCATCATACTTGGTGATATACACATCATATGATATTACATACACACATCACACTTGGTGATAATCGTATTATATATCATCACATATCGCATCAGCACATACACGTACCATACTCGATGATACGTCCTCAATATGGTTCTTCCGTTCTGATTAAACTTATCTTACCTGATATTTTTGTCATTTCCTTATCCCAGTGTCCTATACCACCGGTAGTTCATACTAAGGGCCCGCACCCCTAATAGAACTCATCTGAATCAAAGTATATGCGGGTATACTTTCATTCGAATATAAGAAAAAGTTAAATATCATGCATTTCGAGATTAATCATACGCATAAGAACCCATTACACCTATGAACTTCTTACATCAAGGCACACATTCATTCATACAACTGCACACTCGCAGACATTCATTATAACAATCAATGTTATTTATGAACCAACGACTTAATCAATCTCTAGGCTAATACTGCCTTAGACCCACACCTGAGTTCTATTTCAAGTTTCTAAGCCTAAGCTATGATACCAACTGTAACGGTCCCAGATTTAATTACCTTAAAATTCCATGATCATCAACCTTATTGCTCGTTAATCAGAATATACTAAAGAATTTCGGCAGCATTTCCTCTGAAATATAGACTCCATCTCAATACAATAATTTAGATTTCGGCTAACATCAGCCTACTTATAAATCTCATTTTCATCATTTAGTTCATCCCAAGGTCTATCAAATAAACATATACATAAGAGTGCTTCCGTGATATAATATTCTAACTCATAGTGACTAATAACATCAGAGTTTACAAAAGGATTCACATTCTACAATAAGTACATACGTTATCTCAGAAGAACGTCCTTGCAGCTCTAAGTGGAACCTTCGCCTTGCCGTGACCTGAAAATATCAATCTGTGGTGGGGTGAGCTCAACAGCGCAGTAAGTGAAGTCATTCAAATAGAGTTTGTATTATACTACCATTGTACTTCAAGTATTATGCAGTTGAGCAATGTCAAAAATTAGTTTCAATACTTTCTACTTGTGGTTGTACTGCAGCTTATGAATCATAGACTCTTTTTATTATCTGATACTTCCTATATGTATTCTTCTGTGTACACGTGACCAATATTTTCATTAACATACAATCTCAATGATTTTGTAATACTTGACCTACTCGTTAGTCTCTTACAATCACCTCTCTGGTTTTCAGTTTGTAACATGTTCGTATTTCATATATATAGTCATGGTCACAACATAACTCTTAAAGAGTCTAATCTTACTCACTAAATTAGTTACAGTTCAATATTGCACCTACCACAATACATATGACATCACACGCTACTCATGATAGTATCTAATTATAATTGTGTTCATACAGGAAATACGGGACACTCACATCTATATACTGGATGTCATAACAATCATATCCATATACCAGTTATCATAAACAATCACATGCATATACTAAGTGTCATACCTATTAACATCCATAATTTGAATATCGTAACAATCATATCCATATACCAGATATCATAAACAATCATATGATATACTAGGTGCCATACCTATTAACATCCATAATTCGGATATCATAACAATCATATCCATATACCGGATATCATAAACAATCATATGATATACTAGGTGCCATACCTATCAACATCCAATTTCTAACTTAACGATATTGACATACCTGATCAACATAAAATAAAATCGTAACATGCAAATTAACATACATGATCAACATAAAATATAATCGCAACATGCATACGTGATCAACATAAATATAATCTCCCCTTCGATCACCTCCGGTTCAACCGGTCCCTTCCTCTGATACGTTTACCACGTATTATTCTCCCATTCGATCACCTTTAGTTCAACCCAGTCCTTCCTCTGATACGTTTATCACGTATTATTCTCCCCTTCGATCACCTCCGGTTCAACCCGGTCCCTTCGTCCATACATGCAATAATCATATCCTTCATGTAATAACCACATGCAATGATTCATAAGACAATGTCAACATAAAGGATTCACATGATTCCTACTTTACATGATACCAATATTAAGAACATTACATGTATAAGTAACTACTTATTAAACTAATAACATGCAGCCTTTTCAAGATAACCAACATGTTATATCATTTCAATATATGTGTAGCCAAACATATGCATAAAGTCAAGTATGATGTTCATTAATAAAACTATTTTTTTAAGAGGCATGTGTTAGACTACTATGCATATGATTTGTCACATACATTGCATTTATGTTGTCACTTTACCATACTTGTTTGCTAATAAATGATATTAATAATTGTCTTTTTTCTTTGCTAAATGTAGGCCCAAATGCTCAAAGAAATAAATGAGAACAAGCCCAAAAGCCCACTTTATTCTGAAATAATTCAGAATAAACTCGAAGTGAAGAAATCTGGGCTATCAAGGAGTTGAGAAATCCCTCCTTGAATCGAGGAATCGGAGCCAAGAAAATCAAATGCTGATTTAGTCAGTGGTTGAAGAAGAAACAAGAAAATCAACCAGATATGCGAGAAGCCCTTCACCCCAGGAAGCTCCCCCCTTTTGGTGTGGCCACCTGGCCACACCAATGCCGCAAAAACGCGGCAAAAGCCGCGTTTTTGCGGCAATCTTGGGGAGTTAGGGGGAGTGTTTGCTCCCCCGACCTCCCCGGGATCTTGGTTGTTGGGTTTTTGGCTATAAATACCTCCTTCAGCAGAGAAAAAGGCAGCGAAGACTAGGATTAAACTTTGCTTTATTTTCTTAGGATCTAGGTTCATTGTTAGTTAGAACACAAGTTGTAACTCTGTTGTTTACTTTGTAGTTCAGTTTAAAAAGCTTGTGAGAGAGAGGACTGAGAGCTTGTAATCAAAGATTGAAGTGACAGCAATTCAAGAGCAAGCCATCTTTTCTCCATTCGTGTTTCGGTATGTTGCGCATGTTTTATTTTTGCTTTATCGTTTTCCATGAATAACTAAAGGGTATCTGGGCTAGCTATCTCCTTTCTCTTGTTTTCTTCTCCTCTGTTTTTTAAAGAAAAGTCCCGATGACTCATATGCATGCCTCCCTTACAAGCCTTTCTTTTTGAAAGTGTTCTTGAAGGCACATGAGGATGGGCATAGATAGTTGAATTCACTATTCTCTCTTGATCTTCTTGTGAATCATTTTTAATTCATTCTTGCTTCTTCGCGCTTTATGTTTTAATATCTGATTCCAACTCTTTCTTGAAGATAAAGAACTCAACCCCTCTACATCTTATGTGCTTTACTCAAAGCTCTCTAAAAGAATCAACTTTAAGTCTTGCAAATGAACCCGAGGACTTAATATTTTAAGAGAAGAATGAACAAGTGAGTAGGAAGATAGTAAGCCCAGATTTGATTTCATATTATAAAACAACATCACAACTCTTAAAGCTTTTTACAAATCACTTTCTCCAAATCCTTTTCTGAAAGTTGAAATTTCTCTTTTTCATCTCTTTTCCTTCCATTCTCTTTTTCTTAAAAAAACTAACACACGTCTTTATTTCTATTTACTTCACCGAAACGCTTCTATCGCATCCCTCCTCGTGGACTCGACCCGTTAGCCACAAGCTATACGTACATTCTTAACTTCATTGGTTATTTCATTTGTTTTGCAATCAATTTTTTGGCGCCGTTGCCGGGGAGGGAACGGTGTAGTTGTTTTAAACAACTTTTGTGTGTTTGTTTCAGGGACTCGAAGATCAAGATCTAGCATTCAAGCTTTGCCAGGAAGACTTGAAAATTCTGTGCCCCTACTCTCGAAAGTAGGAACAGAATTTCAAGAAATTGCTTTGCAAATCTGAAATTTTTTTTGGACTACTAAAAACTTTGTTTTGCAGGACATATTGCTCGCAAAAACTCTAGTTTTTATATGTCTTATTTGTGCTAGTGTTTCTATCCAACATCCCTGTTTTTAAGTCAACAGTAAAAGATTCGTTGAAAGTTAAAATTGATTAGACATTTACATTCTAGGCACAAGTCTTTTCATTCTTTTACTTTACTGTTGAAGAGAGCTGGAGACAAGGTATGTATGCATAGCATATAGTTTAGGAAACATTCTTGGGTGATTTTGCTTTTGAATGCTACTTTCCTATATCTTGCACACTTGCACGAATCAATCTAAGGGCAAAACCCAAATCAAGATAAGGTGGGGAGTCATTACCCTTCCTTAGCCCACAAACCATCTCCAACGCACAACCTAAGCCTAATTAAAATTTGATAGACGTTGGCCTTAGGGACATCTCGAACTCGATAGGAGATTATCTTAAAGAGGAAAAGTGTTGGAAATTGACTCCTGTAAAATCAGTGTTAAGGAAAGGGATTGAGGGCCGAAAGCCCGAAGATTGGTGGTTACTTAATTAAGGAACGTCTTTTGACGGAAAACCTCCCACCAATCTTGTCCTGACCTGGCTGATTAGCTTGTGGTCAAGGTCTACATTCTACCTCTTGTGGACAATCAACCAGTTAGGAGTTGTCTAGGTCAAGGATACCTTAGACTAGGCTTGGTTGATTATTATTGTTGACTGCTGTTTGAACTTGTTGTGATTGTGATAGTGTTTGTGTATGCAAGTGTGGTCGAGAGACCCCAATTCATCTATTTGACTAGGAACACATCACCACCTAAGTTTGAACCAAGGCCAGTCCGGTAATTGCTCAATCCACATCACTGCAGGATAGGTTCTACCCCATTAGAACCTCACTTCCATCCTGCATTTCACTTCCATCGGTTGTGAATACAATTTCGAGCTCAAGCCTCAATTCATCAACACACTCCCCAAATTTTATGGTCTAGAGTCCGAAGATGCCTACTTCTTCATAAGAGAATTTGAGGAGTATGTCTTATGATGAAAATCCCACACCTTGTAGACGATGCTATTAGGTTGAGATTTATCCCGTTTGCACTTAAGGACCTAGCGAAAAAGTGGCTCTATAGCTTAGCAGCCGGTTCCATCACATCTTGGGATGGTTTCATCAAGGTCTTCTTGAAGAAATTCTATCCTATCCATAAAACTGCTCTCATTAGGAAGACGATCATGCAATTTAAGTAAGAACCTAGTGAACCGTTCTGGAGGTACTTTGAACGCTTTAAGGACCTCCTTGTCCAATGTCCACATCATGGAATAGAGAAATGGCGACAATGCCAAATTCTCTATGACGGTTTAGACTACTCCACCAAAACCCTCTTAGAAAGTATGTGCCAAGGGGGTTTCTTGCAGAAAGATGAAGATGAGGGAAGGGATCTGTATGAAAATTTAGCTGAGAAAACCATCCAATGGGAATCTGCGAGTGAGACCATAAGAATCCTAACTCCATCTCTTCAAAGGAGGTCTCCACTCCATAGAATCGTCCATCGCTAATGAGGCTAAGTTAGCTAATTTAGCTAGAAGACTGGAAGCTCTAGAGACGAAAGAACCAAGTCCAGTCAATCAAGTCAGCCCGAACCAATTTCCACCCCCGGGCTGCACTTACTGTCAAGCCATGAACCATGTATTCGAGGAATGCCCAGTGTTTCAGGCTCAGCAATTCTATCACGAACCGATGAATGCGGCTTTTTCAGGCCGAACAACAATCCTTACGCACCAACGTACAATCCCGGCTGGAGAAATCACCCTAATTTCTCATGGAGCCAGAACAACAATGACCATTCACGATTCAATCATGCTAACCACTTCCAACATGGTAACAATTCTTCCAATCATCAACCCAACTTCTCCAATTTCCATAATAATTCTCCCAACCATCCACCAAACTTTCCAAATTATCAACAGAACTTTCCTAAGCAAGCTCCACAATCCTCCTTCCAGAATCCTCAATTGGAAAGAAGAATGACTGACTTTGAGAGAAACATGGAGAGATATATGAAAAACCAAGAATCTCTCATGCAAACCATTCAGAGGCTAGAAGTTCAAATGAGTCAACTGGCCAACCCACAACATGAGAGACAAAAGGGTACCCTGCCTAGTCAGCCAGTCACCAATCCGAGGAATTCCCAACAAGCTCATTTGGCTGAGGATCCTTCATTCAATCAATGTAATGTTGTGCATACATTGAGGTCAGGAAAGAAAGTTGATAACCAAGTGTCGACACCCACCAATCCTATTCAGCACAACCACAATCAAGCTTCCACCTCATCCAATCCAATTTCTTCCAATTCGGACGAGTCTGAAAAAGACAAGTCAGCCAGCCAGTGCACCAGCCTATAGTACCATTTCCCAATAGGCTGAAAAATAATAAGCAAAACCCACACATGGACAAGATAATCGAGATGTTTAACCAAGTGAAGATAAATGTGCCACTTCTTGATGCCATCCAACAAGTTCCTTCCTATGCTAAGTTTCTTAAGGACATGTGCACCAAGAAGAGAAAGACTAATGTTCCTAAGAAAGTCTTCCTAGCCACTAATATTAGTGAGCTATTTTCGGGTCCTATCTCTGTCAAGTACAAAGATCCAGGTAGCCCTACCATTGCCTGCACAATAGGACAAGCCGAGATTAGTCGGGCACTTCTTGACTTGGGAGCAAGTATCAACTTGCTTCCATTCTCTGTTTATCAACAACTCGGGTTGGGTGACCTTAGTCCAACTCGAGTCACCATCCAACTGGCTGACCGTTCTGTTAAAGTTCCAAAGGGGAAATTAACGATGTCCTGATTCGGGTAGGAGAGTTCATATACCCTGTCGATTTCATAGTTTTGGAGACACAACCTGTGTCCAACTCCAATCGTAGGGCTCAAACTCCGGTCATCCTAGGTCGACCATTCCTGGCCACTGCTAATGCCATCATCAATTGCAGGAATGGGTCTATGAGGTTAACCTTTGGAGACATGACTAAAGAAGTCAATGTCTTCCATCTAGGAAAACAACCCCGTGACATCGAGGACCAAACTTTTGAAGTAAACCAAATTGAGAACTTGACAAGTGAACACGGAGAAGAATTGGAATCAGAAATGGAGATTGACTTCGAGTTAGAGTCTGATGACTTTAATCTCGATCAGGTGGTAGACTCTGCCGTAATTGGGCTTCAAACCCAATTTCACCTACAATAGAGCCAACAGATTTGACTAGTCCTTCTAGTGAGCCTGCCTCTTCCTTAGAATTGAAAGCCCTTCCTGCGCATCTCAAGTACGCCTATCTAGGCGAACAAGAGACCTTTCCCGTCATCATTGCCTCTCATTTAAATGACAGGAAGAAAAAGATTTGAAAGATATTCTAGGAAACATAAGGAGGCCATCGGGTGGACTATGACTGATATTAAGGGATTAAGTCCAACCATCATTCAACACCGCATCCATCTCAATGAAGACGCCACACCCAAGAGAGACCCGCAGCGTAGGTTAAACCCTATTATGCAAGAGGCTGTTCATGCTGAAATCATAAAACTCTTAGACAATGGGATAATTTATCCCATTTCGGATAGCCAATGGGTCAGTCCTGTCCACGCGGTCCCAAAGAAATCTGGTTTCACCGTAGTGGAAAACGAGAACAAAGAGTTGGTTCAAACTCGACTTCCCACGAAGATTCGAGTTTGCATTGACTATAGGAAACTGAATGCTGTAACTCGTAAGGACCACTTTCCACTTCCCTTCATTGATCAGATGCTTGAACGTTTAGCGGTTACGAGTACTACTGCTTCTTGGACGGTTACTCGGGCTATAACCAGATCCCTATCGCTCCTGAGGACCAAGAAAAGACCATGTTTACCTGTCCATTTGGGACATTTGCTTATCGTCGAATGCCATTCGGCTTATGCAATGCCCCAGCAATATTTCAACGTTGCATGTTGAGTCTTTTCTCTGACATGGTAGAGCGCTTCTTAGAAATTTTCATGGATGATTTCTCCATCTACGGAGACTCATTCACTCAATGTCTCCACCATCTTGAACTCGTCCTCCAACGTTGTGCTGAAAAACATTTGACACTAAACTGGGAGAAATGCCACTTCATGGTGAAACATGGAATTGTCTTGGGTCATGAAATATCCAAGAAAGGAATAGAAGTGGATAGAGCAAAAATCGAGGTTATTGCTAAGCTTCCCATGCCCAAATGCGTTAAGGACATTAGATCCTTCCTAGGACACGCTGGTTTCTACCGTAGATTTATCAAGGATTTTAGCAAAATTGCTAGGCCCTTGACTAATCTGTTAGCTAAGGATGTGTCCTTCACTTTCGATGCTGACTGCATCACTTCTTGGGAGAAGCTTAAGAGAGAGCTGATTTCTGCACCAATCATATCTGCCCCGATTGGTCTAAGCCGTTTGAGATTATGTGTGATGCTTCTGATTTTGCCATAGGCGCTGTCCTAGGACAACGTATTGATAACAAGCAGCATGTGATCTACTACTCTAGTAGGACTCTCAATGACGCTCAACTGAACTACACTACGACCGAGAAGGAATTCTTGGCAGTAGTGTTTGCCTTAGAGAAGTTTCGCCCCTACCTACTAGGGTCCAAAACTACCATCTTCACCGATCATTCTGCACTTAGGTATCTAATGATGAAGAAGGATGCCAAGGCCCGACTCATTCGTTGGATCCTCCTTCTTCAAGAATTTGATCTCGAAATTCGATACAAGAAAGGTGTAGAAAATGTCGTTGCTGACCATCTCTCACGGATTCCCAATTCTCCATGCAACGAATTACCCATCAATGAGGATTTTCCTGATGAACATCTCTTAGCTATCTCTAGGGAACCTTGGTTTGCTGATATAGTGAATTACTTAGTCACAAACCAAACTCCGTCTCATTGGTCCAAAAATGAAGTTCACCGGTTCTTATCCCAAGTCCGGTATTTCTTTTGGGAGGAACCGTATCTTTTCAAGTACTGTTCCGACCAAATTATTAGGAGATGCATTCCCGATGAGGAGGTTAGGAGTGTTCTGTCCTTCTGTCACGAACTTGCATGCGGTGGACACTTTGGTCCCCGCAAGACTGCTGAAAAGGTGCTACAAAGCGGGTTTTATTGGCCCACTCTGTTCAAGGATGCCTATGATTATTGCAAGACGTGCCCTAGATGCCAAATGGTAGGTAGGATCTCACATCGAAATATGATGCCCCTCAACCCAATTCTAGAAATAGAACTCTTCGATGTTTGGGGCATCGACTTTATGGGTCAATTTCCTAACTCATTTGGGAACCAATACATATTGGTTGCTGTGGACTACGTGTCTAAGTGGGTAGAAGCCATTCCGTGTAAAACTAATGATAACAAAGTTGTCATAAAGTTTCTGAGAGAGAACATTTTTTCCCGCTTCGGAACCCCTCGTGCTATCATCAGTGATAATGGCACCCACTTTTGCAATAGATCTTTTGAAGCCCTTATGCGAAAGTATGCCATAACTCACAAGTTGTCCACACCATATCATCCTCAAACCAGTGGGCAAGTTGAGGTTTCAAATAGACAAGTCAAACTTATATTGGAGAAAACTGTGAACCAAAACCGGAAAGATTGGTCCTTAAAACTTGTAGATGCTCTTGGGCCTACAGGACCGCTTTCAAGACGATTTTAGGAATGTCTCCCTATAGGTTAGTCTATGGCAAACCTTGTCACTTGCCGGTTGAGTTAGAACACCGAGCCTTATGGGCAATCAAGCAGTTGAATTTCGATTTGACTAAGGCCGGTGACCTTCGGAAATTACAAATTTTCGAATTGGAGGAATTGAGAAATGAGGCCTATGAAAATGCTAGGATCACTAAAGATAGAGTGAAGATTTTCCATGACAAGCACATCATAAGAAAAACCTTTGTCCCTGGTCAAAAAGTCTTACTCTACAATTCTAGGCTTCATCTTTTCCCAGGAAAATTGAAATCACGATGGACTGGGCCATTCGTTGTAAAGACCGTTTTTTCCACACGGCGCAGTTGAGATCAGTGACCCCAAGAATGGAAATGACTTTAAGGTAAATGGTCAACGCCTTAAACCTTTCTTGGAATCGGTGCCGGTAGATGAAACGGTAACGGTAATGGGTCTTTTTGACCCAGTGTATCAGTAACTTTCCTCCTTTCCATTTTATTTCATGCAATTATACATTTCTTTCATACATTGGGGACACTGCTTGAGATAAGTGTGGGGGAGGGTTCTAACATAGCTGATAAAAAAAAAAAAAAAAAGAAAAAAAAAAAAAGAAAAAAAAGAAAAAATGGATATATATAAAAAAAATTTGAAAAAGGTAGACAATATTTTGATATATTTTTTGTAAGTATTTAAGTCAATTTTAAGGAATAGGAGAATCATAATTAGGATTTCTTTCACTTGGTCAAAATAAGATAACTTGTTTGATTTTTAGGGTTAGGAAGAAAATCTGGGAAAGTAATTTAGTCTTGATATTTACCTTGATGACATATGCACACAAATACACTCACACACTTAGGGTTTGAAAACAGAGACTCTTATGCCTTATAAAAAAAAAAAAAGAGTCTAATTATTGAGTAGCTAGGTGCTTTGGCCTAAGCAAGCCTTAGTATTTATGCAAAAGATAATTAGACAAGTTTGAAAAAAAAAAAAAGTATTCTCTGATTAAGCTGGGTACTTATGCCTCATGAAGCATAAGTATTCACGCATAAAAGGGGTACCTCGTATAAATAATGTGTATCCTCTGATTAAGCTGGGTACTTGTGCCTCATGAAGCATAAGCATTCACGCCTAAAAGGGTTACATAGTGTAAATAAAAACCTTGGTTTCGTGGCCTTATCTGCTCGGGTGTTTAGGTCCTTAGGGGTGTTTTCTCACCTGGTGACCTAAAACCGTCTGGTTTGGGTGTCACCGACTGAAAGCTCGTTACATGGGCAGATTAGAAAGCCTAATGAAATGGAGGAATAAATTTCACAATAAAATAAATAAATATGAGGCATAGGAGTTAATGTTGAAGAACCCTTAGTAAACTTCACAGTCACGATGGTGCATACGACTCAGGGTAAATTAATAGACTAGATGAAAAGTACAGTTTGACTCCTTACTTTAATTAACAACATGTTTTTGAATGGAGACTAAGTTTAAGAATGAAAAATTTGATATTCCTATAACTTATAGATTACTTAAATTCTCACAAATATACTTCAAATATTTTCGCCTTCCAAAAAAAAAAGAAAAAGAAAAAGAAAAAAAAGAAAAAAAAAGAAAAAAAATGCTTTTCGAAAATACTAACCTTTTTCCTTTTTGGATTTTGTGGGTGTAATCCGCTGAAAACCCTCACGAGACAAAACTCGTCCTCTAGGGGTGACCTAGAGGTTCAACGGCTTGTTGCACATGCTCAGTGCAATCGAGTGACCTGCGAAAGTGGTCTAATAATTGATTCAAGTTAGTCTAATGTTTTGCTCGAGGGCGAGCAAAGATAAGTGTGGGGGTGTGATTTGTCACATACATTGCATTTATGTTGTCACTTTACCATACTTGTTTGCTAATAAATGATATTAATAATTGTCTTTTTCTTTGCTAAATGTAGGCCCAAATGCTCAAAGAAATAAATGAGGAACAAGCCCAAAAGCCCACTTTATTCTGAAATAATTCAGAATAAACTCGAAGTGAAGAAATCTGGGCTATCAAGGAGTTGAGAAAATCCCTCCTTGAATCGAGGAATCGGAGCCAAGAAAATCAAATGCTGATTCAGTCAGTGGTTGAAGAAGAAACAAGAAAATCAACCAGATATGCGAGAAGCCCTTCACCCCAGGAAGCTCCCCCCTTTTGGTGTGGCCACCTGGCCACACCAATGCCGCAAAAACGCGGCAAAAGCCGCGTTTTTGCGGCAATCTTGGGGAGTTAGGGGGAGCGTTTGCTCCCCCGACCTCCCCGGGATCTTGGTTGTTGGGTTTTTGGCTATAAATACCTCCTTCAGCAGAGAAAAAGGCAGCGAAGACTAGGATTAAACTTTGCTTTTATTTTCTTAGGATCTAGGTTCATTGTTAGTTAGAACACAAGTTGTAACTCTGTTGTTTACTTTGTAGTTCAGTTTAAAAAGCTTGTGAGAGAGAGGACTGAGAGCTTGTAATCAAAGATTGAAGTGACAGCAATTCAAGAGCAAGCCATCTTTTCTCCATTCGTGTTTCGGTATGTTGCGCATGTTTATTTTGCTTTGTCATTTTCCATGAATAACTAAAGGGTTTTCTGGGCTAGCTATCTCCTTTCTCTTGTTTTCTTCTCCTCTGTTTTTAAAGAAAAAGTCCCGATGACTCATATGCATGCCTCCCTTACAAGCCTTTCTTTTTGAAAGTGTTCTTGAAGGCACATGAGGATGGGCATAGATAGTTGAATTCACTATTCTCTCTTGATCTTCTTGTGAATCATTTTTAATTCATTCTTACTTCTTCGCGCTTTATGTTTTAATATCTGATTCCAACTCTTTCTTGAAGATAAAGAACTCAACCCCTCTACATCTTATGTGTTTTACTCAAAGCTCTCTAAAAAGAATCAACTTTAAGTCTTGCAAATGAACCCGAGGGACTTAATATTTTAAGAGAAGAATGAACAAGTGAGTAGGAAGATAGTAAGCCCAGATTTGATTTCATATTATAAAACAACATCACAACTCTTAAAGCTTTTTACAAATCACTTTCTCCAAATCCTTTTCTGAAAGTTGAAATTTCTCTTTTTCATCTCTTTTCCTTCCATTCTCTTTTTCTTAAAAAAACTAACACACGTCTTTGTTTCTATTTACTTCACCGAAACGCTTCTATCGCATCCCTCCTCGTGGACTCGACCCGTTAGCCACAAGCTACACGGTACATTCTTAACTTCATTGGTTGTTTCATTTGTTTTAGCAATCAGCATACACAATAACATGTCGATCATGCACCCATGTAAGCATTCAATTTAATGATCCCCAATATCTTACCGGTCAAGTTCTGACTCGTGTACCTGTATTCGCTTCTCCTAATCATAATACTTATTCACCTTTTATCATTTAATTAACATTCGGGACTTGTCATCATTTACCTCTTTTATCCTCATTTAAACTGCCTATTGGCTACAACTTAATTTAATTCAAAATCTTCTCATTACTTCTAATACAAGTGATTGTTACACGACAATTCGGATATTAATGAATTATTACACTTTTGATATCATAATTATCCTTTATTTCAAGTAAGGGTTGATTTTAGTACTTTTATTTGGTACAGCCCAAATTTACCCCAGGTTCCACCAGTACTGGTGTTAACGCTACTGACTTCTATACAGCATGTTTTGTTATTGCTTACTTCTGTCTTCTAGTTCCAAACCACACAGTCATTTACTAGCCAAATCATCATCTGCGTTCGCATATGAATCAAACCACACACATATGTACATGCGTACACATACACATATCACTCACCCATACTGGATTACTAATCTCATTGACACGACGCTCAATCTTTCGTCTGTATTACTAACTTTCAATTATTAAGGTAATTATCTAACTCCTACCGTTTAGATATAATCAGTGTCACTATAAAGATGTGACTTTCAAGCTTAATAGGGGATTCCGATGTTCTGCTAAATCAATTAAAAGAATACTTGAAAGTCTCCGGTGTATCGAGTAGGCATACCAAAATACTAGTTCAATACTATCGGTATTTGTTTTGTTGATATAGAATATTCATCTCTAATCGGTATATATCATATTAAGTTGTCAGATTACTCAATACTGACTCTAACTGGTTTTTACAGTTTAATTACTCCCGTGATACTTATACACCATCATCGGCCACCCATTATCTGATAATCATCAGACTTGATCTTATTCAATAGTTTTTCATTAATAATCATTAATAGCTAAAAGTACAATATCCACTTATGAGTTCTGATTCAAAGGTTTTATTCTTCCACCTCTCATTGGGTTCGATAAATCTTAATTATTTATCTATCAAATTGCTTTCAGTTGCTATCGATTAACAACTTAATTGATATATAATCATGTAGGTCACCAGCTGACCCTTGCTGCCTCAAGTGTGCTAGTTGATACACAAAATCACGTTATGAGCGTATATATCATGAAACACAACAAATACGAAAACAATATTCGCAAGATCAATACTCAACATACTACATAATATTTGAGTATCCCGTATACTTGGCTTAACAATAAGTTTTTGATGTTCAATTTATTTATCAAGCATGTCCGATAGTATAAGGAATTCAGTTACTCTAATTCAGTTCATTATCAATTACTTTGATCAGTTCCATCATTATCGGTTCACGTTCACAATTGCTAATTAACCGAAATGTCCCAATCCCATCCGAGTTATAAATATTAATAAAATCTTCAACAATTTAATCAATATACTATTTCTATCATACTGCATCTATTGTAAAACACCTAGAGGGGTGAATAGGTGATAATGCTAATCTAGAAACTAAATGCGCTAAATGCGGAAGCTTAAACAAATATTGCAATCACACTTAATACAACACACAAGTGTAGCCAAATTCCCCGTGAAGGGCTCTGGACTAACTCCTCTTGATTCCCCTAGATATGGGTTGAGGTGCTATGTGAAACTCTTGTGGTTAAGTATAAGTAAGGTACACAAACACACAAGCATATAAAGATAGGCAATATGAAGCAATGCTCAACACAAGCAAATATGATGATATGATATGAATGATGCTTTGCACAATTAAAAGAGAGAGAGAGTTAAGAGATAATGGATCAAACGCAAACACAAAGATATGTTTCGAGGTTCGAGCCCCTAGCTCTACATCCCTGCCTTCACCACCATGAAGGATTTCCAATCCACTATCTCCCACGAGGGAACCTCCACCGAGGAGGATTTGTTACAACAATGGAGTACCGAACTTCTCTCTCAAACACCGCCTCACAACCGAGGGGTAGGCCCGTAGCCAAACAACAACAAACAAACACCTCTACCGAAAGGGTATACAAACCAAACTCCACCTCTCACTAGAGGGAGCAAACCACAATCTCCACCTCTACCAAAGAGGGAGCAAACACCAACCCAATACAACAACCTCAACCTCTACCAAGGAGGGAGCAACTCAAGAAATCAAGGGTTTATAATAAGTGGTATGTCTCAACCACAAACCTCTTTCCTTTTTCCACAAACAAGGATCCTAAATAGAATAGGATAGAAGATAAGGCTCAAGTTTGAAAAACTAGGTGTTTGGAAAATAAAAACTCAAAGAAAAATACTTGAGAAAACTCTTGTAAAAGATAGAAATGAAAGCCAAGACAAATCTCCCAAAATACTCTTTTCTTTGATTTTTCCAAAAACCTAAAACAAATAAGATTGGAAGTTTAAAGCTCAAAAACACTTTTGAAAACTTGTTTTTAATACTAGGGAAACAACAATTTTTCTCTTGTAAAAACCTTAGCCAAAATCCCAAAGGAATGGGTTTATATAGGCTAAAACAGAAACTAGCCGTTAAGCTGATTTGGCAGCCTGACAGGCCTAGCGGTCGGCCGCCGGCCGACCGCCAACGGTCAGAATTATGACCGTTGGGGCAATCCGGTCGACCGTCCGGCCGACCACCCAGATACAGAGAGCAAAGCTCTCTGGTCCGGTCGGCCGCCCGGCCGACCGTCCCTGTGTCTGCCAAACGTGCACAAGCTTGTGCACGTTGGTCGACCGCAAGGGTCGACCGGCCTTTGGTGCGGTCGACCCGTGCGGTCGGCCGATCTGGCCTGTCAGCCACAAATCTGGGACAGAAACACATGTTAAAAATATTTCTAAAAATCTTTTAAGTCTTTGTAAAAATACCCAAAAATAGTTTTCTCATTTTGCATTGATATATAAACATGTGATAAAAAGTTTAGCTCAAATATCAAGCATATGAAACCATTTTTGTGTTTTAACATTTTTACCAAAAACTAAAACTTTTATTTTATCAAACTTGTATTTTTCAACACATGAATAGGAAAGTCAAAATAAAATTGTATAAGAAGTTTAAGCATGCATGTATAACTAGAATACATCTACTATACATATAAACCGTGTAAACTTGTTTTGATCAATTTATTCATGAAAACCAATTCCAAAACATGAAACGTGTGTATTGTGAACTTGAGCATATCAACTATTCTTATCTTTACAAATGGATCTAAACACACTAAACTAAAACTAGGATACCTAAGCCTTCTTGATGATCTTCAGTCTTCAAGTCGACTCGGTCCAAACTCCGTGATCCAACGAGCATGGCTATGTATCATCTTGACGCTCGGGCTCGGGAATCACCAAGTGAAGGCTTCCAAACTCCTCTTTTTGAAGCAATCACCAACTAATATCTTACTTAATGATCTGAAACTAAAAACACAAGAATATTAGTAAACATAACTACATGAGTTAATCATCATCAAATTAGAGAGGAAGGCCTCCGGGCCAACAATCTCCCCCTTTTTGATGATGACAAAACTCATGGAGTTATATATGCATGGATTAAAGTTAAGCTTCAAAGAAGCTCCCCCTTAACTCATGCATAAACATAAAGAATATGCAATAAAGGCTCTTAAACATGAATGAGGTTCTAAATACCAATGAAATGTTCAAAACAAAACATGCTCTAGATACCAATTAAAATTAAACTAAATTAAACTTAATATATGCAAAACATAAACATGCATATATAAAACACAATCAAACTCAAAATCTTTCTCCCCCTTTTTGTCAATCATCAATAAACGGGTAAAAATCAAAACAAAACAAAAATTTCTCCCCCTTTTTAATACAAAGAAACAATCATCAATAAGGGGTAAATAAAGACAATGTTCTCCCCCTTTTTGTCTAAAACAAAAAATAAAACCAAATAGGGGTGACAATCAACTAAGGTATCAATAGAAAATATGTCAAAATAGCATCTTGATACCAATTGAAAGTAAACAAAGATCAATAGATAAATGATATATGCGATATACATTCATGAAGAGGAAGATGTGAAGCTTCCCTACATAGATACATTACATGAAGGAGGGATGACAAGCCCTAATTCACATAACATACACTATGCAATGTATAAGAGGAGATGTGAAGCTCCCCCTACACACGTGTACCACATAAAGAAGAGATTGTCAAGCTCTTCAATACAAGATACACTCATCATGAATCTATATGTAGAAGAGATGTTAAGCTCTCCTTGCATATAGGCAATACAAATCAAAACTTTTGACTATTTCTTTAAACAAAATTTTGATATACCAATTTTTAAAACTTTAAATAAACATCTTGATACCAAAAAAAGTATTTTTCTTTTTAAGTATATGATATCAATTTAAAATTTTTATATTCTATCATAAAGCAAGGGAGTGGAAATACAAATACCAATTGTAAATATGAAAATCGAATTTTCTCCCCCTTTATGAAATTCCAACAAAATACATGCATAAGCTTGAAATAAGATACCAATTGAAAAGCAATTGAAAACTAATCAATTGAAACAAGGTTAAAGCTCAAGCTTAGCATAAACACAAACATATATATGTATGAAAAATAGATACCAATTAAAATTGATATTCTTTAAAATGAAAGCATACATACATACAAACATATATGAGTATACAAGAAAGGTCAAAATTGATACCAATTGAAAGAGTTCAATGATACCAATTGAAATAACAATAAGATCAAGTGTATATCTCATATAACTACCACCCATTCATGCACAAGTTTAAAAGATATTCAAGAAGGGTATACATGGCATGGTCTCCCATCCAACCGCCCGTGGATGGTAGGGGTTTTCAAAAAATAGATTTGAAAAATAAAGTGTGTTTGAAAAATTCTACCAAATGAAGAATATCGCAACTAGTTAAATGAAAAACTTGTAAACTAGTACGAAATCCTTCAAGTAAGGAATAAAACAAATTATTTTTCATGAAATAAGAAATCCACATGATATCAAAACACTCAAGTCAATTAAGCATGAATATGACTCATGAAAACAAACACATGAGTAAACAATAAATGTGAGTGTACAAATAAGATGTGAAGATCATAATCATGAAAGTTGTTCAATTAAGCTCAATTAATTCCTTGAAACAAGAAAATCATAGAAAACTTATTTAATCTTCAAGGTATATGTATGTCCTATACAAACTAAAGTATACATACATATCCAAACACAACGAGTCCACAAAGATATATGCATGAAGGCACGTGGCTCAAAAGGATGTATATGTATAAACAATAGTTTGGATAAAACAGACATATACATGAAGTTAAATATAAACACATGGAAACATGAAAAACTAAATTTTCATTAAAACAAATTTCATTTCAAGGCATATGTATGTTTTGTCAACACAAAAAGTATACATACATATCCCTAAACACAATTGAGTCCATAGTAAAGATTTGCATGAAAAGCAAATGACTCAAGGGGTATATATGTATATCTTAAAGTTTGGCAAAATAGACATATACATGAATCGAAAACAAATCCAAAAATGGGAATACAAGTTTAAAATGCATGGATCATCAAAACTAGACTATACTAGCATATCTAATGGGTTCAAATAAGCATTCAAGCACAAACATATATAAATTTATTTTTGGCCCATTATATGTACAAGTATATACCAAGTTTTAATGAAAACTAACATCTAAACATGTAATCAACGCATGAAGCATAAAAACAAGATAAAAATCAACATGAAAATCATAAACATGATTATTATGTAAATCCACATGTTATTAGATCTATGATAAATATGATAGCTAAACAAAGGAGAGAACACAAAATAATGATCCATATTAAACATGGGTGTCTCAAAGGCTATACATGCATGTCAATGGTCTAATAATCATGGCATTTTCATAATAATCTCAAACATCAAACATGCTAATAATGAATATGAAAGCATGTAAACAATAATAAGGAGTTAGGAAACGTTACCAAAACCTAGAAGGCAACTCTCCTTGCCTTCAAAACATGGTGGTCTTCCCACCAAACCTTCCCTTGAAATTGATGCATCCAAATAGTCCTCATGAAGTTCGGAACGCATCCACTCCAAGGTGCCGCTACTCTCAAGTCATGTGAGAGCCCACACTTACATCATAAACTCTAGGGGTGGTCTTTGGTACCCATATCTTATTGGGTCCATGGGGGTTAGTATCATTCCTAACCCAAACAGATTTATTTGCTAAATTACAATCATGTATACGATCAAAGCAAAATTTAGTAAGGTGGCCCTTACGTCCACAATGTGTACAAGTGTACACATGAGCATACATGTGGTGATGGTGTCCGTGAGGAGCATGTGTATGCCGTAGAGGGTGTGCATGCATAATGGATGGAACTTGTTTCTTTCGAAACAAAGATTCCAAACGTGTATGGCTCTTGGCACAATGGCTCAAAGTGGAGCCCAAACAATCTACTCTCTTCCTTAACAAACAAATATCATCATTAATTCAAGAAGGAGAGGTACATGCAATAGGTAGATTAGATGAAGAAGCTACACTAGCATGGTAAACATGTGCATCCATATTATTTTTCAAAACAATATTTTTCTTTAAACACACATCTAAATCATTTGAAATAGAAATTATTTTATTTTTTAAAGCAACATTCTCTTTTAAAACAAAATCAATTTTGAAGACAAGTTTTCATTTTTCTTTAAAATTGTTTCACAATCATTTTTATTTTTCAAAAATTTATTTTCTTTTAGAACAAGGTCTAGTTGAGATCTCAATGAATCCCTTTCATTATAGACCTCAACCTTCTCTTGCAAAACTAAATCAAGTTTAGAAGACAATTTTTCATTTTCTTTATTTAATGCAAAAGTCTTCTTTTTCAAAACATTATATTTTTCTATTAATTTTTCACAAACAATAGATAGTTCTTCATTTAAAGCATGGACATCAATAAAATCATCGCATGAAGAACTAGTATCAAAACTATCTAGTTGAGATTCCGAATGTACCTAAAGGGAGTCATTCCCTTGGACCATGAAGCATTGTGAATTGGATTCTCCACTAGATTCCTCCGGTTGGATTTGTAATTGAAGCTTGGAGGTGGTTGTGGTTGTCAACATATTCCACACTGCAAATGCGGAATCAAAGTTAGAAGCAAGCATAAGATATTCTTTATTTAATGTGCTTCTAATGGCCTCAAGGGCTTGTGCATTGGCCCTTATATGATTGCTATTACCAAGATAGCATTTCTTGGTAGCGGCAAGATATACATGCAAGCCTAGGGTTTGTAAATAGATGGACATCTTAGTCTTCCAAATAAGAATGTTGGAAGGGTCAAACATAGGTGGGGTCATGAAGTCCATGGGTCCAAACTATACGTGTGCAAACAAGCAAATGCAAACAAGATTAGCAAACAAAGGATCTCACTCCTAGGATGTTAAGCCTAAGTATCAGGAGCGTAGGCTCTGATACCAATTGTAAAACACCTAGAAGGGGGGGGTGAATAGGTGATAATGCTAATCTAGAAACTAAATGCGCTAAATGCGGAAGCTTAAACAAATATTGCAATCACACTTAATACAACACACAAGTGTAGCCAAATTCTCCGTGAAGGGCTCTGGACTAACTCCTCTTGATTCCCCTAGATATGGGTTGAGGTGCTATGTGAAGCTCTTGTGGTTAAGTATAAGTAAGGCACACAAACACACAAGCATATAAAGATAGGCAATATGAAGCAATGCTCAACATAAGCAAATATGATGATATGATATGAATGATGCTTTGCACAATTAAAAGAGAGAGAGTTAAGAGATAATGGATCAAACACAAACACAAAGATATGTTTCGAGGTTCGAGCCCCTAGCTCTACATCTCCGCCTTCACCACCGTGAAGGATTTCCAATCCACTATCTCCCACCGAGGGAACCTCTATCGAGGAGGATTTGTTACAACAATGGAGTACCGAACTCCTCTCTCAAACACCGCCTCACAACCGAGGGGTAGGCCCGTAGCCAAACAACAACCAACAAACACCTCTACCGAAGAGGGTATACAAACCAAACTCCACTCTCACTAGAGGGAGCAAACCACAATCTCCACCTCTACCAAAGAGGGAGCAAACACCAATCCAATACAACAACCTCAACCTCTACCAAGGAGGGAGCAACTCAAGAAATCAAGGGTTTATAATAAGTGGTATGTGATTGGTCGCTAATGTTGCATATTTAATATCATATGTCCATACTTATTATAGAATAAAAGCCTGCATTGTCCTAATTAATTGTTTAATTTATTTACAGGCCCAATCTTTAAGGAGATGAAGAGAAATGAGCCCAAAGCCCACCAAATTCTGAATTAAATCAGAGTTAATTCGCACTCAGTAAATCAGGGCAAAATCAAGAGGTTGAAAACCGTTGAGAAGAATCCTCTCAGAATCGATCGGTTAAAACCAAGAATCCAAGGCCATTTCGTCACACTCCGGGACTCAAACTGAAAATCCAACTACAGACAAAGTCAGAAGGCCAAACCAGCGCGACCCACCAACAGGGTGTGGCCACCTGGCCACACCCTGGCCGCGGAAACGCGGCCTAAGTCGCGTTTTCGTGGTAAAGTTGGGGAGTTAGGGGGAGCGTTTGTTCCCCCGATCTCCCCGGGATCATGGTGGTTAGGGTTTTTGCCTATAAAAGGCCATTCTTTGTGCTGAAAATGGACGACCATGCAGAGTTAGGATTTAGACTATTTTTCCATTTCTTAGTTTAGGTTTTTGTTTTTGTTTTTCATTTTATTGTAATTTTCATTTATGTAAATAAGAGAAGATCAGACTTTCATCGAAGAACAAGAATGAAGCTTGAGCTGGAGTGACACCGGTGTAAGATTTATTTCTTTTCTTTGATTGTTATGAAATCGAATCGATGTTTTTTCTGTATATGTACTTTTTTTTAGTCTTCTTCTTCTTCTTTTCTACTTCACTTTTCTTTTTGGTACAATTGTCTTCCAAGTGAGTCTAAAGCATCGAAAGAGCCTTACTTTTGCGAGTGCCACCGATAGCTCATGACGATGGAATGGAGTCTCTCTCTGTATCATTTCATTCTTGAAGTAGTCTTGATGATGTAATGTGGAAGAGACCAATACTCAAATCTTATGGGCTATGCGCTGAATGCCTCCACTTCAAGGTAAAATCGTCGCTGAAGACTCACGGTAAGCTTTTGGTGAAAAGAAGGTAAGCAATTGTTTTTATTTCTTTTCTTTTATTTCTGTAAATTAAATCACCAACAATACCTCTTCTAAATCATCCTTTTCACTTCCTTGTAAATAATCATTTGTACATAGTCGCTTTCGCCGTTTTCTAAGTTTTTCCACCTTCTTCATCTCTCATTTTCTTCTAACTTTAACATAATTCTTTTCCATTTTCTTAACTTAAAAACAGAGAAGAACTCTCGTTTGGTTTTCACAAAGATTTCAATAAAGAACGTAAACGCTTCTATCGCAAAACCCTCCTTGTGGATCACGACCCGCATAGCCACTTGCTATAGCGGTAAGAATTGAGCACTTGCACATCCTAATCTTAAGTTCTATAATTTCGTATTTTGTGTGCAGGTTTTGCCTCAATCAAATTTTGGCGCCGTTGCCGGGGAGGGTAACGTTTTTTATTGAAATCTGAATTTTTTTTGAAAATTTTTTAGAACTAAACGAATTTTCTTCTCTGTTGCAGGTTAAGGGCAAGGAAAACAGGAAATTAAAGTTGCAGTAACATATAAGTGGCCTTGGGCCTCTGCTCTAGAAAGCAGAGACCAAGTGCCCTCTGCTTTGCCGCGGATCCGCGGCCAACGCCGCGAAAACGCGACAAAAAGGAGTGGACTACTAACTGTCTTTTTGCAGGGCTGCTTGCTTTGCAAATTCTAGTTTTCTGCAACTTTACTTTTTCTTATATGCCATCACATAAGCCTGCTAATAATCAACAGTAAAACATTTGTTGAAAAGATAAAAAATTGATTAGACGTTTGCATTTTAGGCACGTGTCTTTTCAATTCATTTATTTTTACTGTTGAAGAGTGCTGAAGCAAGGTATGTTTGCATTGCATTAGAATAGGACTCATCTCTTGGTTGATTTTTATCGCTTTGAGTGAATCTTATTTACATATCCTGTACACTTGCACAAGCTGATCTTAAGGGCACCACCCATTAACAAGATAAGGTGGGTATTTAATCACCCTTCCTTAGCCCATAAATCAGATTCCAAGCACTCACTAACCCAAGCCTAACTTAAAATGAGTAGACGTTGGCCCTAGGGACATCTCGGACTCAATTAGGAGATTATCCTAAGGGGGAAAGGTGTTGGAATTTGACTCTTGTCAAATCAGTGTCTAGGAAAGGGATTAAGGGCCGAAAGCCCGAAGGTTGGTGGTTATTTAATTAAGGAACGTCTTTGACGGAAAACCTCCCACCAACCTTGCCCTGACCTGGCTGATTAGCTTGTGGTCAAAATCTGCATTAAACCTCCCGTGGATAGTCTAATCAGTTAGGAGTCGTCTAGGTCATAGGTCTACCCTAACTTAGCCTAGAATTTTTTTCTTTTTGTTTGTTTATTTGTTTGTTTTTCTTTCTTTTTTGTATTCCAATGTGTGATATGGCCTATAATAACAATTTTTCTAACTTCAGTAATAATCCATATTACACATCAAACTCTTTTTCGGATATTACCAACCCGGCATATCATGACTTTAACCAACCTAGTGTGCCGGATTGGTCTTATCCGAATCAATATAACCCATGTCCCCCATCGTATGACTATAATTTTCATAACGATTTCAACTCTTCACAGAGTCAGTGGGGATTCACCTCTCCTGAGCATAATTTTCAACCAACTGGTCCCCCTTATCCACCTAGTCCACAATATCCTCAAGAGTCATACTCAGTTCCACCAGTCCAAAATAGAAAACCATCCATTTTGGAAAGGAGTATGCGTGAGTCCAAACAACAATCACAAAATCTGATGGACTCACAATTTCACCACCAATTTCAAGACAATACTTCATCTTTTCATCAAAACAATGAGCCTATCAACTATGAAAAGATGCTTGAAGCCATGACTCAGGCTCAAAACGCTCGTAATCGTGACATAGATATGATGGTCGAATCTCTACGTTCCCACCGTTCTGATGTCACTTACCATTCTGTTAGAGCCGAAGAGTCATGTTATTTTGGAAATCAAGATTCTATTTCAGAACAACCATTTGAACTTGCCCAAACTCCAAATAAAATTGATAGTTTGACAAGTTATCCCTTGCCTGAAATAGAACTTGAAAATGAATATGATCATGAACTAGAACTTAGTGATTCAATTTTACTTCCTGATTCAATAATGACTCCGGTATCTACACCTGATTTCAATCTTTTTCCCGAGTCAACATTGGATCCTGTGCCAATTCATCGTGAAATTGAATCACCCATCTTTGAGGATCATATTGAACTTGACCAATTATACTATTTTGAAAATCCTATTGACAAATTTGCAAGTTCTCATCTTTTTGATATTGAACTCAATGAGATATGTGACCTAGATTCTCAAATCTGTGATCCAGTTCAACTTTCTGAATCAATATTGGCTTCTGTTTTGTTACCAAACTTGAGTAATATTTTCGAGTCAGTTTGATTCCCCCACCTATCATTCATGAACTTGAATCACCAACATTAAGTCACATTCCATTGTTGGAAAATAATTGTGGACTTGAGTTTTAATTTCTTGACTTGAACCCAATTCCTGAACTTATTTCGACTCCTGAACCTTTACTTGACTTAAGTCACCTTCCTGAGTCGGTATTAGTTCCTGTCCTTCCTGAGTTCAAGTCAATCATTCTATCATTTCATACTCCATTCTGGGATGAGGTGGTTGACAAATTTGACTCCAAAATTTGTTATGGAATTTGGAAATTAGATGGGGTCACATACTGTAACACCCCACTCCCAGAATACGTGCACAGTTACGTATCCTGATTTTTGAGCATATTTTCTTCTATTATTATTATATTTTATTTTCTACTATCCTTACTCATGTAGTAGTACTGTATGATTTGACCTGTTTGGTATTCAGATTTGACTGATTTTAGTTTCAAATATTATTTTCTAATATTCTAGATTTTTCATGATTTTCTGGAATTTTTCGGAATTAAAATGTAAATCTTCAAAACCGGTGTCGGCCAGTATCACTGGTTGATTCCAGGAATTTTAATTTACAATTGGAATCAAATTTCTGGATTCCGCTTTTACATTTTATCTTAGAATTATGTTTTCATCCTTCGGGCATTTTCTGGGAATTTTCAGACTTTATCAAAAATTCAGCCTACCCGGTGTAGACACCGCGCCCAGTACATTCTAGGATTTTTATTTTGAAAATGAGATAGAATTTCTGAAAACTGATTTCATTAAAAGTCATTTTATAATATTTATGATTTTTGTGAATTTTTGGATAGCATTCCGAGATACTTCAATTTTTAGTCATTTCTGGAGTTTTCGGTATTTTCCCAGATACCGAGAACTTATCCAAGTTTTCCCCTTCTCTATCTTTCCATATTTTTCTCTCTCTTCCTCAAACACGATCTTAGCCAGCCAGGTTCATCATTTAATGCAGCCACCCTCTCCATGCTGCATTAAATGCGTATGGGCTAATTCAACTCAAGTCAAATCCCCCATGCTTTGTCCTTTTCCTTTGAAACGCAGCCTCCTTGCGTTTTTCTCTGGACGCAGCCTTGAAGCTCCCGCGTTTGGCTCCATTTTGGCCTAAACGCAGCCTTGGGACCTTGCAAACGCCACACTCTTTGGAGGGAAGTGATGATGGGTTATTATTATAATGTTTCCTCCCTTTATATATATGCATCCCCTTCTCTCTCTTTCATTTTCCTTCATCCTTTTTGCCTCCTGCAAGCTCCAACAGCAAGCTCCATCTCCACCAAGCCTTGGCCGGCCATCACAACCCCTTACCTTCACCATTTTTCCACTAGCTCCTCCATCTTCTTCTCCTCCATATTCTCCACCCTTTTCCAACCACTAACTCCTTCTTCTTCAACTTCTTTCACCAAGAGACACCCAAAGAACCCATCACCTCCATAAAACTTCATCACCATCTCCACCACCACCCGCACCACCGTAGCCTCCACCGAGCATACCATCTTCACCCCCTCGTCAACCTCTTTCCGGCGGACTATAGCTTCATTCCCCGCAACGCCATTTGCAAAATTTCGTTTTGCCATATTGAGTTGGACTTGCACCATCAACCTTTTGCCTTCTCTTGTGAGGACCGGTCCCCTCCTTTGGATTGGGACCGCGTTTCTCTGCGTCGGACGCATTTTAGGCGAGTAATTCTGCTCGCCAAGACTTGGACATTATTTCCATAACTTGTAATTTTAACAACAAACTCAGCCCTCAAACATCAGGACTTGCTTTCTGTTCTGCACCCATATTAGTCGACTTGGCCAGCCCATTAGTCGACTAACTTTTCACCCTGAAACGCAGTTTTCTGAAGACCCAACCTATTAGTCGACTAACCTATTTCCTATAGTCGACTAACCCTCTGCTGGAAACGCAGTCTTAGAAACGCAGCTTCTATATAGTCGACTACCCCCTTTTCTATAGTCGACTGACTTTCTCCTGAAGACGCGACTTTGAGAGACGCGCTCTTTCTTGAAACGCGGCCCACTCTTTCATTCCTTGTTGATTAACTCTTCCTGGTGAGACGCGGATTTGTGAAACGCGGATTCATGAGACGCGGACTTATGACAAGACGCGGATCTGTGAAACGCGGCTTCACGAAACGCCGTTTTGCGAAATGCAGCAGACTAGTCGACTCCCCCAATACTCTAGTCGACTAACCCTTTTTCTGAAAACGCTGATTTCCTGAAACGCCACCTTACTGGTCGACTTGCCTTTTCCTATAGTCGACTAACTCCCCTATTAGTCGACTAATCACTTTCCTTAGTCGACTAATCTTGACTGAATCACTTTGGTTAATTATTTTCTTGGGGATAAGTCTTATACTTGGATCATGCTTTATATATTGTTATTTCATGACATGTTACTTGATGAATATCACCTCTTATCGGGCTATCTATTAACACAAGGCATGATACACCTGACTCCTGTAATTATCACTGTAACGGGAATGATAACCGGACTTCATGATTTGATTACATGATAAGTACGAACCAGTACTCCTGATATACCTGTATTCCTGACATGTTCCTGCTCATTCCCGAAATCTGATAATTATCTAATAAACCATAAAATGAGACAACTTACATTGGGTCGGGGAAAACATGCGGCTATCAATATGTGTTCGTGTTTACAGTGGTATTAGGTATGTTGTGCAACTAAATTTCCGGTCTGACCTGTGGGCCTCCAGGCGACCGAGGGGAGTGCTGGCTCCCTCCTCCTGATACCATCATGATAAAGGGCATACATAAGTCCCTCCTGATAGGCCTTGCGGCTGGTTCCGTCACCAAGCAACGGAACACCCTGGACCGTGGTCCCGGGCAAGCACGGGACCCACTGTAAACATAGTTCGTTGATACCCCCGCTAGTTTTCAATAACAACCTTGCTTTACTGGGATATGGATCTATG
Organism: Agave tequilana; assembly: GCA_038442645.1. Taxonomy (NCBI): domain Eukaryota; kingdom Viridiplantae; phylum Streptophyta; class Magnoliopsida; order Asparagales; family Asparagaceae; genus Agave; species Agave tequilana. The sequence goes on along the minus strand of JAVJIF010004147.1, from coordinate 243,942 downwards.
TGTGCTGGGACGCTAGTCCACATAGCTAGATATCAGGGTAAGGTAAGTAATAATAATAATAATAACAATAATAAGACGCTAATTGTGGGTGTTGTATACGCTTGGATTACGGTAACATGAGATAAAGGTATATAGATGAGGGTTTCCTTGTTTGAATTATTCCCTCGAGGTACTAGTCTCATGAGGCCGTAGCTTAAGCTTATATAATGCCCTTTCATTTTTAACATGTTGCGCTTCTTGTACTTGCTGGCTGATTACTCATGATATTGCACCACCTCTCATGCTCTTTCCTCTTATGCCACTCGGCTGTTACCTGCTCTACTTGTTGGGAGGTCCTGACTCCCTTGAATTTGTATGTTCAGGTTCCGAACCTTGGATTGAGGTGGAGCCTTCTGTGGAGGACCAGGCTTTCCTTTCCGAGCAGGCCGATTAGTCTCGGTTGCTGTCATCCCAGACTTTCCTTTTGGCTCGCGGGACCTTTCTTCAGCTCGTGAGCATCCTTGTAATTATCTTGTAAATCGTACTTTTGAGTTTGGTTGTGATATATGATGCATGCGATATGTAAATATATGTCACATTCTGTGATAACCTTGTACCTTGTACTTCTTATGTTGGCATATGAAAGGACGCTACGCTTTGTCGTACTCTGATTCTTGTTTGTACTAATGCTTAGCGTATATACGTGAGGGTATTTCTGACCTGCGTATGTACGTTGCAGTGACGTCCCCGTACCCGTGGGATTGGGGCGTTACAGGTTGGTATCAGAGCCTAGGCTCTCACACCTATAGTACAATCAAGTAGCAAATTAAAGGAATTTGCCATTGCCAACTACAATGTACAAGTTATCTAGTCCTTCTTGATTCCTTTCCTTGTGTCCTAAAATCCTTCCATCTTTCCAGTTTCCAGTCTCCTTTTTACCAACATAAGTATGGATAGAAGGACGAGTCGTAACAATGCCGGACAAGCATCGAATGGACCCGCGGGGAGAATGTTGAGATTCTAAGGGTTATCCAGACTATGATGGAGAATCAGCAACAGCAGACGGAACTCCTTCGGCAAGAGTTAGCAACTCCTAAGGAACAGAGGCCGGGGAATGTATCAGACTTTAGGCGATTGCAACCGGCGATATTCACCGGAGAAGAGAGACCACTAGAGGCTGAGCAATGGCTGATTGACACCACAGATCTGTTGAACGCAGCCCGGGTTCCAAAGGAAAATCAAGTGGAGGTCGCTAAGATTCAACTAAAGGATGTAGCCAGGACCTGGTGGCTAGCTGAGGAAGCAAGATTAGAGAAACCTGTCTCGTGGGATCAGTTCTCCCAAAGCTTCTATAGTAGATTTTTCCCTGCCACCGCCCAGAAAGAGATGGAGGAACAGTTCATCCGACTCCAACAATGGAACCGGTCTGTAGATGAGTATGCCACTGAGTTCTTGAGGCTGAGCCGCTTCGCTCCATATATGGTGGCTGATGAAGAAAAGCGGGCGAGTAGATTCCAACAGGGTTTGCGAATGGACATCCAAATCCTCCTAATGCCCCAACAACTGAAAACTTATTCCCAAGTCCTTACCATAGCTCGGGAGGTGGAGCGAGGACTGGAGAAAGGGAAATCTAACATGATGAGGAATCAGTCCATGAAGAGGCCGTTTCCACAAGCAGGAAGAGGAGGTCCATTCAGGACAGCAAGAGTCCCAGCCATGAGACGACCATTTCGACCAGCTCCTTTTCAGAGGGCCCAACTAGGTCCTATCTGTCACTTTTGCCAGAAACCATGTCACTCTCAACAAAATTTCCGTAGGGCAAATGGATTATGTCTGATATGTGGTTCCCGTGATCATTCAGTTGAAGTCTGTCCCCACAAAAGGATGGGAATGGTCAACCCAGCATTACCAGCACTTCCAGGGCCAGATGGACAGAGGAACCAAGGACCAATGGTTAGGAGAGCTCTTCCTCCTCCCCCACTACAAGTTAACCGCCCAGTCCAGAGGGGAGTTAGAAATGCAGCAGGTCGTGGAAGAGGACGAGCCTACAATTTGACAGTGGAAGAGGCCGAGACTTCTGGAGATGTGGTAACAGGTAAGATTATGGTGCACTCTAAACCTGTCTTAGCACTCTTTGATTCTGGCGCTTCTCATTGTTACATATCAGATAGTTTCATGGCTTTGAACTCTATACCTGTTGAATATCTAGACCACCAGTGGGAGATTAGTACCGGTAACGGAGTAGTCATCTCTAATAGGGTTTGTGTAGATTGTCCGGTGGAACTGTGTGGCAGAACATTAACAGCAGATATGCTCGTGCTGGATACTAAAGGGTACGACGTAATCCTAGGCATGACTTGGCTCAGTAAATATCATGCAGTCATTGATTGTCGGAACAAGAAAGTCATTTTCAGAATGCCACTTCAGCCTGAGTTCCAATTTGAAGGAGAACACAAACTTGACAAGGGAAAAACACAGATGACTATTGGTGAGATCCAGAAGAAGAGAGTGCCAGTTTGGAATGAGTTTCCAGAAGTATTTAAGGAGATCTCAGGACTTCCACCCGATAGGGTAATCGAGTTTTCTATTGATATCCTTCCAGGTACAGCTCCGATATCCAAAGCCCCATACAGAATGGCACCCACTGAGTTGGAGATTCTAAAGAAACAGCTGCAAGAATACTTGGACAAGGGATTGATTAGACCAAGTGCTTCACCATGGGGAGCTCCAGTACTCTTGGCAAACAAAAAGGACGGTGGTAAACGGTTATGTATAGACTATAGAGAATTGAACAAAGTTACCATCAAGAATAAGTACCCTTTACCAAGAATTGATGATCTGTTTGATCAGCTTCATGGGGCCCGAGTATTTTCAAAGTTGGATTTGCAATCAGGATATCACCAGCTAAGGGTAAAGAAAGAAGATATTCCAAAGACAGCATTCAGGACTCGTTATGGCCATTATGAATTTCTAGTTATGCCTTTCGGAGTCACCAATGCCCCTGCAGTTTTCATAGATTTGATGAACAGAGTGTTCTCATCGTACTTGGATCAGTTTGTAGTAGTGTTTATAGATGACATCTTGATTTACTCGAAGAACGACAGGGAACATGCAGACCACTTGAGATTAGTACTACAGACTCTCCAACAGGAACAACTTCATGCTAAGCAAAGCAAGTGTGAATTCTGGTTAAATAGTGTGGCCTTCCTTGGACACATAATTTCAGAAGAAGGAATTTCGGTATACCCCAGTAAAATTCAGGCGGTAAAGGACTGGCCAATTCCAAGGACAGTAACAGAAATTAAGAGTTTTATTGGATTAGCCGGATATTACAGGCGCTTCGTCCAAGATTTTTCTAAGATTGCAGCCCCGTTAACGAAGCTCACCCGGAAAGGAGAAAAATATATATGGACCGAGGAATGTGCTGCAGCATTTGAGCAATTAAAGGAAAGACTCATTACAGCTCCAGTTTTGAAGACTCCCTCAGGAAGAGGGGAATGGTTATATACAGTGATGCATCCGGGAAAGGCCTAGGGTGTGTATTAATGCAATATGACCACGTCGTAGCCTATGCATCCAGGCAACTGAAACCACATGAGAGAAACTACCCAACTCATGACTTAGAGCTGGCAGCAGTGATATTCGCATTAAAGATCTGGAGACATTATCTTCTGGGAGACAAAGTGTTAATCTACACAGATCACAAGAGTCTAAAATATATTTTCACGCAGAAAGAATTAAATATGAGACAGAGACGGTGGCTTGAATTAATGGCAGATTATGATATCGACCTACAATATCATCCAGGCAAAATTAATACAGTACCAGATGCATTGAGCAGGAAGCCAGAAAATAAAATGCTAGTACAACTTACGCATCAGAAGGAGTTAATTCGGGACATCATGAAACTGGACCTGATGATAGTACAAGGAGTCGATAAGACAGGACAGTTGATGACCTTTCAGATCCAGTCAACCCTGATGGATGAGATTAAAGAAGCTCAAAGGGAAGACCCCAGATTACAGAAGTACAGAGCTCAATTAGAGGCTGGATTGAGAGCGGATATCCGCATTCACTCGGATAATGCACTATATTTTGGTAACTGAATTTGTGTTCCCCAAGGAGAAGTTCGACAGAAAATTTTGGCGGAGGCACATAGTTCAGCTTATTCTATACATCCAGGAGGAACTAAAATGTATCAGGACTTGAAGCAGAAGTTTTGGTGGAATGCCATGAAGAGGGAGATAGCCCAGTATGTGGCCAAGTGCTTAGTTTGTCAGCAGATAAAGGCAGAACACCAGAGAACAGCTGGACTCCTACAACCGTTGCCAATACCAGAATGGAAATGGGAGCATATCACCATGGATTTTGTTACAGCTCTACCCCGAAGTCCAAAGGGTAATAATGCAGTATGGGTGATCGTTGACCGCCTCGCAAAAGCAGCTCACTTTCTACCTTTCAGAGTAGGTCAGTCAACAGAAGTTCTGGCAGACAAGTACATAAGAGAAATTGTTCGTCTACATGGAGTTCCAGTTAGCATCGTGTCAGATAGGGACACGAGATTCCGATCACATTTCTGGGAAAGTCTCCAAGAAAGTTTAGGAACTCGTCTGGAATTCAGTACTTCATATCACCCCCAGACAGACGGACAATCGGAACGGACCATTCAAATTCTTGAAGACATGTTGCGAGCCTGCATGATAGAATTTAAAGGGTCATGGGAGGACCATATTCATTTGGTGGAGTTCTCTTATAATAACAGCTATCAGGCTAGTATCAGAATGGCACCATTTGAGGCGTTGTATGGCAGAAAGTGCAGGTCGCCGATATGTTGGGACGAAGTCGGCGAAAGGAGACTTATGGGACCAGATATACTAGTTCAGACAACGGATAAAGTCCGAATTATCAGAGATCACCTCCGGCAGCACAGAGCCGACAAAAGAGTTGGGCAGACACAAGTAGGAGACCATTGGAATTCAGAACAGGTGACCACGTGTTTTTGAAGATATCACCCACCAAAGGGGTAATCCGTTTCGGTACACGTGGAAAGCTCAGTCCGAGGTACATCGGCCCATTCGAAATTTTGGATCGTGTGGGAGATGTGGCTTACCGATTGGCACTACCGCCATCTTTGGACGGAGTACACAACGTATTCCACGTATCACAGTTGAGGAGGTATGTCAAGGATGAGAGTCACATTCTGGATCACTCTGAATTGGAACTACAGCCTGATTTGTCTTACGAAGAGCAGCCGATAGCCATCCTGGACGAGAGTGTTAAGACTCTGAAGAATAAGGCCATACCATTGGTATTAGTTTCTTGGAATAGGCATGCACCAGGAGAGGCTACATGGGAACGAGAGGACGTTATTCGTGAGCGTTACCCCCATCTATTTACAACTTAGTTGGTAAAACCCTTCTTCCTATTCTCTCTACCGTCATCTTCCCCTTCCCGAAATTTCGAGGACGAAATTTTTGTAAGGTGGATAGATTGTAACACCCCACTCCCAGAATACGTGCACAGTTACGTATCCTGATTTTTGAGCATATTTTCTTCTATTATTATTATATTTTATTTTCTACTATCCTTACTCATGTAGTAGTACTGTATGATTTGACCTGTTTGGTATTCAGATTTGACTGATTTTAGTTTCAAATATTATTTTCTAATATTCTAGATTTTTCATGATTTTCTGGAATTTTTCGGAATTAAAATGTAAATCTTCAAAACCGGTGTCGGCCAGTATCACTGGTTGATTCCAGGAATTTTAATTTACAATTGGAATCAAATTTCTGGATTCCGCTTTTACATTTTATCTTAGAATTATGTTTTCATCCTTCGGGCATTTTCTGGGAATTTTCAGACTTTATCAAAAATTCAGCCTACCCGGTATAGACACCGCGCCCAGTACATTCTAGGATTTTTATTTTGAAAATGAGATAGAATTTCTGAAAACCGATTTCATTAAAAGTCATTTTATAATATTTATGATTTTTGTGAATTTTTGGATAGCATTCCGAGATACTTCAATTTTTAGTCATTTCTGGAGTTTTCGGTATTTTCCCAGATACCGAGAACTTATCCAAGTTTTCCCCTTCTCTATCTTTCCATATTTTTCTCTCTCTTCCTCAAACACGATCTTAGCCAGCCAGGTTCATCATTTAATGCAGCCACCCTCTCCATGCTGCATTAAATGCGTATGGGCTAATTCAACTCAAGTCAAATCCCCCATGCTTTGTCCTTTTCCTTTGAAACGCAGCCTCCTTGCGTTTTTCTCTGGACGCAGCCTTGAAGCTCCCGCGTTTGGCTCCATTTTGGCCTAAACGCAGCCTTGGGACCTTGCAAACGCCACACTCTTTGGAGGGAAGTGATGATGGGTTATTATTATAATGTTTCCTCCCTTTATATATATGCATCCCCTTCTCTCTCTTTCATTTTCCTTCATCCTTTTTGCCTCCTGCAAGCTCCAACAGCAAGCTCCATCTCCACCAAGCCCTTGGCCGGCCATCACAACCCCTTACCTTCACCATTTTTCCACTAGCTCCTCCATCTTCTTCTCCTCCATATTCTCCACCCTTTTCCAACCACTAACTCCTTCTTCTTCAACTTCTTTCACCAAGAGACACCCAAAGAACCCATCACCTCCATAAAACTTCATCACCATCTCCACCACCACCCGCACCACCGTAGCCTCCACCGAGCATACCATCTTCACCCCCTCGTCAACCTCTTTCCGGCGGACTATAGCTTCATTCCCCGCAACGCCATTTGCAAAATCTCGTTTTGCCATATTGAGTTGGACTTGCACCATCAACCTTTTGCCTTCTCTTGTGAGGACCGGTCCCCTCCTTTGGATTGGGACCGCGTTTCTCTGCGTCGGACGCATTTTAGGCGAGTAATTCTGCTCGCCAAGACTTGGACATTATTTCCATAACTTGTAATTTTAACAACAAACTCAGCCCTCAAACATCAGGACTTGCTTTCTGTTCTGCACCCATATTAGTCGACTTGGCCAGCCCATTAGTCGACTAACTTTTCACCCTGAAACGCAGTTTTCTGAAGACCCAACCTATTAGTCGACTAACCTATTTCCTATAGTCGACTAACCCTCTGCTGGAAACGCAGTCTTAGAAACGCAGCTTCTATATAGTCGACTACCCCCTTTTCTATAGTCGACTGACTTTCTCCTGAAGACGCGACTTTGAGAGACGCGCTCTTTCTTGAAACGCGGCCCACTCTTTCATTCCTTGTTGATTAACTCTTCCTGGTGAGACGCGGATTTGTGAAACGCGGATTCATGAGACGCGGACTTATGACAAGACGCGGATCTGTGAAACGCGGCTTCACGAAACGCCGTTTTGCGAAATGCAGCAGACTAGTCGACTCCCCCAATACTCTAGTCGACTAACCCTTTTTCTGAAAACGCTGATTTCCTGAAACGCCACCTTACTGGTCGACTTGCCTTTTCCTATAGTCGACTAACTCCCCTATTAGTCGACTAATCACTTTCCTTAGTCGACTAATCTTGACTGAATCACTTTGGTTAATTATTTTCTTGGGGATAAGTCTTATACTTGGATCATGCTTTATATATTGTTATTTCATGACATGTTACTTGATGAATATCACCTCTTATCGGGCTATCTATTAACACAAGGCATGATACACCTGACTCCTGTAATTATCACTGTAACGGGAATGATAACCGGACTTCATGATTGATTACATGATAAGTACGAACCAGTACTCCTGATATACCTGTATTCCTGACATGTTCCTGCTCATTCCCGAAATCTGATAATTATCTAATAAACCATAAAATGAGACAACTTACATTGGGTCGGGGGAAAACATGCGGCTATCAATATGTGTTCGTGTTTACAGTGGTATTAGGTATGTTGTGCAACTAAATTTCCGGTCTGACCTGTGGGCCTCCAGGCGACCGAGGGGAGTGCTGGCTCCCTCCTCCTGATACCATCATGATAAAGGGCATACATAAGTCCCTCCTGATAGGCCTTGCGGCTGGTTCCGTCACCAAGCAACGGAACACCCTGGACCGTGGTCCCGGGCAAGCACGGGACCCACTGTAAACATAGTTCGTTGATACCCCCGCTAGTTTCCAATAACAACCTTGCTTTACTGGGATATGGATCTATGTGTGCTGGGACGCTAGTCCACATAGCTAGATATCAGGGTAAGGTAAGTAATAATAATAATAATAACAATAATAAGACGCTAATTGTGGGTGTTGTATACGCTTGGATTACGGTAACATGAGATAAAGGTATATAGATGAGGGTTTCCTTGTTTGGATTATTCCCTCGAGGTACTAGTCTCATGAGGCCGTAGCTTAAGCTTATATAATGCCCTTTCATTTTTAACATGTTGCGCTTCTTGTACTTGCTGGCTGATTACTCATGATATTGCACCACCTCTCATGCTCTTTCCTCTTATGCCACTCGGCTGTTACCTGCTCTACTTGTTGGGAGGTCCTGACTCCCTTGAATTTGTATGTTCAGGTTCCGAACCTTGGATTGAGGTGGAGCCTTCTGTGGAGGACCAGGCTTTCCTTTCCGAGCAGGCCGATTAGTCTCGGTTGCTGTCATCCCAGACTTTCCTTTTGGCTCGCGGGACCTTTCTTCAGCTCGTGAGCATCCTTGTAATTATCTTGTAAATCGTACTTTTGAGTTTGGTTGTGATATATGATGCATGCGATATGTAAATATATGTCACATTCTGTGATAACCTTGTACCTTGTACTTCTTATGTTGGCATATGAAAGGACGCTACGCTTTGTCGTACTCTGATTCTTGTTTGTACTAATGCTTAGCGTATATACGTGAGGGTATTTCTGACCTGCGTATGTACGTTGCAGTGACGTCCCCGTACCCGTGGGATTGGGGCGTTACACATACTTAATAAAAATCCTTTATGGACACATCTTTTTAGTGGGTTATATTAAAGAAATTTCTGGTGGGTTCCTCCGAATCCCACGAAAAATCGATTGGGCCGCGTTTCGTGGACCAATCAGACCACCACCGGAACCACCACCTTAAGGTAACACTTTCCTTCCCTTTCTTCTTTTTCATGCATCTATGCATTAATTCATACATTGAGGACAATGCATGAGATAGGTGTGGGGGAGGGTCTAACATAACTTAGGTTTTCTTTTTATTTAAAAACTTTTTGAAAATAGAAATAATATTTTGACATATTTTTTGTAAGAAATTAAGTTAATCTTAAGGAATAGGAAAATCTAAATTTGGATTTCTTATACTTGGTCAAAATAAGATTATTTGTTTGATTTTTAGGGTTAGGAAGATAAATTGTCAAAGTAATTTAGTCTTGATCTTTACCTTGATGAAGTATGTACACCTCATACACTTACACACTTAGGGTTCAAAAACAAAGATTCCTATGCCTTATAAAAAATTATATATATAAAAAAAAAGAAAGAAATAAACAAATCTAATTATTGATCAGCTAGGTGCTTTGGCCTAAGCAAGCCTTAGTATTTACGCGAAAGATGATTAGATAAGTTTGAAAAAAAAATCCTTTGATTAAGCTGGGTATTTGTGCCTAATAAAGCATAAGTATTCACGCCTAAAGGAGGTCCATATAATAAAATCCTTAGTTTTGTGGCCTTGTTTGCTCGAGTTCTAAAGTCCTTGGGGTGTCTTCTCACCCGGTGCCCTAAGACCGTTTGGTTTTGGGAGTCATCGATTAAAGGCTCGTTACATGGGCAGATTAGAAAGCCTAATAGAACTAAGAAATAATACCACCAAAAAAATAGATATATATAAATAAATAAGGCGTAAGAGTTAGAGTTAATGAACCCTTTGTAAAAATTTTCACAGTCACAAGGTGCATATGACTTAGGGTAAAGTAATAGACTAAATGAGAAGTACAATTTGACCCCTTACTTTGATTGATAACAAATTTTTGAATAGAGACTAAGTTTAGGAATGAAAAATTCAGTCTTTCTATAACTTATAGATTGCTTAGATCTTACAATTATATTTCAAATATTTTTCTCTTTCAAAATGCCTTTCGAAAATACTAACTCTTTATTTCTCTTTCTTTATGGATTTTGTGGGTGCAATCCGCTGAAAACCCTCACGAGACAAACTCGTTCTCTAGGAGAAACCTAGAGGTTTAACGGCTTGTTGCACATGTTCAGTGCAACCGCGTGACCTGCGAAAGTGGTCTAATAATCCTTAGTATAGTTTAGTTGTTTTGCTCGAGGACGAGCAAAAGATAGGTATGGGGGTGTGATTGGTCGCTAATGTTGCATATTTAATATCATATGTCCATACTTATTATAGAATAAAAGCCTGCATTGTCCTAATTAATTGTTTAATTTATTTGCAGGCCCAATCTTTAAGGAGATGAAGAGAAATGAGCCCAAAGCCCACCAAAATTCTGAATTAAATCAGAGTTAATTCGCACTCAGTAAATCAGGGCAAAATCAAGAGGTTGAAAACCAGTTGAGAAGAATCCTTTCAGAATCGATCGGTTAAAGCCAAGAATCCAAGGCCATTTCGTCACATTCTGGGACTCAAACTGAAAATCCAACTACAGATAAAGTCAGAAGGCCAAACCAGCGCGACCCACCAACAGGGTGTGGCCACCTGGCCACACCCTGGCCGCGGAAACGCGGCCCAAGCTGCATTTCTGCGGCAAAGTTGGGGAGTTAGGGGGAGCGTTTGCTCCCCCGATCTCCCCGGGATCATGGTGGTTAGGGTTTTTGCCTATAAAAGGCCATTCTTTGTGCTGAAAATGGACGACCATGCAGAGTTAGGATTTAGACTATTTTTCCATTTCTTAGTTTAGGTTTTTTTTTTGTTTTTCATGTAATTGTAATTTTCATTTATGTAAATAAGAGAAGATCAGACTTTCATCGAAGAACAAGAATGAAGCTTGAGCTGGAGTGACACCGGTGTAAGATTTATTTCTTTTCTTTGATTGTTATGAAATAGAATCGATGTTTTTTCTGTATATGTACTTCTTTTTAGTCTTCTTCTTCTTCTTTTCTACTTCACTTTTCTTTTTGGTACAATTGTCTTCCAAGTGAGTCTAAAGCATCGAAAGAGCCTTGCTTTTGCGAGTGCCACCGATAGCTCATGACGATGGAATGGAGTCTCTCTCTGTATCATTCATTCTTGAAGTAGTCTTGGTGATGTAATGTGGAAGAGACCAATGCTCAAATCTTATGGGCTATGCGCTGAATGCCTCCACTTCAAGGTAAAATCGTCGCTGAAGACTCAAGGTAAGCTTTTGGTGAAAAGAAAGTAAGCAATTATTTTTATTTCTTTTCTTTTATTTCTGTAAATTAAATCACCAACAATACCTCTTCTAAATCATCCTTTTCACTTTCTTGTAAATAATCATTTGTACATAGTCGCTTTCGCCGTTTTCTGAGTTTTTCCACCTTCTTCATCTCTCATTTTCTTCTAACTTTAACATAATTCTTTTCCATTTTCTTAACTTAAAAACAGAGAAGAACTCTCGTTTGGTTTTCACAAAGATTTAAATAAAGAACGTAAACGCTTCTATCGCAAAACCCTCCTTGTGGATCACGACCCGCATAGCCACTTGCTATAGCGGTAAGAATTGAGCACTTGCACATCCTAATCTTAAGTTCTATAATTCCGTATTTTGTGTGCAGGTTTTGCCTCAATCAGTATGTCTCAACCACAAACCTCTTTCCTTTTTCCACAAACAAGGATCCTAAATAGAATAGGATAGAAGATAAGGCTCAAGTGTGAAAAACTAGTGTTTGAAAAACAAAAACTCAAAGAAAAATACTTGGGAAAACTCTTGTAAAAGATAGAAAATGAAAGCCAAGACAAATCTCCCAAAATACTCTTTTCTTTGATTTTTTTCAAAAACCTAAAACAAATAAGATTGGAAGTTTAAAGCTCAAAAACACTTTTGAAAACTTATTTTTAACACTAGGGAAACAGCAATTTTTCTCTTGTAAAAACCTTAGCCAAAATCCCAAAGGAATGGGGTTTATATAGGCCAAAACAGAAACGAGCCGTTGGCTGATCTGGCAGCCTGACAGGCCTAGCGGTCGGCCGCCCGGCCGACTGCCAACGGTCAGAATTATGACCGTTGGGGCAATCCGGTCGACCGTCCGGCCGACCGCGCAGATACAGAGAGCAAAGCTCTCTGGTCCGATCGGCCGCCCGGCCAACCGTCCCTGTGTCTGCCAAACGTGCACAAGCTTGTGCACATCGGTCGACCGCAAGGGTCGACCGGCCTTTGGTGCGGTCGACCCGTGCGGTCGGCCGACCTGGCCAGTCAGCCACAAATCTGGGACAGAAATACAAATTAAAAATATTTCTAAAAATCTTTTAAGTCTTTGTAAAAATACCCAAAAATAGTTTTCTCATTTTGCATTGATATATAAATATGTGATAAAAAGTTTAGCTCAAATATCAAGCATATGAAACCATTTTTGTGTTTTAACATTTTTACCAAAAACTAAAACTTGTATTTTATCAAACTTGTATTTTTCAACACATGAATAGAAAAGTCAAAATAAGTTTGTATAAGAAGTTTAAGCATGCATGTATAACTAGAATACATCTACTATACATATAAACCATGTAAACTTATTTTGATCAATCTATTCATGAAAACCAATTCCAAAACATGAAACGTGTGTGTATTGTGAACTTGAGCATATCAACTATTCTTATCTTTACAAATGGATCTAAACACACTAAACTAAAATTAGGATACCTAAGTCTTCTTGATGATCTTCAGTCTTCAAGTCGACTCGGTCCAAACTCCGTGATCCAACGAGCATGGCTATGTATCATCTTGACGCTCGGGCTCGGGAATCACCAAGTGAAGGCTTCCAAACTCCTCTTTTTGAAGCAATCACCAACTAATATCTTGCTTAATGATCTGAAACTAAAAACACAAGAATATTAATAAACATAACTACATGAGTTAATCATCATCAAAACTAGAGAGGAAGGCCTCCGGGCCAACATCTATTACATATATCCCAATTGACATAGTTTTCTATATCACGGTTACATCGAGTTACTCGAAAATAATTTCTAATTTCATTTGCTCAGTTCAATTCTAATATTAACTTCAGATTCTGCTTATACCAGTATCAACATAACCAATTCTATAATTATCCGATCATGGTTGATGGGTCTCAAGTGATCTTTTATCTTAACTGATTTTTAATTATCTCTTATTAATAAATAAACATTCATGAACTGTAATCGATTCCTCGTTGTCACTGTTTAGTCCACTCACCGAGTATACCGGTGTTAACCAATTACCATCCGATTATTATTATCCTTAACTATTACTTTCATAACAGATTAGACGTCACTTGCATATAATATCAATCTTCATTTGACTATCGTCATTATTTTCTTACTAGTTAATACACATGTAATCACAGTGTTTAAAGGAATCGGGGTAGACCTTACCCACTTAATAATTTTTAGGTTAAGTGGCACCAATATTCATCACTGATAGACATATGGCATTAGCCGATAATTTATACTTAACCATTTCTATCAGAACCCAGTACTTAATTATTCGGTTCTTATTTCTAATATATAATCGCAACATATATAACACTCAAAAATTCACAAACACATAACTCGTGTGGTATTTGTCGGTGTTCATCCATACCAATACACTTACAGGCGTTTAATTGTCATGTCTATACGAGTTATAAATGGTAAGACACAACTTGATATCATACCCGTATTATGTTCACGCATAGATATATAACACGCCTGCAATTCATTATTCGGGATATTCTATTGGATTTCAGTTCCATAACACCAATTCACTTTTACAATAACTGCCACAATCATCTATTTAATGATGTAATCTCTTAGTTCCAATGAATCAATTTTATCAATAATTTCCCAATAACAATTATTTCTAAATTGGGAAAAAACAGACTTAAGTTAGGACTTTCAGTCATCGGGTATACCGATAAATTTTGAATACCCAATACCGTATACTGATAAACCAGATGTGTAGCTCTCATTTTCACGATCACAACGGCTCAAGAATCATCCGAATCTGACTTCAGATTGCCAAGATATCGTTCGGAAACCAAACCCGATATAAAAGGTTAGATACGTAATAACTGAAAATATTCAGGGGGCTGTTTGTAATTTTTTAGGGTCCCCAAAGTAATTTATAATTCCACAGGGGCTAAAATAAAATTTTACCTTTAAAGGGTCAGGTTTTGGTTAAACCCAAAACCCAAACCCGTTTGGGTTTTTCACCCAAATAAGCAGCAGCAGCCATGCGCTACTGCCGCCGTCTTCGCGCGCCCGCCGCCCGACCGGCGCCGCTGCCCCTCCGGCGTCGGCGCCGCCGGCCGCCGGAGTGTTTGGTGTGAGAAATTCGTTTAAAATTTCCTTGAATCAATGAAGAATTACAGCGGATTAACACTCTGACTACAAGAGAGGGAAGATGTTCACACTTGAATCTCCCATTTGTTTAGTGCTGAGTTCTTGATGTGGCAGTGGAAAGTGAATCTTATTTTTCGTTGACTGGGTGAACGTTAGGACCTCTTGGGAATCCTCTCTTTAGATAGCGGATGGAGTAACACAGCTCCTGTCCACAAAGAAGCTCAAAGAGATTGTATGCAAAGACAAACTTGTATGCAGCAAGTTGTTAGAAGAGTTGAACTCTCTCTTTATTTTTACTAAATGAAAACAAAAGTAAAAAAGAAACAGAAACTTCGATTTGATTCTTACAACAATGGAAGAAAAGACTTACTTACACCGATGTCACCTCAGTACAAGCTTGATCTCCTTCCTCCATGAAACTCGTCTCTCCTCTCAGTTACATAAAGAAAAAGTAAAAAAAATTACATAAAAGAAAACTAAAAAAAAACCTAAGTTACAATCTAAAAATTTAGCCTAAGAAAAACCCTAAGTTCCCGTCTCTGCATTTGAGCTTCTGAGATCTGCCCTTCCTCTGTTACTATGCAGGGGTATTTATAGGAGAAAACTAGAGGATAAGAAGCATATGAAGATAAGAGGAGCAAAATATCTCTGAATTTGAATTCTTCTTTTATCTCCAAACTTGTTTTGACTTATCCATAGAAGTTCAAATCTATCCTGCAACTTGTTATCATGTTGATCACCGAATATGGCATATCTTCTGACTGAATTGGAAAGTTTGATCAACATAAGAGTTATAGTCCTTCAAGTCTTCTTTCTGGAGCATCTTGAATCATAAGATTTGAATATTTGTAGCAAAAGTTATGATCTGAATAATAAAATGTGTACAGTCTGAATCCGAATTTTTCTCCCCTTTATCTTCATCTTGTGGTGCAAGCAACCTTGTTCAAATAGAAGTCCATCTTATCCTTTTCCTCCTCCTTTTAGCAATTAGGAGTTCTATCTTATCCTTCCTTTTTCTCACTTAGATTTTAAATAAAGAGTTTAAAAATTCAAGTTTAGATTAGGTTAGATATTATAGAAACTTCTAAATTACTACAACTTTTGCACATGGGTTTGCACATGGGCTTTTTGAGCTTCTGGGCTTCTTTCAGGCTTTTATTTCTTTATTTTGTAATTACCCAAGGCCTGCACACATAAAATAATAAAACTTTAGTAATAGTACATAATTAAAAGAATAAATAGGGAAATATGATAGTAAATGTGGTGATAAATATGCACTTTTTACTACCTATCACACCCCCACACTTTTCTTTTTGCTCGTTCTCGAGTAAAAATCAAAAAGAATAAGAAAAAGAAAAACTAATCTATCCTAACTCACTTTCATAGTAATCAATGTTGCACTTAGCATGTGCAACAAGCCGTAAAACCTCTAGGTTACCCTAGAGGACGAGTGTTGTCTCGTGAGGGTTTTCAGCTGATTACACCCACAAAATCCATAAAAAGGAAAATATTTGAAATATGTTTGAAGAGACTAAGTAGTCTATAAGTTTTAGGATTATCATTTTTATTCATTCTTAAACTTAGTCTTTATATAATAAATTGTTATCCATTTTAGGTAAGAATCAAAATTGAATTTTTGTATAGTCACTTTCGTTACCCTAAGTCATATGCATCCCTGTGAATCTTTACTAGGAATTCTTTAACTTGGACTCTCATGCCCCTTTTTTATTATTTTTTTCTTCTTTTTTTTAATATGTATAACTCATCTAATTTTCTTTCGTGTAAGTATCAAGGCTTCTCGAGGCCCTCATACCTAACTAATTGACTATTAGATGTGTTAGTACATATATAAATAATATTTCTTAGTTTTCTTAGGCTTTCTAGTCCACCCATGTAGCGAACTTAAAGTCGGTGGCTCCCAAACTGGTTTGTTTTAGGGCACCGGGTGAGAAAACATCCCACGGACTTAAGGATTCGAATGGACTAGGCCACAAAACCAAGGATTCTATTTATAAAATCACCTTTAGGCGTGAATACTTATGCTTCTTAAGCCACATGTATCCAGCTTAATTAGTGAATTTATTTATTTTTATTTTTATTTTTTTATATATTTTTTTATGAAGCACAAGAGTCTTTGTCTTAGAATTCTAGATGTGTATTAGGTATGCACATTTCATTAAGGTAAAAATCAAGACTAATTACTTATTCAATTTTTCCTCCTATACCTAAAAATTCAACAATTTATTTATTTTGACCAAGTTTTTAGAAATCCTAATCATAATTTTTCTAAACCTTAAGATTAACTTAGATTTCTTTCAAAAGATAGGTCAAAATATTGTCCTTTTTTCAATTTTTTTTTTTTTAAAGTTAGTATCTAAACAAGTTTGGAGATAAAAGAAGAATTCAAATTCAGAGATATTTTGCTCCTCTTATCTTCATACGCTTCTTATCCTCTGGTTTTCTCCTATAAATACCCCTGCATAGCAACAGAGGAAGGGCAGATCTCAGAAGCTCAAATGCAGAGACGGGAACATAGGGTTTTTCTTAGGCTAAATTTTTAGATTGTAACTTAGGTTTTTTTTTAGTTTTCTTTTATGTAATTTTTTTTCTTTTTCTTTATGTAACTGAGAGGAGAGACGAGTTTCATGGAGGAAGGAGATCAAACTTGTACTGAGGTGACATCGGTGTAAGTAAGTCTTTTCTTCCATTGTTATAAGAATCAAATCGAAGTTTCTGTTTCTTCTTTACTCTTGTTTTCGTTTATTTTCCTCTGATGTGTATGTAATCCAAGTGAACTCAATAGCCTCGAGACTGCTTCGCCATTGCAAGTGCTCTTGATGGCCTATGGTGATGAATAACCATTCTTTGTTAGTTTAGCTCGCCTTTTATTCGTAGTGTAGATCGTGAATGGGGAAGATCCTATACGCCATGCTTGATTGCCTTCAAAGACAAGGTAAGTCATCGCAATGAATCCAAGATGTATGAGCACTGAAGATATAAGTAATTTTTAGTTATTTTTCTTTTCTTTTATTTCTTTAGTTTAGATCACCAACACCAACAACACCCAATTCAATTCCTTGTATATAATCTATTTTCCATCTTCTTAATCTACCATCTTCTTCCTAATTCAAACACTTTGTAACCTAAAAGAGAACTTACTAAAAAAGCTTCCATCGCTAGTCCCTCCCTGTGGATCACGACCCACATAGCCACTTGCTATAGCGGTAGAATTGAGTACCTTGCACATCCTATTCTTAGATCTGAAATTTTGTATTCTTGTGTGCAGGTAAAACCTCAATCAGACATCATTTGGCATAAGTGATGGCGTCAGGGATCATCTTAGGCCAATAATATCCCAATCTTCGGAGTAGATCCCCAAGTTTTGGACCAGGTTGATGGGCTTCACACATGCTGTCATGCGCTTCTTTCAATACCTCCTGTGCCTCTTTTAGTGATAGACAACGAAGTAAGATCCCGTCATGCGATCGACGATACAGTGTTCGCGTGATCACATTATAGTAGAATTTGGGGGCTTTCCTTCTAATGGCAGCCGCTTCTTTGGTATCATCAGGCAGGATGCCGTACAAGACATAATCAATGTAAGAGAATCACCAGTCTCTAGGCTCTGGACCGGCTGACGACTCAAGAGCTTCTTTGACTTGACAGTCTCCTGTCAGCTTCTAGTAATCCTCAGAAGCGATTCTTGGGCAATACAAGTTATGGCTGTAAATAAGTATTTTCTCTACTACTCCAGCTGGAAGGGCTAAAGAGGCAGCGAGAGACGCCAGTGCATCTGCATGTGCATTTTGCTGGCGTGGTATATGGTCGATGTAAAAGTTTATGAACCTCTCGGCCATGTGGACAGTTGTGTTATAATAGGGTACTAGATTTTTCATGTCTAACTTCGTACTCCCCGCGAACTTGGTTGACGATGAGTTTAGAGTCACCATATGCCTCGAGATTTTTAACGCCAATCTCATCGGCGATTTACATTCCAATCAACAGGGCATTGTATTCCGCTACATTGTTGGAGCAGGGCTAGCTTAATGAGGAAGCTCGAGGAATCACATAGTTCTGTGGGGAGACGAGTACTACCCCCACTCCTGCTATGACATGTCCTTGCGGACCTGTTCTCGATGCACCGTCAAAGAAGAGTTGCCACACTTGCTTTTCAAAAGATGTCTGGGTTAGACAAACTTCAGCGACCTCGTCTGGGAGATTCTCGTAAAGTTTGGTTACCCTCGGATCTGGGTGCTCAGTCAGGAAATCCGCCACCGCTTGTCCCTTCATGACTTTTTGTGATAAAAAACGCATTTCATATTGGGATAGCAGTATGGCCCATCTTGCCAGTCAGCCGTTTACTGACGATGGCTTTGTCATGATAACCTCAAAGGGTTAACTCTTGATATGACATTTATAGTTTGGCCTACCAAGTAGTGTCGCATTTTCTGGACAGCGAACACCAATGCCAAACATTCCCTTTCGATCGGGTTGTATCGATGTTCGGCCCCGATCGTAGTCCTACTCAGATAATAGATTGCTTGCTCGTGTTCTTGATCAATATTCTAGACTAGTAAAGCTCCTAATGAATGATCCATCGCTCGGACGTAAATCAGAAAAGGTTTTTCGGACACCGGAGCTGTGAGGATTGGTAGTTGTGTGAGGTATCGTTTGATCTCTTCGAATACTTGTTGACAAGCATCGTCCCAAACGAACGAGACACCCTTTTTCATTAATTTGATAAAGGGTTGGCATCTTCCGGAGAGATTTGAGATGAACCTTCGGATGTATGCCAATCGTCCTTGCAATCCCCTAAGTTCTCTGAGGTTCAGTGGAGGTTGCATCTCCTGGATAGCGCGAACTTTTTTCGGGTCCAAATGAATTCCTGTGGAAGTTACCACAAACCATAAGAATTTGCCACTGGCCACCCCCAGGAAGGATTTATTGGGGTTCATCTTCAACTGATGTGCCTGCATGATGTCGAAGATTGTCTTCAAATTGGTTATGTGATCACTTCTGGCGTGGCTTTTCACTGCAATGTCATCAACATAGCATTCTACGGTTTTACGCATGTGCTCGTGAAAAATGGCATTCACAGCCCTCTGATATGTAGCCCCCGCATTCTTCAGTCTGAAGGGCATGACGGTATAGCAGTATACCCCTAGTGGTGTCCTGAAAGAAGTATGTTTTTTATCATTAGGATACATTTTGATTTGGTTATACCCTGAGAATCCGTCCATGAAGGACATTCGCTCAAATCCGCACTTATTGTCAATCATGACATCCGTGATTGGGAGAGGGAATTCGTCTTTGGGACAGGCCTCATTTAGATCATGAAAATCAATGTAAATTCGGATCTTTTCGTTCTTTTTGGCAACGGGGACGATATTGGCTACCCAATCAGGATGTTGTTCTTCCCTAATAAAGCCAGAGTCTATAAGTTTTTTGACTCTGACTGAATTGCTTCCATTATTTCTAGACGGAACCATCGCTGCTGTTGTTTGACTGGCTTCACGTCTGAATTAATGTTAAGGCGATGCATCGCCACTCGAGGATCAAGCCCAGACATGCCCTCATAATTCCAAGCGAAAACATCTATATACTTTCACACAAGAGATATTAAAGCTTCTTTCTCGGAGAGTGAGAGGCTTTCGCTTATAAAGATGGGCTTAGGATTAGCCTTATCTCTCAGATTAATCTGGGCAACTTTATCCTCTGTGGGCGGCTCGCGCTGTTCAAAACGAGTATCCCAAAGAGTATTTAAGTCCTTGATCCAAGGATTTGTATCAGACTGGATCATCTCTTCATCTCTATCTTCCAGGTGGCTTGTTGAAACCATATTTACTGAAAGTTCTCTAAAGATGTTACCGACATTAACATTTGACTCCCACGATGACGTGCCCGATGAGTAATTAATGACTCTTCAGATTCAGAGGCTGATGGGTCAGAGTTGAACATAGCTCAACCCTCTGTGATTTCGATGATAATAATCAGGGGTTTTCCCTTTCGGAACGAAAGATCGGAATAGTGTTCTTCTTCCTTTGCCGAAGTTCAACCCAGGACCGTTTGTCAGATCATACCCCATACTTTCCATTATTCTGAGTACATTTGGCTCATAATGGGTGAACTGAGGGGGTTCATTCTCGCTTTCTGACTCTTCACAAGAAATCAGTTCGGATTTGATTTGTCTGAAAAGGATTGGCTTTTAGCCTTTAGTCTAGCTGGGACCATGAATATTGATTCTTGCGCATCACCGACATCTTGGTACGTTTTAAGGGATGATTTTATTGGTACATGCACTGATGTCAGAGCATTCATTGCTGACCAAGGGTCATTATCCACTTCAATACTAGTGTCTGATGGCACTAAATCAGAAGCGAGCACAGAAAAGTAAGTCAAATTTAACTCTTCATTAATATACCATTCACCTACATCATTGGCGGTGTTATTAACATCGAGCTTATTAATACTCGTTACAAGTGGATCTAGTTCCCCATGCACTCTTCTTTCTCTGGCTCGGTGTCTGCTTCATTACCAGCGTCTAGCTCCTCTGGTTGTGGGTTCTCGTTTGTTTCACCTGGTATAGGAGAGAGTCTGTGAAATAGTACTCGACTCCCTTGAATGGATGCCTTTCAGCAATCAATGTTTGTACCTTCCCACTCCCATCGATGTATTTCATAACTTAATAGAGCGTAGAGGGAACGATGGAATTACAATGAATCCATGATCGTCCAAGCAGCAAATTGTATGAGGTGTCGGCATCGATCACGTAGCACGTCACTTCCGACTTTAAGTCCCCAATTTGGCATTTGAGCTTGATCTTCCCCGTTGGGTGGGTACCATTGGCATTGAACCCATAAATGGTAGTCTGGGTGGCGCTCAATCGGTGGGTAGGAATCCCTAAATGTTGCATGACCCGGCGAGGCATAATGCTCAACGCGGACCCTGGATCTACCTGAATGCGGCTTACTTCAGATGATCCAATGTACCCTGTGAAGTATAGGGGTCGATTATGTTTCCCCTAGCCTGCATATCATCTGCCGTGAAGGTGATGCAGGGAGCATTTTGGGAGGCATGGAGGCAATCCTCTACAACTTTCTCTCGTGGTCCAGCCGGTATCTGGGTCATGAAAACCTCAGCATTAGCTAGAGCCTCTCTCAAAGCTTCTCTGGTTGACTTTGACAGCCTCAGAAGCTCATAAAGAGTGATTCTGGCCGGGATATTGACCAGTTGAGCCAGGATGTCAAAGCGGTAAGGTGTTGTGGATCCTTCCGCGTTGTCCTTTGAGAGAGCTTTAGAAAACCCTCTTTCTGCCTCTCCACGGGTTATTTCGTGGAGGGCTTGGCTGATTCTGTAGTGGGTTTAGGAGGGGTTGCTACCATTTCGTCATACTTTTTCAAATATGACTAGCCCGAACGAGTTTCTGCCACAAGTTGATTGGGCTCCGCGGTGAGAACTATTGTTTCCTCTTCTGAATCAGTCAGAGAGGGAACATCGGTTTCTGGTTCTCGGAAAGAAATGCACACCACATTCCAGGATGAAGCCTTTACCTTGCCTTTGGACCTTTTGCTGGTAACAGTGGTCAATTGCTGGCCATCCACAAGGTCGGGATGAATCCACATCACTTCCCCCTGAGGTGTGGGGACAGGTACAAAACTATTCTCTTGCTGATGGTGAGGGTCTATATTGATCATTCTTAGTTCCCCTTTAGAGATGGGGACTACTCCAGAGGGTGTTGGAGGTTGTCTTCCAAACTGGAGGAATGATGTCATATTGGCCGTCACTTTCTTCTACTCTGAATGGAGTTTTAATACCTCTGATCAATCAGAGCCTGAAGGATGTCTTTGAAGACATAACAGCTCTTGGTGGGGTGTCCCAGCATCCTATGATACAAGCAGTAGTTGGGATTATCAATTTTACCGACTTCTTCAGGACGTCTAGCTTCGGGAAGCTTCAGTTTGTTGCTCTTGTTAAGTAATTTGAACAGCGAGTCAACATGTTCATCCTTGAAGGAATACTGCTTACTGGCGCACGGCTGACTTGAAGAGCCACTTCACTTAACCGGTTGAGGTTTGACAGGGGATTTGATTTCTGTCACCAAGTTATCCTTCCTTTTTGTTTGAAGGGATGCGTCTGGCATACGCCTTATCAACCTTTCGGGTCTGGGCTTATTTTCTTCTGCCCTAACCCTGGGGATAATTTCTTCAGCCTGTTCACCTTGCTAGACCAATTATTTCCAGGTGCGGCTTTCAGCAAATCCTATTTGGGCGAGAAGCGAAGTTTGTAGATTGTGGCGGCATGTTTCTACCAGGGTGACCTGGGTACCGCTAGGACATCAGAGTGCTACATTCTGAAATCTTCTACAAATAATTTTACGGACTCCCCCTTTCGCTATTTTGTAGCCAAAAGAATAGGCATTGTGACCTCTGAGTCGTCTTCAAAAAAGCGTGTCAGGAAGAGCTTCTCCAAATCACTCCAATTTTTAATAGAGCCTTCTGGGAGCTTCATGAACCATTCAAAGGCGAGCCCTTTTAGGGTGCTGATGAACAAACGTGCCAAGATGGTATCGTTATCTACCACGTTCCCCGTCTGAGACTTAAAGTAGTAGATTGGTTCGGTGACCCTTTGCCGTCGAATGCTTGGAGGGTCGGAGCTTTGAACTTAGGACGGTATGGAAAAAGGTCCCACTCGGCCGGATATGGCCGGACCACTCCTGCTTCTTAGAGGACTTTCTGATTAGTAAAGGCCTCGAGACGTTGCTCTAATTGGTTCATTCTTTTAGAATGAACCCCTTCATGGTCCTGGTTGTCTTTCCCCTTAGATGAGGATTTAGACGAGCCAGAAGTAGATTGCTCTTTCTCCTCGATATGTACAGAAGAAGAGCTTTCTCCCTCTTTTCGTTTGCCTTTAGACTTTTTAGAGGAGGCTTTGTCGGTTGACTTCCTCTTGTCTTCAAGCAATTGTGCCAGCATCTGCTTGAGGGTATCGATAGATTCTTGTTGAGCACGATTCATCTCGAATTGTTCCTTCTGGACCTGGGCTTGTTGCTCAAAGCGTCTGGTCGTCTCCTCAGGAGTTTTTGTCATGTATATAAAGGCTTCCTTCTCTATAGAAGAGTTCGAAGCCTGCAACTCTGCAACAGCAGAATGTGAGTCATTTACTTCAATGCCCCGAGCCAGGACACTGTAATTGATCGGGGTAATCACTCTAGTCTGAGTGCGAGTATGCCGGTACACTCCTTCTGCTTCTGTGTCAGACTCGTCGGAGCTGACCACTGGTTGTTTTCCCCTACTCCTGCTTGTCATGTTTGTAGTGATTTCAGGGTACTCAGTGTCAGAGAAGGTCCTCCTTCTGTGAGAGCGATTTCTTTTGGCTGATCGGGGAGCTAGAGTCAACTGTCTGAATCTAGACTGTCGGCTTGCATGTGAACTGCAACTGCACTCAGAGAGCATTGTGATAAGCCGTTTACAGCAACACAATGGAGTGATCCGACTTGCACTTCTCTTCCTTGTCAAATAATCCCTTAGATCCGTGGGAGGGGGATCGAAGAGATTAGCCTCGGATTGTCAAGGGCTTTTCAGCTTGCGAGAGTTCTCCTTGCTTCGCAAAGATGAGACGCAAGGTTCTGAGACGTGGAGCTCATGAACGTAGCTCTTACGTTATGGCTCTGAAACGCGAGTCTGGCGTCTCTGCTGAGAAGAGACGCGGCTCTCGCATTCCTGATTATCGCATCTGGGTAGAGATGCTTGAGAAACGCAGGCCTGCTGGGTCCTGCGTATAAATGTAGAGGCGCGGGTCTCGTGTCTTTGATGAAGAGCACGGACTTCGCGTAGCTGCTTGTGACGTTTGGGAAGCGGTGCTTCAGAAACGCGAGCTTGGTGAATCTCACATTTAGGTTGCCAAACGCGGACTTCACGTGTCTGACATGGTTCAGAAGAGACGCGGGCTTGAACTTCGCGTCCTACCTTTGTTGGACAGACAGTTGTTCCAACTTGTAGCTGACGCGCACGCCGTCTCTGTCGCTACTCAGCATTCTGGTTACATCGTGTGGGTTGATGGGAACCCCCGGTAACCTGGCGCTGAGAAAGGGGATGGAAAGGCTGAACATCAGGAACGTTAACCACGCGGGTCTCCTGGGAGACATTGACGCAGGCGTTACGCATGATGTGATTAGCCACAACATCCTTCTCACCAGTCGCGTCTGAGAGGATCTCAGAGCGGACTCGAGAGCAAATCCCTGAAGAGACTTTGCGGTAGACCCGCGCCTTAGGGCTCTTGGAGCCGGAAGAGAGGAACTCTTCATACTTCGCCTGGTCGAACTTCACGATAAGTGATTCGATCGTTTTTCCCATATAGGTGACGTCACCTTGCGCCACAACTTCTCGTCAGTGAAGAAAGTAGTCCCAAGCGAAGTCGCCATCTCTTATTTTGTGGGAGAAATTCGTGTAAAATTTCCTTGAATCAATTAAGAATTACAACGGATTAACACTCTGACTACAAGTGAGGAAAGATGTTCACACTTGAATCTCCCCTTTGTTTAGTGCTGGGTTCTTGATGTGGCGGTGAAAAGTGAATCTTATTTTCTGTTAACTGGGTGAACGTCAGGACTTCTTGGGAATCCTCTCTTTGGATAGCGGATGGAGTAACACAGCTTCTGTCTACCAAGAAGCTCAAAGAGATTGTATGCAAAGACAAACTTGTATGCAGCAAGTTGTTAGAAGAGTTAAACTCTCTCTTTCTTTTCAGTGGAGGTCTTAGTGCTTCTACAGCTCACAACCGAATTTTTTTTGTTTTACCAAGAATTATCCAATCAACCGACCCCTTCTCCATAGCAAACGGGGTTATTTATGGAGGTTTCAGGGGTGAACGTGTCCCCTAAAAATGCTCCATAATGGGGGTTAGCTCCCTCATTACGTAGGCAGTAATTGACCCAATAACGAGGGCAGTTATAACTGAGACATGGGTTTTGAGCCTTGCGCCTTGTTGCTGAAGTGATGCTAAGACGCGGGTTTTGACCATCGCGTCTGGGTGCTGCAGTGATGCTACGACGCGGGTTTCGTCCTTCGCGTCTCGGTGCTGCAGTGATGCTGAGACGCGGGTTTCATCCTTCGCGTCTTGGTGCTACAGTGATGGCTATGATTAGCCCTGCGTCTGGAGTTTGGACTCTACTTTTTGATGACTTGTCTTTAGTGATTTTTAGACAGCCTACACGAAGGGCCCCACCGCGAGAGTGAGAAGGAGAGAGAGAGAGAGGGCAGGGGCTGGCGCCCCCGCATCGCCGACGCCTAGCCGGCCTCTCGCAGGCCATCACCAGAGAGGGAGAGAAGATGGGAGTGAGGGGGAGAGGGGGGAGAGAGAGAGAGAGAGAGAGAGAGAGAGTTAGGGAGGGAGATTTTTATTTCTCTCCCCCCCACCTACTCATCTACCTACTCTTCCGCCTACTCCCCTTACTTACCATACCTCCCACACCTCCCATACTCCATCAATCATATCTTATTTATTTATTTTTTTCTTTCTTCATTTTCCAATTTATTTAATACAATCAAAAATAGGTATGAATACCAATACCCGGTATTTAATACGAGTATTTCATGCAGTTTATACATCCGTGTATTTTCATATATTTTTCATATCAATTAATCTGGTATGATTTATAAAAACTTAAATCCATTCCGGATTTCCACAATGAATCACCGAATATTATTTAATACGGAAACAATTAATTTAAAAATCATAAGAATTTACGATAAATATTATTAACCCAGAGTTTACCAATCCGGGTGTTACACTTGTAATTGAAAATTTTAGAAACTTTTTTAAGATTTTTAGAGATCTTTGTTGTGATGAAATAGAGTGGGGAAGAAAGAGTATTTACAGAGGGGAAGAGTAGTGTTTTTTTGCAGACATTTTTTTGCAAAAAATTTTCCTAAAGCCATTCTACTCATTGGAGGGCTATTTGTAAAAAAAAAATGCAAATAGCCTGTCACGATCCCTGTAACAGTCCTAGATTTTAATTATTGAGTTAATTTTAATCCAATCTAATTATGCTATTCAATCATATAATATTTATAGTCATCTCTGAATTCATCAAATTTTCGGCAGCATTCTCTTTATAATACGGAGTTTACTCTGATACATTGATACATACAATTCTAAAATTTACATCGATCATATATCTATAAACAATATCCCGCACAGTTTATATTACAATCTCGGCTTGACATCGCTTACTTATAAATCTCTCAAATTCATCAAATAGATGCAACTTACGATAATAAATTAAATACTTACTTGGGTATATTCTCCTCGATATCACCATCTAACACAAGCCAATTCAAGATAATACCCATATAGAACTTATACACATGTCTAGATATATACATCATCGAACCAAATCACAAATATTCGACTATTCAATCTAATCTATGGCATCAACTCTATATACGTACATACAAACAACATACTCAATTATAAATCTTTATAAAAGCTTGGTAGGCCCACACAATGAATGCTTTGAGTCCTTCCAGTGCTTTACCCTTACCTTTATCCACTATTTATCTCCGACTTGCCCTGAAAACATGAAGCTATGGGGGGTAAGCTCGACGGCTCAGTGAGTGGAGTTAATCTCATTCTTAATTGTAGCATGGTATTGATGGTGTATAGTATACATGATACATGAAAATATGATGTATGTGGTACATGAAATATGTGATAAATGAATGCTTCTATTTGATTGTCTATTTACTTTCAGCTATTGTTCAATTTATACTGATAGGTGCACATATAACCAGTGCCAGATGTCTCCATTAACATATACAATAACACATCCAATATACCCTTAGTGTCACACACACACATCACACATAACCATTCATTCTCAATCATTTGTAAAGTTGTAAATATATGTATATCGTAGCATCGTCTTCGTACTCAGCCCATGCAATACGGGTCCCTTCCTCCCGATATATGATATATACCACGTCTTCCCCCTCCTCCGGTGCCATATCGGTCCCTTCCTCCAGATACACTTATATAGCACCGTCTTCGCACTCCGTCCGTGCAATACAGGTCCCCTCTTCCATAACATAATATATATGTACATATTATATACACAATATCAGCACATCCAATTCCGTATGATTCATATATTATGCACATCATTTCATATATGGAAGTAATGATACTCTTAATTAGTGTTTACCTGTTAGCTTGTATTCTTATGGAATATTCACACAAATGTCTTAACCAAAACATGTCACCTATATATATTATGTACATAAATCAAGTAACATATAGCCATCACATTCACATCAATCATAATGACTTCTATTCAGTAATGTACATGTCAATGCCTTGTACACCATATTCCAAGATTCTATATTAAATAAGTTATTATCTATTAGAAATCATATTTTTGTAATTATTGTATAATGCAATCCAATTTATTAAAAACCCCACTCACCTCTTTCGGTTATTAATCCTGCGGATACGTAGCTCTCGATTCCACGATCGCAACGGTTTAAAATCGCTCGAATCCGAATTCGGAAGATCAAGTTATCACCCAAAAATCAAACCAATAACTTAGGGTTAGATATCAAATATTTAGAATTATCTGGGGACCTATTATAAATTTTCTGGGCTCTAAAATTAAATAACTGAAACTTTCAAGGGGTCAAATAGAATTTACCTTTCTTTAAGTGATTGGGTCGGTTTTGGGGCTTAATGGGTCGGATTTGGATCCAAAACCCAAATGGGTTTTTACCCTTCTTCCTCTTCATTAACAGCAGCGCAGGCAGTAACCCTGCTGCCTGCGCGCCAAAGAGAGAGAGAGAGTCATAGAGAGAGAAAGAGGGAGAAGGAGAGAGCGAGTGAAATGAGAAGGAAAAGATGGGAAAAAAGAAAAAGAAGAAGAAATCGCCGCCCCTCCGGCCGCCACTTGCCAGCGCCTTAGCTTTGCCCACGGCCACAGAGAGAGGGAGAAGAGAGGAGACTAAGAAGGTTGGTAGAGCGAGAATGTGGGGGTAAAAATGAGGGATTTTGGCCATTTTTTCCCTTAAATATCTTTGTTTTGTTTTCCCTCAATTGACACCTAGCACTCAAGTTCCAAGAATTAATCTCAACCATCCTCTTCTCATCTCCATGCACCTACTCCCCACTCACATTATTTATTTTGGTATTTAGCTAGGTACTTATAATGGTATTAATACCACATGTTTATTACATACATGATCACTTAAAATATTGCTCTACTACCTCTCCACATATACATGAATAATTTATATACATTTGTATGTGTATATACACACTCTCCCATGTATGTATATCATTTTAAATGTATTCAATATATATAACTAGTTATTCACCAATTTAGAATACCACAATACTTATTTTTCATTTCGTGTAACATCCAATAAATTATTATCACCAAAATTATCAGTTCTAAATATTGATTTCATTTACGGGCCCCATCTAATTTAATCTGAGATTAGAATATTAATTCAGGGTTTAACAACCCGGAATTGCAAGTATTATTCATGTTCACAGTCTTGTATACTTATAGCTATATATTAAATCTCCAATCTATTTCTAAAATTTAGAGATTTGTTCACTTAATTTTCTCATTAATCATGTAACTTAATATTTTACCGGTCTTAGATATAATAGATCCAGATTAATTAGAATCAAGTATTATCTCATAATTAAATGTTAAACTAGAAATTAATAATAAAAATCAGGGTTGTTACAGTCCCAGATTTCATAGATCCCCATTTAACATAACATTCTTTTAAACTGATAGATTATCATAATCGTCTCCAAATACTTAAAAAATTTGACAGCACTTCCTTTGAAAATAATGTTATGCTCAAATTTATAATTCAATCCACAATAATTTTGGCCAATATTAGTCTACTTATTCTCAATCCAAATATGTAGGTCAAAGTCAACAATCGCTCATATAATTATAATAATATTTCGGCTCACAACAGCCTACTTATTCTCTAATTAACAATTTCGACTTGACATCGCTTATTTATGTGGAAACAAAAGAAACATATGTTCGAGAATACCCCTCTCGACATTTAAAACATAACACCAATTTATTTATAAATCCAACTCATCAAAATCAAGGCCATCTAACTTATGCTATAATAACATCAATAAGATTGTACACATATATAACATAAAACTTTATAATCACATAAATTACAACTCCAAAACTTCTCTATATAACAGAATTTGTAATAAGGCGCTTGAAATCTTAAATTTGGCCTTCACCTCACCATAATCTGAAAAATATAATAATCTGTAGTGGGTGAGCTCAACAGCTCAGTGACGTGAGTAAAAAGAAGATAAAGAAAATGATATACACGTCAAGGTAAAAGGGAAACATGCTTTTCTTCAAATAGCAAAACGAGTGTGGATAAGAAAAGGAAATAATGATATCACAGTAAATAGTCAACCCAAACAATCTCTATATTATACGAAAGGCCTGACTCCTTCGGTTAATGATTCTATAACTCAAATATCTGAACTATATTTTACAGGGTTTCTGATATATTGAATATTTTCTTTTAGTGCCTTAGTTTATTTCTGAATTCTTTTCAATATATGTACTTCATGTACCATTCACAATGGTGCTCCAATTACAATAAGTTAATTCAAATACTGCATGTATCACAAACATACTTATATGTGTGTGTGTATATATATATTGTATACCGTATCACACTTCAAGTGCTACATGGATACTCTTATAAACATACACACATCATATAATATTCTATTATCTCCTATAATAAGACAGAGTTTCACGGTCCTACATCAAATACAAGCATACAACATTATGCATTTGAATAAGTGCATCTTTACTTCATAATATACAACTCATCTCATACCCCGTCTTCACACTTACCAGCTCCCGCTAGCCCCTTCCTTTATCTAACAACACACAATATCATTTCCCGTTTTCACACCTATCAGCTCCCGCTGGCCCCTTCCTTCATAATACACACACATACAAAACAACAACATTGTCTTTTCCCTCCCACTGGTCCCTTTTTTCATATGCATAAAAAAATACGACATGCACACACAACATTACATACATATCAACTAATAAGGTAACACACAATGTCAGTTATGTTGTACTATATTTTTTCCAACCACCAATCATGTGATTGATATGCAGCACATGATCAAGTTCGTGTAACTATCCATTATATGCACGCATTCAGACATACATACAACTTACATTTATCATTCATTTCACGACGCATCAAACAATTAATTACATTCTCAATGCCCGTCCTAAGTCATATGATTAGTTCTTTTAACTAGTTATATTTCTTATTTACATATTAGGTATTTGGTGAATGAAATTGCTTATACTACTTATCCGTGACTAGGTCTTAGCATGCTTTGAAGTTAATAATAATCCACTAAATTCACACTTACACGTATCATTTATTTCAATAAGAATTATTGCTTGAAAATGAGGGTATATACTTCACTAGTCATCAAGCATATTAGTCAACAACCATCATGAACAAGTTATCAACGGTATATGGTTATATGATATATCACAATTGAATATGTATATGTACTGTACAAATAACTGTATCCATAACAATTAGGTAATAATCATAATCGGCATATACCGGTTAGATTATTGGTCTATTAATTGATAATTGTAACCCAGTCCATGTTCACTACTTAACATTCATATTTAAGCTCAAATTAGCCCGTTGCCCTATGATCGTTCACCCATATCATACAAATTAGAGATTTAGGGTTGATCAGGTTTGGATTAGTTAGTAGTGAAATCCTCACTGAGTTTTCTACTTTACTTACTTTATTTTCATAGATCCACGCATCCATTGTTCAAAGTAGTTCATGTTCTTAGTTCATATATATTACTCTAGAAGAGATATCGATTATCCAGTTTTGGTTTCACAACATTTATTATGGTTAGTTTGTTATCAATATCCACATCTGAACTTCTGATTTTGGTTACCATCCCAAAAAAGATTTAATTTCATGGCTCCCGATTAGTTACAATTTTACTTATTATCACCTTGTTTATCCCATAATTTCTTAAATTTGTTTGCAATAATTGATTATGCCAATTTGCTATATCGTAACTTGTCTCATCAGACAATGGTAAGCTTCTAATTTATTCATTCTAAAGCTAACATTAAAATAATAGATAATTACTACACCAACTAATTCACTTCTTACCATGAGATACTTTCATTTAAGTTTCCTCTCTGCTATTACACCAATATACATAGGTCGGAGATCATATTTTTGCTTTAAAACATGCACTTAGTTTGCATTCAAGGGATCACATGTTAGTAAGAAGTCTTAAACCAATATGCGGGATATATTTTACACCACTAGAAATTAAGGAGTCGAACTCAAAAAGAGATCAACAACTTCTGTATAATTAACCTTCTCCTTCTGATCAACATGGGAGAATATGACATAAGCTGAACATAATATCTATACATTCTAACATTTTTCTAACTTGAAACCGGTAAAAGGTGAATGATTTAATTTCATTTATAATATCCAAATAGATTTCTTAATCTAGTCGATTCAATATAGAAAATAGCTTAGTTTTTAGAACGTTTTATCTTCTCATTGAAAAGCAAAATGGGAGTATAGTAAAAACATTTATATAAATCAATTTCGAAGAATTGACCCATTATATGGGATGCTTCACCGTGCCAAGCATCACTCCTACCCCTAGAGGAACTTAATATTATTAGCACTGTGAAAGGTTTCTTCTAATAATTCTAAGGATCAATGACCTGCATGTCTCAATATCAGGAACGAAACGGTTCGTCAACTCAATCAACTTGGCTATCCTCCTCGAGCTTTGAAACGTCTAACCTAACCCCTTTCATCTTCAACCCGTCTAATCTATACATTAACTATTCATAAAACAAAACTAGTTTAAGCTTGTACACTAGGGCCCCTCTTTATTCTACATCAAAAAGAATCAATTGCCGACTTATCTAAAAACTATAAGTAACTAATGATTTGTATAAGCTATCAATATCCCATCGAAAGACTATTCCTTATTAATTGTGTTTAGTATCAGTTAGTTCTTTAGGTACATGGTTCTTAGACGTGAACTTGCTGCTTACTAGAGTTTAGAATTTATAAGGTGATCTTATGATTAACTTTAAGTAATACATGCCCCCCACATCCTTAAGAAGTTAAATTATTAAGGAGAGGTAACACAAGCTCGATGGTGCTAGCGACATATTCTTGGTTCATATGGCATGGTGTTGTATGGGGTCATATGTGTATGTATATATGTATATATATAAGTATGCCTAATCATGGGTGGAATTGATATGTGTACTAATATGCTTGTTTGCTACTACTCCTAGCACTGTTGAAAATTTTAGGGAGCGATTATCATCTTAATGACAAAAGCTATATATGGTATGACTTTTCGTGGCTCAGTCTTTCCGGACAACTAATGATATTTTTATAATAACTTTCATTTTACATATTGAAGTAGAATAAAGAAAAATTTATTAGAAACTAGACTTCACTACCTTTTCAACAATATATTACATGATAGGTTTTATTCTACTAAAATGCTCCAAATATTCAGAAACTCATCAGCTGTGAATGAGTTCTGCGCACGACAGTTTTGACTAACATGCAATGTTTCAGTCATAACTTAAGGTACAAGTATCGAATAAGGATATGATATAAACCATTGGAAAGTATACTAAATTATCTTTCCAACTGTATATAATATGGTACTATTTAGCCCTAACACACTGGTGAATTGAGCCCAACATTATAGG
The DNA here is from genome assembly GCA_038442645.1 of Agave tequilana. Lineage (NCBI taxonomy): Eukaryota > Viridiplantae > Streptophyta > Magnoliopsida > Asparagales > Asparagaceae > Agave > Agave tequilana. The sequence goes on along the minus strand of JAVJIF010004147.1, from coordinate 210,722 downwards.
TTATGATGTTTAACAGATTTCTGCACCTATAAGGAAGATCTGCTATTTTACTCAAAATGATTGTTTTGTCCCGAATTTTTACAAGAAAAAAAATAGGAGAACATAGATTGAAGACTCCCTTAAATGATATACGTTCATCACTACATATTCATGGAAATTTCTCTGAAATTTCAAAATTTACAAATAAACTTGGATTAAGATAAGCTCTCCATCATCTAGATTTTCTTCTCTTCAAAGTGGTTGTGTCTCCGTCTTGTAGCCGGTACCATGGTCGAACGGCACCATGAAAAGAGAAGGGAAGAATTAGAAGAACTCAAAGAGATACAAGTTAGGGTTTTGATCTACTTAACATGGGGAAAGAGGATGTATGAAGCAACAAAAATTGGGTTGTTGCATCTCCTCCACGATGACTGCCCTCCCGGCCGTGCGCGTCGCCTCGCGCGGGTTCCCCAGGGCAGGCTGTGTCCCTGCTTCAAAGAGGGGAGAGAAGGTTAGGGGAGAGGGGGAAAATAGGAAGAGATAGAATGAGAGATTGAGAGAGGGAGAGTGTAGATCTAGGGTTTGATATTAGGGATGACGAAGATGAGAAGAGAGATGGGGAAATATTCATCTCTTAATTAGTACAAACCCCCTATCACAATACATATTACCAAATCAATTTATCTCCCTTTTTCTTCTCATGCCACATGTAATCACATAATTCAAGATAAATCCCAACCCTACGTCATCCCCTCTCATGCACACCTACTTCATCCACTAACTTTATTTCTATTTTAAATTCTTACATTTACAAAAATGATGATATTTGTATATCACTTATATATATGTATGTGTGTGTGTGTGTGTATATATATATATATATATATATATATATATATATATATATATATATATATATATATATATATATATATATATATATATATATATGAGAAAAATGTATATCAGCCCGCGGGCTGAGAGTACTCTCTCAGCCTGCGGTGACGTGGCTCGATTTGTCACCTCACTGACTTGTGGCCCGCTTTTAGGGAGAAGTTAAATTACCAAATACCCCTTATGATAACTTTTCCTTATTGTTTATTATTATTTTTCTCCCCTTTTATTTTGCCGCTCTTTATAGGATATAAATTACTTTTCGCCTTTATTCTTTACCTCTTTTTTGTAAGATCTAGTTTCTCCTTTTCAGCCTGGGATAAATTTTTTTTTGAAAATATAAAATCTTTTCAGATCAATGTTTTCAGCCTGTGATAAAATTCTACTTTATAGTTTATTTTTTTATATATAATGTAGTCAGAGTCTTTGGTCGCATTGTACATTTAAACTGCGATCTTAGTCAAAGACTTTGGTCGCAGTGTACATGGTTAAATGCGACCAAGGTCGCAGTGTTGTTATTGATAAAGATGGCCAGCAACTGCAATTTAAGGTTGCATTACATGGACTGCGACTTTGGTCGCAGTACGTTAAGTAAGTGTTTTCCTTTAGATTAAGATGCATAGCGACCAAGGTCGACACTGCTGTTTTGGTTTAAGACTGCCGCCAGCAACTGCGACCTTAAAGTTGTCTGTTGTCTGATGCGACTTGGAGTCACTCCGTGAGACGCGACCTGTCATAAAGATTTTATGAGATCTTTTTAACGTCAAGTCTACGTTGACGAACCCGCACCATTCGTTGTTTCCCGAAGCTGTTGTCCACGCGTCGGCTCTTCATTGAGACCATTAAGGCCGACGGTTCTGATTAATGAACCATTAATTATAGTTATTATGGGCTGGCTATAAATAGGGCTCACACTTTCCCTTTAACAGCCCATAATTAGACTGTTTTCATTTGAGAGCAATTGCTCTGAGAATTTTCGCCTTCTTCAGAGTCTCTAACAAGGGCCTGCCTCCATGGATGAAGATGACCCTATGCACGAAGATGACCCAGAGCTTGATTGTCCTTTTTCAGGTTCGCTGGGCCTCTAGGAGTATATTTTGGTTGTGAACTTGATCGATGTTCATCCACAAGGAAAGAAGTCATGGTCCTCGACGTCCACAATTTTTTAATACACGGGGACCTCAATAACACCACTGCTCTTATTCAACAAGGGCTCTTTTGTTGTTTAATCTTCTTTGTACTGCTATATTGTAACACTCAATCTTATTGTATAAGAGCATTTTTTGTATCATTTTCACATGCCTGGAGATAAATGCCTGGACATAAATAAAAAGACCTCAATAACACCACTGCTCTTAGTCAACAATGGCTCTTTTTGATGTTTAGTTCTCTTTGTACTGCTATATTGTAACACTCAATGTTATTGTATAAGAGATCGTTTTGTATCATTTTCACATGCCTGACATAAATAAAAAGCATATTTGTTTTTTAATAAACTACGACCTTTTGGTCGCAGTCATGCATTGCAAACAAAACAACTTGGACCAGAGACGACACTGCGACCAAGGTCGCATAAGACTATCAGTGCAAACAGAAAGAACTGCGACCAGGGGCGACATTGCGACCAAAAACTGCGACTAAGCAACTGCTGCGGTGACGTGTCACCTCGTCGCAGTGTTGTTGTTGATTAAGACTAAAGGCCAGCAACTGCGACCAAGATTGCAGATTATTTTTTTAAGACTGCGGTCATCAACTGCGACCAAGGTCGCAGTGATGTACTGTTTTGGAGTAAGAGTAAAGACCAGCAACTGCGACCAAGGTCGCTGTGTATTTTATTAAGACTAAACACCAACAACTGCGATCAAGGTCGCAGTTTATTTTATTAAGACTACGGTCAGAAACTGCGACCAAGGCAGCATGTTGTTGTTGATTAAGACTAAAATCCAGCAACTGCGACCAAGGTCGCAGTGTATTTATTAAGTCTGCGTTCATGGTCGCAGTATTTCAACCAATACATGTAGTAAAAAATGTAATTCACACAATTAACTTTAGAAAACAGATTTATATATATTTAAAAAGAAAAACAAAATACAATTTTTTTAACTTCTAATCGTCGTCATTACCATCGTAATCAGATTCGTCGTCAAGAGTCATGCTTTCGTCTTCTGTCTCTTCCTCCTCTTCAGGTACAGTCTCATCGTCGCTTTCTTCCTCTTCATGTTTGTGTTTTGGTTCATCAATGAACTCCCAGAAAGGGTCGTCTGTATCAAGCTCAGATTCTGACCCGTAGCGAGACATTGTTTCAGAACTAAACATAAAATCATCATTTGATGATTGGCTTCTTTCCGGTGAAGACGGTGGTGATGGTGAAGACATTGTTTGAATGTATTGGCTTCTTTCCGGTGAAGACGATGGTATGTTTTTAATCCTTTGCTCATGACCCTTTATATATTTTTAATCCCGGAATTCCAAAAGGTTTAAGCTCTCGGACCACGTGAATATCTCCCAATTATATTTTCTATATTTTCCCAAAAATTGTATACTTCCTAGGTGACTGTTCAGTTATCCAAAACAGTTTAAAAGTTAATACACTATAACTTTAAATTACTTTGAACTCCAAAACAGTACATTATTGCGACCAAATTCGCATTGGGAACTGAGAAATGATTAACTGCGATCATAAATTGCATCCGTAGTAGGATTGCGACTAAGGTCGCAGTGTTTAAGAGCAGCAGTCGCAGTTTGGATATGTAATTAAAAGAGCTTATAAGTTAATATAGTGAGAAAGAGACCTTACAAAAAAATAGAATTAAAAGCTTTTAAAAGAAGACAAGATATAATTGAATATCAGAAGATCAGGAAATCCTAATCCTCGTCATTATCACCATCATAAGCAGATTCATCGTCTTCATTCTTCTGCTCTTCCTCTTCATCACTTATTTCCTCATCATCTTGCTGTTTTTGAGGTTTTTTGTTTCACCGATGAACTCCCAGAATGGATCGTCTCTATCAAGCTCTTCGTCTGACCCGTTGCTAGGAAGCGAGCCTACAGCATCAGAGGACATGCTTTCATCAAGCATGTCTCCGTCAAGTGGCAGAGGAATAATGTCTTCTTCACTAACCCACATGAAAACTTCATTATCATCATGAATAGGAGGATCAGTTAATACATTATTTGATGTAGTGAGATAGTCAAAAGGAGTGAAGTCCAGACTGGTATCAGATTCACTAGAATATCCTGAAGACAAAGGACCGGTGGGGGAACGATTGAAGTTGAAATCTAAGTGTTCAGAGGAAGAAGAGGGGGGAGACATGATTCAAGAATGAATTTTTTTTTGGAAGTTTTTGAAATCAAATTGAAAAGGAAGAGCAAAAATATAGTTTTTTAGGTATGAGATAATATACTAGTAACAAGCATTATATAAAGGTGAATATTGTGGAAGAACATGAATAGTAATAATAATTGTTAGAGGTGATGGTTGAGTATGGTAAGAAGTGGTAAAAAAAATATATATTTAATTGAAGATTTATTGCGGGAGTATCCGAAGTACAAATTAACTTTTTATAGAATTGTTTGGCTATATCTTTAGATTACGTATGGTGCACATCTTTCCTTTCTCGAGATTAACATTAGTGCATCTCTTTTTTTCTAGACTGGTGTTGTATCACGGTAGATATAATATTAATTACTTCTTTTACATAAGGCATGAGAAAGAAGATTGCGAATTTGGTCGCAGTACCGAAGGAGGTCGCTTTGCTATACGATAGCATTTTTTGTCTGGTATTCTTTATTCTGTATTAAGTCTGCGACCATGGAATGTTTTTTTACTTTTCAATGCTAGAAGTCGCAGTCGTCATTTAAAAGGGGTATTTTTGTCATTTTGATTCACGATTGTTTAGGCGGGATTTTTTGATTTTTTTTGGCGCCCACAGTCTGCGACCGATGTGTGGCCTATATTCAGCCACGTCCCGCAGGCTGAGAAACTCTCTCAGCCTGCAGGCTGAGGTACAGTAAGCCCTATATATATATATATATATATATATATATATATATATACACACACACACACACACACACACACACACACACACACACACACACACACACATATATATATATATCTATTTACATATACAAGTACATACACTTATACACACTTTATTCATATTTGTCAAGTTTCCAATCCACTAAATTTCTTTCCCACGTAAATGTGAAAGTATTCATTATACAAAATGAAAATCACCTAGAGGGGGGGGGGTGAATAGGTGATAATGCTAATCTAGAAACTAAATGCGGAAGCTAAAACAATTTTACAATCACACTTAATACAACCAATAAGTGTAGCCGAATTTCCCGTGAAGGGCTCTGAACTAACTCCTCTTGATTCCCTTAGATAAGGGTTGAGGTGTTATATGAAGCTCTTGTGGTTAAGTATAAGTGAGGCACATACAAACAAGCCAAGCATAAAAATGAAATAGCAATGTGAATTAATGCAAGGCACAAATGCAAGCAAGTATGAATGATATGACAATATGAAAGATGCTATGCACAACACAAATAAAGAGAGAGGGTTAGAGAGACAATGGATCAAACGCAAACACAAAGATATATTTCGAGGTTCGAGCCCCTAGCTCTACGTCCCCGCCTTCACCGAGAAGGATTTCTAATCAACTAAAGGAGTACCGAACTCCTCTCTCAATCTTACAATGCCACCGAGGTAATACAACCACAATCCACCTCTACCGAAGAGGGATAAGGCCCGTAGCCAACAAACAAACTCAATCACCTCTACCGAAGAGGGATACAAACCAATACCACTCCGATCAATCTCTACCAAAGAGGGATACACAAAAACAAGGAGGGTTTACAATAAGTGGTTACAAAGACCATAAACTATCTCTTTTCCACAAAACAAAGATCCTAATTGAATATGATAGAAGATATAGCTCAAGTGTGGAAAAACTAGGTGTTTGGAAAAAAAAACTCAAAGAAATAATCTTGAAAAAACTCTTGATGATAATAGAAATGAAGAGCAAATACAAATCTCCCAAAATACTATTTTCTTTGATTTTTTCATAAACCTAAAACAAATAAGATAAATCTTTTTGGCACAAAACTCTTTTGAAAACTTGTTTAAAATAGTAGAGAATGTCTGAAAATTTTGGCTCTAAAAATCTTATCCAAAACCCCCAAGAAATGGGGTATTTATAGCCCAAATAGAAAACTAGCCGTTAGGCTGATCTGTCAGCCTGACAGGCTGGCGGTCGACCGGCCGGTCGACCGCCAACGGTCTGAAATATGACCGTTGGGCAAACCCGGTCGACCGCCCAGATACAGAGAGCAAAGCTCTATGGTCCGGTCGACCGGTCGGTCGACCGGCCCACTGTGCTGCCAGACGTGCACAGCTTTGTGCACGTCGGTCGACCGAATGGTCGACCGGCCCTTGGTGCGATCTACCGAGCGGTCGACCGACCTGGCCTGTCAGCCAGTGCTGGGTCAGAAACTGGGGTTAAAATTATTTCTAAAAATCTTATAAAAACTTGTAAAAATTCCCAAAAATAGTTTTAACATTTTGCATTGATATATAAACATATGATAAAAGTTTCAACTTAAATATCAAGCAATTTGAACTATTTTTGTATCTTATCATTTTTATCAAAAACCAAAACTTGTATTTTATCAAACTTTGATTTTTCAATAGGAAATCTGATTTTCCTAAAACTCATGAATAGGCATAGTCAAAATAAGTTTGTCTAAGAAGTTTAAGCATGCATGTATAGAAAGAATACATCTACTATACATATAAACTATTTAAACTTGTTTTGATCAACTATTCATGAAAAACAAATACTGGTTAAACCAAAATCGAAAAACCAATATCCAAACATAAAACGTGTGTGTTGTGCACTTGAGCATATCAACTATACTAAGCTTTACAAATGGATCTAAAACACACTAAGCTAAACTATGGATACCTAAGTCTTCTTGACGATCTTCCATCTTCAAGTAGACTCGATCCAAACCGTGATCCAACGAGCATGGCTATGAATGATCTTGATGCTTGGGCCCTGGAATCACCATGTGAAAGCTTCCAAACTCTTCTTTTTGAAGCAATCACCAACTAATATCTTGTTACATGATCTGAAACTAAAATCACAAGATTATTAGTAAACATAACTACATGAGTTAATCATCACCAAAACTAGAGAGGAAGGCCTCCGGGCCAACAATCTCCCCCTTTTTGATGATGACAAAACTCATGGAGTTATATATGCATGGATTAAAGTCAAGCTTCAAGGAAGCTCCCCCTTAACTCATGCATAAAACAAATAAACATAAATATGCAATGAATGACAATGCAAAAACAATAAAAGGCTCTAGATACCCAATGAAATGTTCAAAAACAAAACATGCTCTAGATACCAATTAAAATTAAACTAGATTAAACTTAATATATGCAAAACATAAATATGCATATATAAAACACAATCAAACTCAAAATCTTTCTCCCCCTTTTGTCAATCATCAATAAAAGGGTAAAAACCAAAACCAAATCAATAAATTTTTCTCTCCCTTTTTGTCTAAAACAAAAAAATCAATATAGGGGTGACAATCAATTAAGATATCAATTGAAAATATGTCAAAGTAGCATCTTGATACCAATTGAAAGTAAACATAGATCAATAAATAAATGGTATATGTGATATACATTCATGAAGAGGAAGATGTGAAGCTTCCCTACATAGATACATTACATGAAGGAGGGATGATAAGCCCTAATTCACATAACGTACACTATGCAATGCATAAGAGGAGATGTGAAGCTCCCCCTATACACGTGTACCACATAAAGAAGAGATGTCAAGCTCCTCAATACAAGATACACTCAACATGAATCTATATGTAGAAGAGATGTTAAGCTCTCCTTGCATATAGGCAATACAAATCGAAACAAAATTTTGAGATTTCAATTTAAATCATTCAAATAAACATTTTGATATCAAAAGAGAGTATTTTTCTTTTTAAACATATGATATCAATTTAAAATTTTTATTTTCTATCATAAAGCAAGAGAGTGGAAATACAAATACCACTTGAAATATGAGAATCGAATTTTCTCTCCCTTTATGAAATACCAACTAAAATAATGCGTAGGCTTGAAATAAAATACCAATTGAAAATTGAATCAATTGAAACAAAGTTGAAACTCAAGCTTTAGCATAAACAAAATTTTGTGCTTAAAGATATAGTGATATAATAAGCACAAATAGAACATATATATATGTATGAAAATTAGATACTAATCGAAATTGATACTATTTGAATTGAAAAACATACATACATACAAACATATATGAGTATACAAGAAAGGTCAAAATTGATACCAATTGAAAGAATCCAATGATACCAATTGAAACAACAATAATATCAAAGTATAACTCATATAACCTATCCTCTCAATCATGTTCAAGTTTAAAATGATTTTCAATATAAAGCATACATGAGAATGATCTCCCATCCAACCACCCTTAGATGGTAGGAGTTTTCAAAAAATAAATTTGAAAATTGAAGTATGTTTGAAACACTCTACCACAACGAAGAATACCGTAACTAGTTATATGAAAAATTTGTAAACTAGTACGAAATCCTTCAAGTAAGGAATAAAACAAAATTATTTTTCATGAAACATGAAATCTACATGATAATCAACACTCTAAGCCAATTAAGCATAAATATGACTCATGAAAACAAACACATGAGTAAACAATAAATGTGAGTGTACAAATAAGATGTGAAGATCATAATCATGAAAGATATTCAATTAAGCTCAATATTTCTTGAAATATGAAAACATGAAAATCATCAAAACTATTTAATCTTCAAGGTATATGTATGTCCTATACAAACTAAAGTATACATACATATCCAAACACAACGAGTCCACAAAGATATATGCATGAAGGCACGTGGCTCAAAAGGATGTATATGTATAAACAATAGTTTGAATAAAATAGACATATACATGAAGTTAAACATAAACACAAAAACATGAAACAAATCTAAAAATGGGAATACAAGTTTAAAATGCATGGATCATCAGAACTAGACTATACTAGCACATCTAATGGGTTCAAATAAGCAATCAAGCACAAACATATATAGATTTATTTGTGGCCCACTATATGCACAAGTATATACCTAGTCTTAATGAAAACTAACATTTAAACATATAAATCATGAAGCATCAAAACAAGATATAAATCATCATGATAAATATAAACATGATTATTAAGAAAATCCACATGTTATTAAACCTATGATAAACATGATAGCTAAACAAATGGTGAGAACACAGAATAATAGTCCATTTAAACATGGGTGTCTCAAAATGCTATACATGCATGTCAAGAGTCTAATAATCATGGCATTTTCATAATGATCATATAAACAACAAAACATACTACAAATAATGAACATGAAAAGCATGCATAAATAAATGGGAGTAAGAGACCGTTACCAAAACCTATGAGGCAACTTCTCCATGTCTCCAAAACATGGTGGTCCTCTCCACCAAACTTCCCTTGAAAGTGATGCATCCAATTGATTTCCATTAAGCTCGGAACGCATCCACTCCAAGGTACCGCTACTCTCACGTCATGCGAGAGCCCACACCTACATCATAAACAATAGAGGTGGTCTTTGGTACCAACAACTTTTTGGGTCCATAGGGGTTAGTATCATTCCTAACCCAAACAAATTTATTTGCTAAATTTGAAACATGTATTCTATCATAACAAAATTTAGCAAGTTGGCCCTTATGTGCACAATGTGTACAAGTGTACACATGAGCATGCATGGTGTGATGATGGTGACCGTGAGTAGCATGTGTATGCCGTGGAGGGTGTACATGCAAAGATGGAACTTGTTTCTTTCGAAACAAAGATTCCAAAGGTGTATGGCCCACAACACATTGGCTCAAGGTGGAGCCCAAACAATCCATTTTCTTCTTAATTAAATTTATATCATTTTGAATTGTAGAAGAAGTAGAGCATGTAAGGGGTGATCTAGGTGAAATAACCCTAGCATGGCAAACATGAGAATCAATCTTATTTTGCAAAAACTCATTTTTCTTTAAACAAACATTTAAATCATTTGAAATAGAAATTATTTTATTTTCAAAGCAACATTCTCTTTTAAAACAAAATCAATTTTTGAAGACACGTTTTCATTTTTCTTCAAAATTGTTTCACAATCATTTTTATTTTTCAAAAATTTATTTTCTTTTAATGCAAGATTAAGTTGAGATTTTAATGAATCCCTCTCATTAGAAATCTCCTCCTTTTCTTGCAAAACCATGTTAAGTTTAGAAAGCAAATTTTTATTTTCATTGTTAAGGCCTAGACTTTTCTTTTTCAAAACATTATATTTTTCAATCAATTTTTCACACACAATAGAAAGTTCTTCATTTAAAGCATGGGCATCAACATAATCATTAGAAGAACTAGTATCATCATCATCTAAGTGAGTTTCCTAGTGTACCTCAAGGGAGTCATTCCCTTGGATCATATAGCATTGTTGTGGCTCGGATTCTCCACTAGATTCCTCCTCTTGTTGGATCGGCATTTGAAACTCGGAGGTGGTGGTGGTTGTCAACTTGTTCCACACTGCAAAGGCGGAATCAATATTAGAAACAAGCAAAAGATATTCTTTAGATAGCGTGCTTCTAATGGCCTCAACGGCTTGTGCATTGGCCCCTATATGCTTGCTATCACTAAGGTAGGATTCCTTGGTAATGGCAAGGTGAACCTTATATCCTAGGGTTTGTAAATAGATGGACATTTTAGTCTTCCAAACAAGAATGTTGGAAGGGTCAAACATAGGTGGGGTCATGAAGTCCATGGGTCCAAACTATATGTGTGCAAACAAGCAAAATACAAATGATAGATTAGCAAACAAGGATCTCACTCCTAGGATGTTAAGCCTAAGTATCAGGAGCGTAGGCTCTGATACCAATTGAAAATCACCTAGAGGGGGTGAATAGGTGATAATGCTAATCTAGAAACTAAATGCGGAAGCTAAAACAATTTTGCAATCACACTTAATACAACCAACAAGTGTAGCCGAATTCCCTGTGAAGGGCTCTGGACTAACTCCTCTTGATTCCCCTAGATAAGGGTTGAGGAGGTGCTATATGAAGCTCTTGTGGTTAAGTATAAGCGAGGCACACACAAACAAGCCAAGCATAAAAATGAAATAGCAATGTGAATTAATGCAAGGCACAAATAATATGAAAGATGCTATGCACAACACAAATAAAGAGAGAGGGTTAGAGAGACAATGGATCAAACACAAACACAAAGATATGTTTCGAGGTTCGAGCCCCTAGCTCTACGTCCCCGCCTTCACCGAGAAGGATTTCTAATCCACTAAAGGAGTACCGAACTCCTCTCTCAATCTTACAATGCCACTGAGGCAATACAACTACAATCCACCTCTACCGAAGAGGGATAAGGCCCGTAGCCAACAAACAAATTCAATCACCTCTACCGAAGAGGGATACAAACCAATACTACTCCGATCAACCTCTACCAAAGAGGGATACACAAAAACAAGGAGGGTTTATAACAAGTGGTTACAAAGACCACAAACTATCTCTTTTTCACAAAACAAAGATCCTAATAGAATAGGATAGAAGAATAGCTCAAGTGTGAAAAAACTAGGTGTTTGAAAAACAAAACTCAAAGAAATAATCTTGGGAAAACTCTTGATGATAATAGAAATGAAGAGCAAACACAAATCTCCCAAAATACTATTTTCTTTGATTTTTCCAAAAACTTAAAACAAATAAGATAAATTTTTTTGGAACAAAACTCTTTTGAAAACTTGTTTAAAACAGTAGAGAATGTCTGGAAATTTTGGCTCTAAAAATCTTATCCAAAACCCCCAAGAAATGGGGTATTTATAGCCCAAATAGAAAACTAGCCGTTATGCTGATCTGTCAGCCTGACAGGCTGGCGGTCGACTGGCCGGTCGACCGCCAACGGTCTGAAATATGACCGTTGGGCAAACCCGGTCGACCGCCCAGATACAGAGAGCAAAGCTCTCTGGTCCGGTCGACCGGTCGGTCGACCGGCCCACTGTGCTACCAGACGTGCACAGCTTTGTGCACGTCGGTCGACCGCACGGTCGACCAGCCCTTGGTGCGGTCGACCGAGCGGTCGACCGACCTGGCCTGTCAGCCAGTTTTGGGTCAGAAACTGGGGTTAAAATTATTTCTAAAAATCTTATAAGAACTTGTAAAAATCCCTAAAAATAGTTTTAACATTTTGCATTGATATATAAACATGTGACAAAAGTTTCAACTCAAATATCAAGCAATTTGAACTATTTTTGTGTCTTATCATTTTTATCAAAAACTAAAACTTTTATTTTATCAAACTTTGATTTTTCAATATGAAATCTGATTTTTCCTAAAACTCATGAATAGGCATAGTCAAAATAAGTTTGTCTAAGAAGTTTAAGCATGCATGTATAGAAAGAATACATCTACTATACATATAAACCATTTAAACTTGTTTTGATCAACTATTCATGAAAAACAAATATTGGTTAAACCAAAACAGAAAAACCAATATCCAAACATAAAACGTGTTGTGCACTTGAGCATATCAACTATACTAAGCTTTACAAATGGATCTAAAACACACTAAGCTAAATTATGGATACCTAAGTCTTCTTGACGATCTTCCATCTTCAAGTAGACTCGATCCAAACAGTGATCCAACGAGCATGGCTATGAATGATCTTGATGCTCGGGCCCTAGAATCACCATGTGAAAGCTTCCAAACTCTTCTTTTTGAAGCAATCACCAACTAATATTTTGTTACATGATTTGAAACTAAAATCACAAGATTATTAGTAAACATAACTACATGAGTTAATCATCATCAAAACTAGAGAGGAAGGCCTCCGGGCCAACACAAAATACTTAATTTCATCCTCACCCCTACTAAAATTTGTATACTCCCTTGAACCAAGAGTTAAAATTTAAATAAATCATGTTAATTTAATCACCAGGGTGTTACGGCGATTTAATAATCGGGGTGTTACATAGCCCTTGAGGGAGTAGGTATTTTTGGGGGGAGAGGGAGGGGGTTTGCAAAATTTTTTTTCCCTTTCAGAACCTCCTTCACGAGCCGTTGGAGATGCAGGTCGGCCGGGTCTGCATATCACGAGCCCCAACGACTCTTTCAACTGTTGGGGCAGGCAGGCCGGGTCACGTCATCCCAAAGCCTCGTGTTCGGCACATGGAGGAGTCGGACCCGGGCAGGGTCTGGCCCGGGTACCACCCGGCCCGGCCCATGCGGGTTGCCGTCTTGGCCCAATTAACATCCCGACTCAAGTTTCTCTTTGGGCCCCATAACCTAAATGGGCCTAGTAGTACAAATATAAAAATATGTAAGAGAGCGAACTGTAACTTCTCTTTGAGCCCAACTAACTGAATGGGCTGAATCCACGTCCATGATCCATTACTAAATCCCCTTGTGCCCTAATTCAGTAATTCTCCGCGCTTCGCCCACAGAACTGGTGCCTATAAAATCAATCATGCCCAAAGTCTCTCGTGCCTCCCCCCTCTTTTCGAATTCGATTTCTTTCTCCAATCTCTAATTCGTCTGGTTCTTCAATTGGCGAGCCCCAATTCTCAGCAATGAAGGTTAATCTCTCTTTAGTGAAACTGCGATCGATTTCTCTCTCTTATCATAGCTCGATTTGCTGCAGATAGCAATAGAAGGTTGTATGCATGGGGAGCTCGATCGAGTCTACGCCACGCTTCAGCAGTTGGAGAAAGCGGAGAACACGAAGATTGATCTTCTAATTTGTTGCGGTGACTTTCAGGTAAAAATTCGCTGAAGAATTCACTCTTTGCTTAGTTTTAAAGATGTGATTTTGCGTTTCAGTTTTCTCAATTTGTACATTATTATTTAGTCATTCTTCTTACTGATTTTTTGAGTCCATCAAGTGAAATCACTGAAGGTAACATGAAACTGGAGTCAATATTGGCCATATCGGCACTAAAATCTCGATGTTAATTAAAAAATTGATCTGTTAGTCCATACAGGCAACTTTACATGGCATGAATTCCTGCTTCAATCGCGTTCCCGTACAATGTGCTTAAGACTCGGTACTGTAAACCTTAAAACCTTTGGGGTTTACATAATTTTGTAGTTCTTTATCTTCAAATCTAGTTTAAAATACCTTTCTGATGTTTGTAAGAGTCTTAAGTCAGGTACTTTGTGGTGTGTTGTGATGTGTTTTGGGAGTTGTTTTGTTTTTTTGGAGTATTTGTTTTTCTTGAACACCATGCTAATTGGGATGTAATTACTGAACTATTTAGTCGTATCTTCCAGTGGGGGATATGGTGGTCTGTCAGATGTAACAACTGTTGGAGCAATGAAAGTAGGCTGGGGCTTCAGAGTTTGAGGCCCCATCCTTTCCCTCAAAAGGGGAAAAAACTAGTTCAAGATACTGATTGCTGAGGGAGTCATAGAATGTTAATTAGGTTGTAAGAAGCCCCTCTCTAAATGAAAGGACCCAGTTCAATGAGAGCAGGTTTCCTAATGGTGAAATTAAATTTGAGCGTGGTCTGTGACCAGTCGACCCATTTTGAGGTGTATCGTATTTAAGAGGCTTAACATTTTAGTACTGTTGTTAAGAATCTCTCTTTCTCTAGACACTCACAGACACGTGTGCATGTTTGTGTGCTTGTGTGCATGGCTGTGTGTGTGGGTGGGTGGGTGGGTTTGGGTATGGTGTGTCTGTGGGTGCGTGCTTGGGTGTGGGTGTGTGTGAGGGCATGGGTGCTTGCACGTCCATGCGCTCGTGTGCGGCGTGGGGGGTTAATGAATAAAATTCTAGATTTCAAAGTTTTTGCTTGCCTAAAGAACCTTATCAGAAGTTTGGCTATGATTTAGTTAATGCTAAACTGTTGCCAAACTGCATAGAAGATCTCTTTTGGGATAAGCCACCATAATGCTTTAGCCAAAGAGCTGAACCTACAAAACTGATTACTTACTTCCAAACTGTAGAAGCATCAAGTCTTTTTTTAGCATTTTTGAGCTTTCCGTATGATTGCTTGGAGGGAGGAATTAAACAAACCACGACTTATGATATTCTAGATAGCTGACCATATAAACTATTAAGCTACATTGTGTGCTTTTCTACAACTTGTATGTTTTCAAAAATCAAACATGTAAAACTTTAAATCAGTGTTTTGGGCCTATACACTCTATATAGATTTATCTTTTATTTTTTTCTCAAAAAGAAAAAAAGAAAAAGATTATCTTTTAGATAATGAATCCTTCATCTATGATGGAAAAATGGTCTAGAAAAGTTCTATATGAGCTACAGCTTAAACTTGATCCTCGATGCATAATAATCAAAATACCTCTGACCAAATATCGATCATGTCCATGTTTTGGTAGGATAACGCACTGAGGTTCTATGCAATATCTTGCGCCTCAAGTGTTTAACATTACAAATATATGTAGCACAGACACAGACAGTGTCCAATGTGTGAAACACACATCAGATACCAACCCTCTTTGATACTCAAGACACTTCAGAAGCATATCCTTAATTTTGTAATATATTTCTATTTTCGTATACTTCTTATACATTTATCAAACACTTCTTGGACACATTGAGATACACGTTTACTTATATTTATACATTATAGAGTATATATATATATATATATATATATATATATATATATATATATATATATATATATATATATATATATATATATATATATATATATATATATATATATATATATATATATATATATATATAATAACAAAGAAGGGCATCAAAATAGAGAATATATAAAAGTATAATAAATTTGAGACTGTGTTTTGATATAAGAAATAAGATACGTTGAGCTGGCAAGCTGAAGAGCCAAGGCCTATTTACCATACAAAGTCATAATAACATATGGCTAAGTTGAATTTTAGCATACATAAATATTATAATCATATCCTATAATTCAATATGCGTGTTTACATGTGCAAGCGTGTCTATGTATGTACATATCTATGCACTGTTTCATTGTTTGATATATACTTTTGTTGTCAGGTCAGTGTCCTAGTCTTTAAGGCCTAGTTTGGCAACATAATTTCTGAAACTGGGGTTTCATTTAAGTTAAAATGAAACTGAGGTTTGTAAACATACAAACCGCAGTTTTGAAACCTTTTGGAACTGAGGTTTCACTAACTTTAGTGGGTGTTTGGCAAACTCAACTTCTCTTTCTCATTTAGCCTTGGTTTGTAAAAATTCACTCAAACTAGAGTTTCCCAAACCCCGGGTTTCGTAAGGTTTGGGGGCCTCCAAACCTAGTTTCAGTAACCCCATTTCAGTTCCCAAACAAGGCTCAGTTTCAGTAACCCCATTTTGAGCCCGAAACTCTCCCAAACCTCAATTTGGGAAACTTAACCTTGTTCCCCAATGAGGTCTAAGGAATTTCTATGTGTGTGTGTGTGACCTTGTTTGCGTCCATGCTTCTTAGGTACAAATCACTTCATGGACAACTTATTCATGACCAAATTCACATAACACAAAAAGGTTTTCTAGTTGCAACTTCACAAGTTGCCCTGGCTTACTTTTGGATCTAGATGTTCTATTTTTATATGTAATGCAAGCATTTTTAATTGTTCCCTAGTCATGTAATTGATTTACAATTCACGGCCCCCCTCACCCACCCACCCGCGAACAAAAACACGCACATGCTGGGGGTTTAATGGCTATGTTCTATTTTGTTGTTGAAGGCTTTAAGGCACTGTTGCTTTGCGTGGATATTCACTTCTTATTCTAGCAACATTTAATCATTATCAAACAATAAACTAATGAAGTAAAATTTTGAAGAGCAGTTGCAATGTTTGAACAGTTTGAAACATTTAGCTTGAGAACATTGGTTTTGTGTTCAGCATTCACTGAACATTGTTGGTATTTTTTTTTTTTGGGATGTCCCTTGTCCAATGCTTTCTACATATAATAACATTAACATATATTATCATGTTCCTTTTCATTTGAACATGACTTCAGTCCTTCATGGCTTGGTGAGATTAGACATCTCTCTCAACAGTATGACTTGACTTCAATTCTCTGTTATTTGCTGGGAACTGAGTTTTGAAGTAAGCATTATTATGTAAAAGGTTTGCTTGTCTATGGGCTGGAAAATAAACTTGTCTACTTTTAGGCATTCATGTGCCAAAAGAAATCTTCTCAATGGTCTAGTCTGCAGTCAAAACTGGAATTTGTTCAGACCCCTGTGCCAATTTTTTTATATACTTTTGTTAATCCTTTAGAAATCCAAACTTATATTCTATTTTCCAAAGGCATGTTTCTTGTTACAGCATTAAGCTCAATGATTCCGCTTGGTTTGAAATTCTTAATGCTCTCTTTTCAACATTACCTTTGTGTTTTTCTTTTCCCCTTCGTTTTGAGTGAATTTTATATTTTAGGTACTTCTTCGATTCATTACTTTATACTTAAAAATTGTATTTGACAGGCTGTTAGAAATGATAATGATTTAGAAAGCTTAAATGTCCGAAAAAAGTATCATAGTATGAACACATTCTGGAAATACTATTCTGGACAAGCAGTAGCGCCATATCCGACGATATTCATTGGTGGGAATCACGAAGCATCAAATTACTTGTGGGAATTGTGAGTTAAAAAGTTTCTTACATTACCAAAATACTTTAAGAAACAAACACATCTTGGCTAATCCATATCCGCTTTAGAATTTAAATCTTAGTTTGCATTGCATCTTCTTTTCCAAACTTGAAGTACCACTTTTGAACTGTCATTAATTTGAGGAATTATTTTGAATATGAGAATTTGACATGGTCTTGTGGCTTGAAAAGCCTAGTCAAAGTTTGAAGAACACATTTTCAGTGGAGATGCTTCATGTAAAAGAAGTTTTTCCAGCGTATAAAGCCATAATAATCCGTCACACATAGCTAGATAACCATGACCCTTGGAAATCTGTCTCAAATTCAGTTAGGTCGTGTTTGGTTGCAAGGAAGTGGGCGGAAGTAAGAAAATGGGGAAGTATAATTGCTCACTTCCCTATCTATCCAAACACCGGAAAAAGAAAATGAGAAAACTCTTTTTCCTTTTCTCTTTTCCCTTTTACACAATCACTTCCTCAATTCCAGGGTGTTACAGTTAATATTGTGGTCATGTAAATCTCATTTGTAATAAGTCTTAACTAAAAAAAAGTTAATTTTATGATCATGTAAATCTCACACTCATTCTAATTACAATCTAATTTTTATTTTTCTAAATTATTTTTTATTTTAATATTATTTTGCGGTCAACTTTGTGATCAACTTTTTCACTTTCACTTTCACATTACCATTCAAATACCGAAAAGACATAACATTTTTCAAACCACACTTCCCAGCAATATCCAAACACCGGAAAACTCACTAACCAATTTTCAAGTTCCAAAGAGAACTATTACTACTTCCTCACTGTCACCCCTAACCAAACAACCCCTTAATTATGAAATCACTTAATCAGTGGGCAACAGTTACCCAAGCGCTTCAACTGTCAATGCTGTTCCTATAAAACAAAATAAAATGCACAGCCACATCTATTCAACAATATAAATAAAGCGATGTTGGAATGACTACATGTATAGGAAATATGAAGAACAAAAGTGATTGCTTTTGATAAGGCTTCGATGAAGTGTTAGCCCTCTTATTCTCCATGGTTCTTTGGGTCATAGGTTTTGTCATCTTTAACATAAGGGGAACTTACGTTGTGGGATCTGAATAGAGGAAATGGATTGAAATAATTGACCAGACACATTACATGTTAAGGTATGTCAGGTACCTCTTACCCATGCTTGATGGAGTGAGGCTCCGCTGAAGTGGTTCTCAAAGATGTTAGACCTTGAAAAACTTTTCAGGAATCAGAGAACATTTTTTTTTTAATAAAAGGTTCTTGTGATTTGAGCTTCTTAATCTGTAGCATTCACCAATCACTTTGGTGCAAAATATGGCTTGACAGTTTACATTTCTGATTGAAAATAATAGTAGTAGACCAGTGGTAACAATTGTATAAACGGGTACATTGTGAGAGTTAATAGATGATTTTGTAGTTATCTGGATAGCAGAATGATTCTGATGAAAGCAACAAGATTAAAGGTCTATTCAAATTTCAGTTATATATTGTTGCAACACAACTTTATTTCAGCCCTTTTCTATTTTCATTTTTTGCTAAGGTACAAACAGTTCGCCAGTTGGGAGTTACTAACATAGCAGCATCTTCAAGTATGTTTTTTAGTATCAAACAAACACAAATCATTCACTTGCTCAATTATCCAGTTAGGTACATTTAAGATGACTAACTGGGTTTATTAATGAGTCTGAAGTTGCGACATCATTATTACCTAGGTGAACTATTAAAGAAACAAGAATATATGTAGAGGGTAATATATCTGGACAAGCAGTTAATTTGGAAATGATGCTGCCGCAATCAGATCTATTTAAGAACTCAGGTAAAGATTCTTTAAAATGTAAATAAATTAGTACTATTGATCTATATCTACACTTTACACAAAAGCTACATATAAAATGCAAACTCATGAATAATAAAGAATAAAACTTGAAAAATCTATAACAAGTCAATCCCTTACAAAAGGAGACCTCTCACCATCTTGGGAAGTTCCATTGCAAGAGATGTCAGAGTACAATAACAGCTTTTAAGAAAAATGAGAAAATGCTGTTCGAAGATACGGGGATGATATAGTTGTTCTCTTCAATTTCAAATGAAGGCGGGTTAATGATTATCAGGTTGCCTTAATGAGACTTTAGTAACGAGACTCAGTTCCTAAATATTTTCATTTAATCACATCTCCTAATTCAGCAGCTATATGAAAATCAAATGACCGAAGTGAAGCCCAAGTCTAAAAGAAAAATCAAATGCCTTGGAAGCCATTTTTTTTGCAAGAATGCCAATGACCCCAGATTGGAGCCCCATATCCCTTATGATCAAACCATTTTACCTAGTCTAAGGCCCACCATTCCAAGAGACGTGAAAGGGGAAGAGGTGGGAGATGGATAAAGCTATTTGCCTAGGTGCAGGAATTACCATTGTTTCTCAATTGGGTAACTGTAGTAAAGTTGGGATCTCACAAATCTAGGTAAGTGGAAGCTTACTACATATAGAGGACAAGGCTCCACTAGTTCTGACTTTAGAAGCAGTTGTAACATTGGTAATGGGGGCAGTTGGCAGTTGATGCAACCATGCAGGAAAAATTGAAAACAATATCACCGAACTGGATTTGTCTAGGAACATAGAAGTCATATGAAATGAAGTTCAAATAAAAAATTTGTCAAAAATCATATTAGCAACAACACGTCTAGACTCCAAAACCAAAACTGTAAACACATGAAACTGAGAGGAATAAGTTTGAACAGCCTGTGATGAGATCATACCCTTACAATAGATGGATAGTCTAGATATTAACACATGAAACAGAGAGGAATAAATTTGAACAGCCTATGATGAGATCATACCCTTACAATGGATGGACTGTCTACAGGTATATGATCTAAAGTAGAGCTTATGAAAGATGATGTCAATTGAAGACAAAAATACAGTAGTCTACTAATAAACCTTTGAACAATGGAACTGGTGAGTTGGATGCTGTTTTCTTCGTAGCACGTCCATTGAAACTTATGGTGTTTTTTTAATTCAGATGTCCTGTATTTCAACTAATCAGGTTGTGCTTATAGGGAAGACTAAGATATGGGTTAGAGTTCTAATCAGTCATAGACCTTACTGTTAGCCGGATGATTAAGAAAGGGAAATAAATAATATTCTTCTTCTCTGTGTGTGTCTGTCTGTGTGTGTGTTTTAATTTAAATTGTGTCCTTATAGTCAATATTGGTGAAAATGTTAAGTCTTCTAATCACTCTAATTCATCAGACTTTTAAGGGCCATTACTCTAGTCATATCCAATCAAATTACAATGAGGTGTATGAAGTTAGGATGTAGATCCTCAAGTATTATGCTCTCTACGTGCTAGAGGGAGTTGTCAGTATGTGGAGGAAGCTAGGAAAGCATGAACACTAACACATGATATAGACATGAGGACATGGAGAATCCTTTAAAAGTAGGATACACCGACATGACAATGCACACAAATACCCGGCCCCCCCCCCCCCCCCCCCCCCCCCCCCCCCCCCCCCCCCACCCCCCCCCCCCCCCCCCCCCCCCCCCCACCCCAACACACACACACACACACACCAAAAAAAAAAAAACACACAGACACGACACCTAGGATTAGCAATGAGTAGGGCACACTTTATGAAACGTAGAAAGAAAATAAAACCTTAATATGGATTCTAATATTAAAACAAATAAATAAATCCAAAGTTCAATCCAATATGACCTAATACCAGCCCATGATGCACATCACATATTTGGGAGATATTTTGGCCATGTCAAAACAGTGTCCAACCTATATTAGAGGTCCCTTTTTATGTCTATTTAATCAAGAGATGATGTTACCAGGCACATCATGCAATCTTTGGAACTTTTTTTTTTTGGTAAAAGTTGAAACTGCCTGGAGAGGTGTTGGACACGTGAATTTTCTTGTTCATCCGAACAGCTATATCGAGCAAGTGTCAATGAATACATGTGGACACGGAAGTTCAATATTTAGAGATGAAGCATTAACACTTAGAGGGCTGGAACAGTGACTCGTCAACCAGTATCAAGCTAGGGATACAAAATTAGCGAAGAAGGATGCAAACTGTGATGAATTTTTTATTTAGCTGTTACTGATGGAGGATTTAGAAAATGATAAAAATAACTTTTGATAAAGACAAACAATATTTCCATTTGTTTAGGATGAGGATTCCTGGTGAATATTACATTCTAAAATAATTATTGCTCGGATATTGTTTTCTTCTTTCAATTGCATTCAGATACAGGTATTTACCCTGTTGGCCTCCTTGCTAGGTACTATGGGGGATGGGCAGCACCTAATATATATTTCTTGGGCTTTGCTGGAGTTATCAAGTTCGGTAATATTCGAATTGGAGGACTTTCTGGGATTTACAAGCCAGGTTATTACAACCTAGGCAAGTTTATGAACACAATTCCAAGCTGCAATAGCTATAAATTTCTTATGCAAACATTTCTTATTACAATTTGAACTTTTGTAGGTTGTAATTGTGTTCGATAAGAGTTTTCTTGTTTATCAGTTGGAAGTTTTTCTTTCTATCTTTGTTGTATGCATAAATTAAGTACACAACAGACAAGCTTGAATATGTCACCTTCTACATTTCTCTTTTTAGCTGAACGCCCTTGGTGGAGTTACTAGTAATTGTCTTGTGACGTCAATTGACTACATATTTAGCTTTTGTATGATATTTTGCTAGAGAAATATATTTGTTAATTTAACAAAGAAGGCGGGCCTTAACAGAGATGAACGAAGCCCAAATGGTAGGATTGCAGGCTTTTTGTTTTTGTTGTTAATATTGGTATGTTAATTTGCTACTATCGAACTGTTGTAAATATGATGGGGGCATCCAGCCATGACTTCGGCGCATATATCACCATTGGAGAAGACGAGCGAGTTGCTTCGATTGTGTTCGAGTAGTTCAAGTGGTCGTTATGTATTTTTTATTGTATTTTTGGTTTTTAGTTTCTTTATATTAGTTTTAATACCACATCGGTTATGTTTGGGAGTTGACTTTTATAAAGCCAATAAAAAGGCCTCTTGATTTCTATTATTAGTATTGAATGATTGAATTAAAACTTTTCAGTTAAAAATTTTTAAGATTTTGCTTTTCTGAGTTTTCGGTGTGAAGGAAGTGTTGCAAGGGTGTGAAGCCCGAATTCATCCTTTTCTTATTTCTTTTCCCTCAGATTCTAATCTTTTCTTATCTCCTCCTTTCTAAAACCCTAGTTTCTATTCTATCTAAATTGAAGGTGATTGCGATCCATCCCGTTTTACATCAATTTCGGTATTAGAGCTTTAGTTCTCAATTCCTTTCAATTTTTTATTTTTTATTTTATCAAAACCTGAGCCTCTCTCCAAACCCTATATCTAGATCAAAAACCTAGATCTACTAAAAAAAAACCTAGCTCTTTCCTTTCTCCAAAATCTAGATCTTGATCAAACCCTAGATCTATTAAAAACTATATTTGAAACCCTAGATCGGATAAAAAGTAAATAAAAAATATTGTTCAAAATTTGGCTGAAGATTCAGCTGAAAATTCAAAAAAATCCTAAAGTCTCCCTGTTCATCTTCTTCCTTCCTCACTTCAAAAAAAACCCTAACCCTCCATCATTTTCAGATCTCCGTCCAGTCTACATCAAGTTCGGGGCCCCTACTCTTCCGTCGCCCCTCTCTCCTTCGCCGTTGCTCTGCTCGCGACCTTAATCCTCCTGAGCTCCAGTATTCTCGTGCACACAGCCGTCATTGCATCACTAATCAACTTGGCCGCCTCGCTCTCTCCCTCAGTTCGGATCACAGCAACACAACTCTCCTGCTCCGCCTTTGCGACCAGGAACCGCTCAGCTTTCTGTTACGCGACCTGCTTCTTTTTCTCCACCCCACCGTCAGCCTTGACTTCTTGCTCGCCTCCCAGTTCCCCGCGACCTCGCCACCTACATTGACTGTCTCCTTTTTTGACAATCAATATATCTCACCTCAACTTCAACTGCATCTGCCACTGCTCCGCTCTTGCAGATCCCCACACCGTTGTCGGAACTCCTCGTTGTCAATCCGCAGCCATCGCCGTCATTGCCAACGACTTTATCACGTCATCATCATCCCCCGTCGCTTCATCGTCTTCATCAGTGCTGCAACAATTTGAGTCTAAACTTAAACTGGGTTTGAGTTTGGGCTTAAGTGTTCGGGTTCAACTCGATAATGACACGACCCGACCCGCGAAGCCAACTTAGACCCGGATCTGAAGCCACCTCAGACCCAGATCTGAAGTCAACTCAGTCCCGGATCTGAACTCATCTCGGACCCAGATCCGAACCCGTCTACTGGCCTGACCTGGCTCAATCCGACCCGACCCAACATGCAACAACAGTTCCAGACTAGTTAACATTTCAGAAGCCGATTCAGCCCCGTTTAGGCCTGTTTCAAGTCCGATTCGAGCCGTTCTCAAAGCGTTAGACTCATGAAGACAGAGCTACAAATCCACAACCATCATAAGGACATTGAGATTGACGTGATCCTTAGTAGATACATTCTTGCTCTCGACCAATTATTTTGAGTTAGATAATTCGTCTCTGAGTTATCGATTTGAATGCTGTCCACCAACTACAAGTGAGATTGTGTGATTTTGTTATTCTGTGATATACTAGTTTGATATTGATGGTAGAACTTGCGTAGCATAAATATTATTTTTATTGATTTACGATTGAAATGAATTAGTCTACGCATGCTCTTTGTTAAGCCAATTTGCTGTATTATTAGTTTGATCCTTCATACCCAATGATTATAATTTGTTGATGAATAATATTATCACTGATTGCTGAACACTCATACACATTTCACAATAATTGAGTACAGTTAGGTACGAATTGCATCTAAAGAACTTTTATCTGCATTTAGAATTTAGAACTTTATTTAAAGTAAAAATTATAAAATTATAAAATTAAAAATTAGTTCAACATTAGTTTAGAGTCTTATCTTCCCTTACCTTTAGGAGAGTATAGTCAATTTCTCATCACTCTGATGGATCCAATTGAGGAAGCTGAAATTGCCGCGTAACCTAACATCCTACTGGCTAAGCTTGATAACATGATCCAGTTCTTCGACACTTCAAACCAAAGAATGAAAAGCGGTGCTCTAGCTAGTAAATAACTTGTGACCGCACATTGCATTCATATTCTAGACGTGACCTTCAACCATGGTTCACAGTCGCGTCTCGGCCGCCGACTTGGCGGGCACTGAGACGGATCGGTCTCGGCGACTCAGATCGGTATCGGCGATACGCGCAAAACGCTACATAGAAAGCTCAAAAAATTCTGAAAAAATCACGATAAATCTTAAAAAAAATGTAGATATCCACATTCATATATTACATGTCCAAAATATATCACTAGCACACTAAATAAAGCGAAAGTATAAATACACACATCGTCGTAGAGCATATCAAAATACATGCACAATATAGTAAATTACACAAACTACATTCATAAATACATGCTAATGTAGTATTTTCACATTGAATTGTGATGAGGTACAAAATCATCATCATAATGCCTAGTCAACCGAGTCAACTCCGATTCTCTGCCGAGTCGGTCTCCTTTGAGTTGAGTCGACCGACTCGTGACTCCGACTCGTCTCGGAACGGGCCGAGACGGATACGACTCGGCGACTCGTCTCGACCGGCCGAGTCTTTGAACCGTGCCTTCGCTATGATTAAAAAACACTAGTGTCTAAACATTCCCCACCTATCTAGCCTCATGAGTTTAGTAACCTTTTACACCTTAGAAATGATGTTAAGGAGAAGAACGCCAACATAGATAACAGAAATAAAGATCCTAAGAAGAAAACATTCAAGATTAACACAGATGTTAGATGTAATCAGTGTCAAGAGTTTGTGCATACAACTGTCGAGTGCACCAGTCCATTTACGATTATCCTTATTTATAGAGTTCTCAATGTAGCTCCTGAGTCTGAAAGTGTTATTTCTTCGAAAATCACTCATGTGATTAAGTAGTTTACTGTTATTCCCCCAGCTATCACAGTTGTTGTTCCTACTACCGCTGCCAGAACTAACGCTCATTCTTCCCCTTCTCTGGCTTTGCTGTCGACTCCACCTTCCCCTCCACCACTTGTTGTTGCTCATTTCTTTTCCCCTCTTATCGTAACTTGCTCTGGTCGCCACCTTCTTCCTCCTCTACTATCAATCACTATTGTCGTTATCTGTTCTGATTATCACCCCCTCCTCTATTGCAACACTATCCCCTTTCTCTTTTGCTTTATTATCCATTAATATTTTGCTATCGGTCTCACACTATCCATGGCAGAATATTAGTATGGACGTCGTATTAGGACTTTCGAAAACTCTTGGGAAACTGATGTAATACAGGATCACAATCACATTCAAATACAAATAAAAAAGAAAAACTAAGGTTTTACAAGAAATAAAATGAAAAGATAGATTAGGGTTGGAGAAAGAATCAAATAACTTTGGGCTTCGCACCCTTTACGCCACGGGCTTCGCACCCAAAACTCAAGAGCACTCTCAAGAGAATTTTAACTGGAAAAAGTTTTTATTTAATTATTGTCTACTTATTTATTGAGTTGAGCCTCTTTATATAGGCTTTTACAAAGTGAACTTATCTGATATAACCGATGTGGTACTAAAAGAAAGATAAATAAAATACATCTCAAAATAAACTAAGGCATGAAAAGACAACTAGCAATTGGCGTGATGTCCTCATCAATTCTCCCGAGGTGGAAGAAACTCGACCCTGTCGAGTGAGAACTCTCCTCATGAAGCATCTCAATCGGGCCAAGGTGGTGATCGTGGTAGCATCATTGGTAGTCACGTTGATACTATGGTGGTGGAGGTGGAGCTGGTCTCCGTGACTGTTGACACTCGAAAAAGACAGGACTCCCGCATTCATCTTCAACCGTCTGAACGACGTCTAACTTATCAACATCTACAAAAGATAAGTCGAAGACAAGCTGATGACCAAAGACAAGGCAGCAACATGGACATTACTAATCCAGTAAAGCAGATAGTAAGCGAAAGTTGCCTTTGAAGAAATCCAAGCAGGCCTAAGACGCTAAGCTATCTCAATATTTAGCCTGGGCATAATCCCAAGATAAGCTCCATATAGCTCCGCATGGAACTAACAGCTTCGCCTGAGCTTGGTTGGTAGCCTCGCTTTGAGGCTAACTATTAGCTTCGCCTGAAGCTTTCCATTTAGCCCCGCCAAGGGCTGATTTGGGAGCTTCGCGCCAGGAGCCTTATACCTTAGCTGAGTCATAACCCCGCTATGAGCTGAGTCTCAGCTTCACACAAGGCTCTAAAGGTAACTTCACCTGAAACTATGAGCTAAGTCTTAGCTTCGCATGAGCTAGCTTCGCATACTCTAGCTTCGCCTAAGCTAGTTCCACAGGATTCAGCTTCGCAGGATCCAGCTTCACATGATCTAGCTCCGCATGATCTAGCTCCGCAATGGGCTTTGCCAGGTCATCAAATTGACCGTTTCAAAATCCCACGAGGGATTAATGAGCGAACCCCACTAATTTAGTGGGATTAACACCACTTTAAGTGGTCGGTTACACCCGCCTACTTCATCCCACATTAAGTGGAGACAATTCAGCCATAACGGCAGGAGGACGTTTGCATAAGCCCTCTAGCTTCGCTAGAAGCTCTCGAAGAGGTTCGCGGTAAGGTCATTTTGCGGGACTCGCGCGAAGCTGATGGCTGATTCAACCTCACTGAATTTAAGGGGACGGTTATACCCCACATTGGCTATAAATAGGCCCCATGCTGATGGCGGACGGGGAGGGGAGACACGAAACAAAAAAAAGAAAAAAAAGAGAGGACGCACGGACGGAGAGAAAGATTGACTCAAACGAGCAGAATTCCTAGCAAAAGGGCTCTACTGATCTTCTGTTCTCCGATTCCCCGAACTAAGTGAGAAGGGAGTCCTATTAGGAGGCAGTTCGACCACCTGATCGATTGCATCGTCAAAGGGATAAAGTGATCGCGCGCTGATCAAATTCCTACAGGCACATTTTCCCAGAAATCTCAGAGGAGACCTACTTGTAATTTCAGTCCCTATTACTTGTAATTTCGCTCCTCGACCCTTTCTTTTTTTTGTAAGTTTTCCTTTTTGCGAATCAATGGAAAACAAGATGGCGACTCCGCTAAGAAAATCAGTCTTCTGGCGCAACAAGAAGGCAGTGTCGCAATGTAATGATCAGAGTCTTGAGCCTGTTATGTTCGAAAACTTGGTCATTCATTTCGACCAAGAAAAATTCGAGGAATTGCTCTCAGAGGGTAATCCAGTGCTCCATACTCGGAAGCACAGAAAGATCTCCGCAGCCAAGGCTTCGGAGTAGAAGCCAGCCCTAGCCGGGTACGTAGCTGGAAGAACCTCTTTTCAACTCCTCTCAGTCTCCACTGAGACTATAGGTGCCTTAAGCAAGGCTAACCAGGTTCCCTGTGAACCTAAAAATTCACTTCCCAAGCAGATGTGGAGGCCAAAACAGAAAGCTCCGTGTGAAGCTTCAGGCGCAGCTACACCGCAACTTCGCTTATCACGCGAAGACAAAGGCAAAATGCCTGTCCGGTTTGGCAGCTTCGCCGAGGCTATTAGCCGCGAGGCTAGATTGGCGACTCTGCCCTCGCCTAATTTAGGAGCAGTAACTCCTTGCGTCAACCTTGTTCTCCCAAGCGATGTTTCAGATGGCAAGGCTAACTCGGCGCCAGTATCTCAGTCTGCGAGCGAAGTTCTCAGCACTAAGACTAGACCTGCAGCACTTAGCAGTGCTAAACACCTTCGCAACAAGGCTGGGAACAAAGCACTACAGTGTGCTTCGCTCTCAAAATCTTCAAGCGTCAAGTTCGCTCCTCGAAGCGAAGCTAAGGGATCATCCCTGGGTGCTGATAGCGGTGCTTATGTAGCTTCGGCGCCTAAGGGTGCTACTAAAGTTCTCAGCTGCGAAGGTAGAACTAAAGCACTATCTGGTGCCAATCGCCTCTGCAGTAATAAAAAGAACGGGGCATTGTCCCTTGCTTCACTTTCAAGGCCTGCAGATGCTAAGTCCGCCCCTCATAAAGCTATGAGCAAAAAGGTAATGTCAAAGTCACCTGAACAGATCAAATGCGCGATCCGCCCGAGTCTCTGCACTGAGTCGCTTAAGCTCGGTTAAATCGACCTACGAGAGTTCTTAACAAACAAACGGAAGTTGGAACTACTCCAAACTTCTCCCTCTCGTTGTGAACAAGTGGGATGTCAGTTGGTGACGGTCCATTCAGTCCATTGCCGACTAGGACCAGTCCCCGCCACTCTTCCAAACCGACAGTCAGTTTTTAATCGACTATTGGTGCGATCTCCTGTAAAACATCACAAAAGGAGTATGTCGCGAAATCTACCAGATCTGCTCTCTGCATCCGTTAACATGATCGGAAGGGGACGTGAACCACATAGGGGTAGACGAGCGCCGCGTGATGCTAACTCCCCTTCCTTCAGTTCTCCAGACCCAGACTATAGCCCTTGCTTAGGCCAAGTCTTGGTAGAAGAAGGTGTATTCCGAAGCACCAGATCTAGGGTTGCAATACCCTATAGTTATGAGCAACCATCCTCCTCAACTGGAGTAACATCACCAGAACCAATGAGAAGATTATTCTAATGATCTGAGGAAGAGGATGAAGATAGTGGGTATGCCTCTTCGGCGACAGTCAGCTTGATACGAACGGATAAAGCGTCCGTGCATATGGCTGATGATGGTAATGATGACCTCCGTCGACGGTTGGAAGTTCAGGAGCAAACCTCTAAGACCCAGCAAGAAGCCTTGGATAACATTCAACAGATGCTCGCTCAACTCCTCACTAACTGAAATAACAATGATACCGGGAGTAATCATAATGAGAAGGAATATAATGATGAAGAGCATCCTAAGATGGAGAAATCAAAGAAAAATTCTTTTATAGACGCTGAAGTTCTTAAAGGCATCCAAGCTCAGATTGCATCCCTAACCCAAAGGGATGAACTGAAGAAAGTAGGGGTAGCCTGTCCTTACCCTTGGAATGGGACTCAGTCCCATATCTTCCAAAGTTCAAGCCACCAACGCTGCACTCATATGATGGCAAGAGCTCACCAAATCAGTACATTTACTACTTCCCATCGCAAATCAGTAATGTAGTAGGTAACGATGCTATTATGCCAGACTATTCATTGGCACCCTGAAGGGGGTAGCATTTGACTGGTTCCGAAGCCTTCCGCCAGGCTCTATCAACTCCTAGATTGACTTAGAGACTCGATTTCTTTCTCGTTTTTACGAGGACGACACCGAGGTAACCATGGATAAACTCCTCTCCACTGTACAGAGGAAACAAGAATCTGCCTGTGATTACATTGAGTGGTTCAGAAATCTATCTCTGATGTGTCCAGCAGGGATGCCATTACCCACGCTCTTGCAGACATGTAGGCATAACTTCCTGAACCAAGTGGAGATTCGTATGGGAGCTGTCAAAGCCCATAACTGAAAGGAGCTAGTCGAACAAGCTGAGATAGCCTAAAAGTCGGCTAAAAAGTTTGAACCATCTACCCCTAAAGGCAAGTGGGGTATGAATAATAAGGGGCGCGGTGACATGGCACAGTCTTCCCAAGCTAAAGGGAAAGAGACTATGTCTGTCGAACTGTCAGGGGATGTTCATCCAAAGACAAAGAAGAGCGGTGTCAATAATCAGGAGTTTAAGTTTTCTCCGAAATAATACTCCTTCAAAGACGAGCAGGTGGTTACAATATTCCATTTACTCCACAAAGGGAATAAATTGAAACTGCCAGAGGCTCGACACCCTAATGAGGTGGGACACACCAACAATCCCAATTATTGTCTCTTTCATAGGATGGTTCATCATACTACTAACAAGTGCTTTGTCCTAAAAGATAAAATTTAGGCTTTGATCGATGCCGGGGTTTTAATGCTAAAGTCCGAACAAAAGAAAGTCACCGCAAACATGGTGATCCTCGAGTTTGGTAACACCCCAAAAGTCACAGTTCCTGATGGGTCTTTTTCAGTTCCTGAAACACGACTGGAAATAAACGATCCTTCAGCTAAATATCAGGAGACTAAGGGTCTCATCCCCTTGACATTAAAAACAGGAAAAATCATGTGGATACACCGGGACCTTACCCAAGACGAACAATGGGATTCGAAGAAATCCAAGTCAAGGAGCAAATCTTGCAACGTTATCTCTGTCTTACCAGATGATGGCAATGTGACCTCAGCTTCTCTTAGCGATTCTGAGGGGGAAAGGCACGCTTGCATAGCGCAAACTGATGTACCTCAACTGATAGGTACTCGATCCGGAAAATCATACTTAAAACAGTATGAGATAATTACTGATGAGACACAACAGCAAACGACGTCAGTACAAGTACCCATATCAGCTCCGACCCCGACAACGGGAAAAGAGAAGCAGAGAGAAGTCAGGTTTGATCATATCCTGAAGAAACCTTCAGGCTCGGGACTTAACATCTCTTTTCGCTTTGACATACTGGCCTAACTGGCCAATATCCCCACTCGTATCACCATACACGAGCTGCTTCGTCTCTCGAAGGAGACAAGGGAAGCACTCAGGGATGCACTGGCTAATGTAGAATCATTTCGGATACATATGCTAGAAACCCCTAGGGAGGACACTCAACCCTCATGTTCTGAATGTCATCATGCCCAGTCTAAAGTACCTGCTATTACTTTCACAGCTGAGGACATGCTCCTCAAGGATAATAAGCACGATCGACCTTTGTACTATACCGGGTACATCAGTTCGATATGCATTGAAAGGGTACATGTTGATCCATGGTCCGCACTCAGCATCATCCCCAAAAGGCTCATCTACTTCCTTGACATACCACTGTATCGGTTGTCTGCAACCACTATGACGATATACGTTTTAATACTGGGAGTAGTCACCCACTCGGAAGGATTCGACTCCGTTGCCGAATCGGGAACCTGAAATCAGAAGTGACATGTTACGTCATTGACGCTGATACTTCGTACAACTTGTTATTGGGGCGACCTTGGATCCATGTCAACTGGATCGTTCCCTCTACTCTGTACCAATGCTTCAAATATGTTGAAGATAATGCAACGGTACGAACGGTGTTCACTGAGAAACAATCGTTCAAAGGGATGGAAAATTACTTTACCGATGCTCTCCTATATCAGGAAATCGGTGAAACATCAAAAGAATCATTGCCTGACAATGATGACAGTAACAATGAAGCGGATTCAGAGTCTGAAGGAGACACGCCAGCTACTTTGATCGGTGAATTAATTGTAGCATGTTTCAATAATCCTCAATGTAATACTCATTCTGAGGATGATGATGAATGGGTGATTAATGACAATATTTTCTTTGATTATCCTGCGAGTGTCGAACCGTTTGAATCTGTCACGAATAGCTCTCTACACATGCCCTTATATAAACCAAGCACATCAAGTACATCTGTGGAATGTATAGAAGGGTCCGATTAGTGGTTTCTCCGTCCAAAAAGGGTTAATCACCAATAATATTCGATAGAGCCCAACTGCAACGGTTTACGGTCACAGATTCGAGTTCATACTCAGAGACCCCGCAATTTTTTCATTATGCACGACAAACGCAACATATGATGAGGAAAATGGGATACAGCTTGCAACGTGGGAATGATCTGAATTTCAGAAAAGGACAACGTGATTTTTTTGCGTAATTTTGTGCCAAAAGGGAAACCGGCAAATTACTATAATAAAACACGCAGGGGGTTGGGATACATTACACCTCCCTTTTTACATCGGTTGGACCCAAAGACAACAAACTAATCCCGTCACACTCTGCCTCTTCCTTCGAATGGGACTCAGACGTCAGTGTGGGAACAATGTTCGAGAATCTCACCGCTAATATGACTTCAAGTAGCCAATTGGAGCCGGCGGAAGCTACCGATGTTGAATCATGGGCTCAACAACTGGATTTCCAGTGGGAAAAGTGATTCGAACAGCGCGAACCACCTACTGAAGACATGGTGATCCAGGTTAACTTGGGTAGTCAAGATCACCCTAAACCCATCTTTATAAGTGAAAGCTTATCACTTAGAATTGATAGTATTCATAAAAGAGTATATCGATGTCTTTGTATGGAACTATGAAGATATGCCCGGACTTGATCCGCAAGTAGGCATGCATCGTCTGAACATCAAGCCTGACAAGTAACAGCAACGACGATTTCGTCCGAACATTATGGAAGCTATTGAAGCCGAAGTTCATAAACTTATTGCATGTGGTTTCATACGGGAGGAACAACATCTAGATTAGGTTGCTAACATTGTTCCCGTTCTTAAGAAGAATGAAAAAATACGAATCTGTATTGACTACCGCGATCTCAATACAGCGTGCCTTAAAGACGAATTCCCATTGGCCATCACCGATGTCATGATTGACAATACCTGCGGATTCAAAAGAATGTCTTTCATGGACGACTTTTCAGGGTATAATCAAATTAAGATGTACCAAGAGGATGAGAAATATACTTCATTCCGGATATCGTTGGGGGTATACTGCTATACCGTGATGCCCTTTAGATTAAAGAACGCGGGAGCAACTTATCAGCGTGCAATGAGTACAATTTTTCACGACCATCTCCGAAAAACGGTAAAATGTTATGTCGACGATATTGCAGTGAAAAGTCGCGATAAGAATGATCATCTTCGTGACTTGAAAATAATGTTTGATATAATGCGGGCTCATCGACTGAAAATGAATTCGACAAAATCCTTCTTGGGGTTTCGAGTGACAAGTTCATCGGATTCATTGTTACATCAAAAGGAATTCATCTCGACCCAAACAAAGTCAAAGTGTCACGCCCCGCTTCCCAAAATACGTGAAAACGGAGTCGCGACGAGAGTCGGCGACGTATATACGCGAGGAAAATACCTCACGCATACACACTAAGCCTAAAGTAACCTGAACAAGTTATAAATCTCTACCATAAATCACTGCAATAATACATATAAAGTCTAACACAATGATAGCAGATGAATAACGGAAAGAAAATGACAACTGAATGCGATAAAGGTAGAATCAGGAAATAACAGGAAGATAAAAGAGATGAGAATACCAGAATCAGAAGGGAGAGAGTCCAGCTCCTCGCAAAGCGTACAATCTCATCGAACCCCTGCACAATGGAAACAAGCGTCCAATATCTGAACGTGCAAATCCAGGGTCATCAGAAAGCGACCTGGTGAGTGTGTGTAAAGGAAAACTCATGTATATAAACAATGTGCATAAAGTAATAATAAGAACAACTGTAGATATAAGAAACTAAATAACATGATAAATAAACAATTGATGTTTACATGTGAATCCTAACATATGTCACTAGTCTGGTATATAATCTGGTCTTACGTACAAACATATGTCTATCATAGTATACCTATGCACAGTCAGGTAATATAGTCAATCACAATATGCTATAAACGATGTATTAATATTTATTATGTCAGCGAACACCAATCGTCACATGCAGTAGACGCATCCCATATTACGCCTACTACACGTGTCAATCGATATCCTAAATTTATTGAAATTAATAGAAGAGATATTGTCCATGCTTTAGGTGGGTTCCGTACATACCCGGAACCACGGCCCAATCACCTGGCGCTGAACCAGGTCCTACCGCTAGGTAGTCAATAACAATAACAATGTGTCAATACAATGACAATATGAACAATACGGGATGTCAGTCATCCCCCGGAACCCTGCAGTGGAACCGTAAGTCGGCTGCGCAACCTGTATCCTACGTCCACCTAAAATACAAACGCTGTCTCCCCCATCAATTTCCCCAATCCCAGTGTAAGTTGTCAATTCACATTATTATTTATAACAATCGATATCCATGTTATTTCAATTACTGGGACGATACAGTAACAGTAACAATATCAATGTAACAATAACAATGTGAACAATATTACCGTATAAACGTAGAACAATAGAACAAGTGTTATAACAATATTTTCCCAGTAACTTTCAATAACATGAATTTATATAATAACGAATCCAGATACTACTCAATGGATAGTCTAATCTAGGACCGACCAATATCTCACATCCATCTGCACTAAAATACAATAGTAACTAATCTATCAACCAACAATCTTAATACAATCATCGTGAGCATCAAGTATCAATCTGCATCACTAATCTGGTATAATAAACTATCGTCTCCATATATCAATAATCAGTCTCTCCCTATCAATCTACTCTGGTCCTCAAGTCATCGATATATATAATCTCTGAGTCGCCGTTATATCTAACTCTCAATAACTGAAATAACAAAAGCTCTGACACATCTATTCAGATCTCCACACTCCAGTCTGATCAAAGTCATCACATACTCTTGTTTCTACCAAGGTCAAACATAAGGTCCCAAAGTCGAGTAACATATCAGAGATATATCTAAGATCTATTAGGTCAGGTCAATCCAACCAATATCTATTCCTCAAATCATATTCATCTGACTTTAACCAATTATCATAACTAAGGCGTAAGGTCCTCAATCCAATAAGAATATAAAAATAGCAGTCAGACTATGGTTAGTCGACTAAGGGTAGGAGCAAGTCGACTAGGGAAGGGGTTAGTCGATTAACAAATAGGATAAGTCGACTAGGGAAGTGGGGTTTAGAATGGGTTAGTTGACTAACAAATAAGACAAGTCGACTATATAAGGTATAAGTCGACTAACAGATAGGGTAAGTGACTAATAGAAGTAATAACCAGCAACAAAAAGTACATAATTTTCAGAACAAATAACTAGTCGACTAAGGTTATGATAAGTCGACTAGTATAAGAGTACTAGTCGACTATAGGAAAGGCAAGTCGACTAACAAGAGTAATAGCCAAAAACAGAGGGTACATGACCTACAGAATGAACACCTAGTCGACTACAACTATGATAAGTCGACTAATTTAGGATATTAGTCGACTACAAGAAATGTTAAGTTGACTATGGTAGGTTATTAGTCTACTATAGGGAATGGGGTAGTCGACTAGGGTTGGTTACAGTCGACAAACGGAAAGTCGACAACTATTCTAAAAGGGAACCTAGTCGACTATAGAGCAAAGGTAAGTCGACTAATAGAGGTATTAGTCGACTAATACAAGGGGCAAGTCGACTAATGTACCTGTTGGTGTGTATGATCAGGGCTCTAAACAATTTCTTAAAAATTCACAAAAATAACAATATCTCAATGCTTACCTTCAAAATGTGTCACTAAACAATATGACTACAAATCATTTCACTTAGTATAGATCTCTAACCTCTATCAAGAATCCATCAACCTCAATCAATATATTTATATGTTATGGGATTTGTCACAGCTAGGTCAGTAACAAGGTCAAGTCTCGTCTACGGTATATCCATATTAGGCCTAAGCCAACAACGGCGATCTACAAACATAGAAAATGATCCTGATTCAAGCTCCTATGAACTAGGTAATTAGACTGAGTAATCATGGGTGTCTCATGAAGTGATACAACAAGTCAAGCTGGTAAAATATAACAGAAAATCACATGAAATAATACGAATAATACACAATAACGATAAAGAAGAAATTGACATAAGAACAAACACTCACATGAAATGACGCAGTTTCGGAACAGAATCGCCGTCTGGTCTTCACTGCACGAACCGGTACTGATCTACGGATTATCCCATGGATCGGTCTTTGAATCACCATTGTATCGGGTCCACAACGGCACGAATCTGGATCGGGTCGGGTCTCCTGCAACTGGTCCATATCTCACCAAACGGATCCAAAATACTGTAACACGCAACCAAATACATGAACTCACTCACATACATTCACACACCCAACCATACGCACAACATACATGCATGCAATTTCATATGATAACACACCCAATCTCATATACATACACACATGCATACATTATATATACAACCGTACACTTTGTACGTACATACAAACACATACCCACAACAGAGAAAGAGATATCAACTCACTCATTAAATCACACATATGAACATATAAACAAACACACACACACACACAATTATCTACAGGAAAAGGAGAAGGAGGTCTCACGCACATGGTGGGGGAAGCACATGGCTGGATGGCTGGGAGATGATACTGCCGTTGGTGAGGGTTCTCTGGATCTGCTGTGTTGAGGCCATGGTTGGGTGCTACCTTGCTGCGGCCAAGGGCTGGAGTAGGTGGCTGTGCGGGGTGGTGCTGCGGAGATCCGACGGAGAGGCTATCTCGGCCTGGATTGGGCGCTGTTGTGGTGGAAGCCCGGCTGCAAGGCAAGGGGACTCGACAGTGCTGTGCTCACAGCCAGAAGATGGGGGCAGTGGCTAGAGCTCGGTTAATGCGGCCTGAAGGAGGGAGATGGGGCGCTGCTGTGCCAGGCCAAGGGGCAGTTGGTGGAGGATCTCGGCCTGACTTTGGGTCCGGGCTTTTGGAGGGGTGCTCGAGGGGAAGTGGCAGCGATAGGTCAAGGGAGGAGGCCAGGCGGCAGGGCAGCTGGAGGCTGCTGCTGGCTGCCGAGGCTGTCGAGCTCCGACGTAGGCTGAAGGAGAGCATGGCGGCATGGAGAGGGGTTCGGCAGGGTGGTTGTGTGTTGGGGATTCGGGGGATTAGAATAGGATTGCTTGGGATTTGGTCTAGTTGTTTGGATTGGGATTTGTTAGTTGTGATTAGGATTATGTTGAGTGTATATTGGGTTTCGGGTAGTGGGTTTGAGGTAATGAGTTAATGGCTTGGCTTCACCCAAGGAAAAGAAAAATGAAATATAAGTGTGGGCTTGATTTTGGGCTTGGGCTCAGTTTTGATAAAGAAAAAGGAAAATGATGTGGTGGGCTTGGGCTTGAAGCAAAAGAAAAGATGAATGACATAAAATGAGATAATAAAAACAATAATCATGAGGATGGTGATAATCGAGAATTAATTAGTAATAATCAAAATAATATCTCAACTTTAAAAATGACAATTTCTTATACACATATATATTAAAGTATTATTTTTCACTATTAAGTCATGTATTGCAAAATATGGGTGTTACACAAAGCCATTCAGAGCATGCATCCACCTAAGAATCTCAAAGAACTTAGGGGCCTGCAAGGTAGACTGGCCTATATCAGAAGGTTCATCGCAAATCTCTCAGGCCGCTGTTAACCGTTCATCCGACTCATGAAAAAGGGTGTCTCTTTTGTATGGGATCAATCCTGTCAAGAAGCTTACACGGATATCAAAAGATACCTCACTAAACCTCTGGTCTTAGTGGCTCCCACATCAGGAAAATCATTCCTGCTTTATGTGAAAGCTATGGACCATTCTCTCGGTGTTCTGCTTGCTCAAAAGGACGATGATGGTCACAAACAGGCTATTTATTATCTGAGTAGGACTCTGATAGGGGCTGAATCTCGCTATAGCCCTATTGAGAAGGAATGCTTAGCTCTTGTCTTTGCTATTCAAAGACGCGACATTACTTGGTTGGTCAGACCATACATGTTATTTCCAGAGTGAATCCTTTGCGTCTTCTCATGACGAAACCAGGATCATTAAATTCAAGATTAGCTAAGTTGGCCCTCCTTTTGTCTCAGTACGACATGCTCTTTGTCCTTCAGAAGGCAGTAAAAGGCCAGGCGCTTGCAGATTTCCTGGCTGCTCATCCGGTACCGGAAAGCTCAAAACTTCATGAAGATATTCCAAATGAGGTTTTCGAATCTAATATAACTTCAGAGGATGAAGTATGACAGATATTCTTCGATGGAGCATCAAGAATAGGTCCTAAAGGAAAGATCATTACTGGTGTGAGGGTTGTATTTATCTCATCACAAAACCATGTCCTTCCTAGGGCGTTTTCATTAACGGAGCCATGTTCCAACAATGTGGCAGATTATAATGCTCTACTCATTGGCCTTCAGCTCGCCCATGAAATGGGGGTACGCTACCTCGAAGCTTATGATGATTCAAAACTGATTATTAATCAGGTTAAAGGAGAATATGAGGTCCGTCACGGAGATTTGATACCTTATTATCATGCAGTCATCAACATGGCTAATTCATTTGATGGCTTTTACATCGGCCATGTGTCCCGATCCCAAAATACTAAAGCTGACGCTCTGGCGGCACTAGCAGCTACGTTGACCTTACTAATGACACAACGTATCATCTTACAGTGGCTACTCGACATCTTGTTTGTTCTAACATGTGTTGAAAACTAAGGAGGTCCATAGCATATCGACGGATTTTGAACCGAGAAATTGGCGATTTTCCCTCATCGATTATGCTTTGCATGATATACTGCCGGATGACCCTAAAGAAGCGGCATCGATCAGACGAAGGTCTCTTCATTTTTACTATGACCTAATAGTAAAGACACTTTACCGTTGGTCATATGACGGTATCCTCCTCCGTTACTTTTCTAATTCAGAGGCACAAGAAGCGCTTAAAGAAGCTCACAATGGCATATGTAGAGCCCATCAGTCAGATCCAAAGCTCAAGGATCGATTGCATAGGCTTGGATATTATTGGCCAATCATGATAGCCGATGCTGTAAATATGCACGAAGGTGTAAAACCTGCCAAATTCATGCAGACTTTATACATCAGCCTCCAGAGTTGCTCCATCCAACTG
Source organism: Agave tequilana (assembly GCA_038442645.1). NCBI lineage: Eukaryota > Viridiplantae > Streptophyta > Magnoliopsida > Asparagales > Asparagaceae > Agave > Agave tequilana. The sequence goes on along the minus strand of JAVJIF010004147.1, from coordinate 171,408 downwards.
TTGCTTTGTGGCCATTTGAAGCGTGGGGAATCGATGTCATAGGGCAGATCAGCCCTTCTTCAACAAAAGGTCACCGATTTATCTTAGCAATAACCGATTACTTTTCAAAGTGGGTAGAGACTATACAACTTGTGGAAGTTAAAACTTTCAACGTGGTTAATTTTATCAAACACCATGTCATCCATCGATTTGGTGTCCCTAGGCGGATCATCCATGATAACGGTCCCTAATTCGTGAGCCAGGTATTCATCGGTTTTGTGATAAGTACCAGATTCAGAATGTGACATCAACTGCTTGTAACCCTGCTGCTAACGGCTTGGCGGAAGATTCAGCAAGATAATTATCAAGCTACTCAAAAAATTCGTTTCATCAAATAAGCGAGACTGGAATGAGAAGCTTGGTAAATGTCTTTGGGCCTACCGAACCATAGTTCGGACCTCGACAGGCAATACACCTTTTTCCCTGGTATACGAGTGCGAAGCAGTCATACCATTAGAAATCTAGATGCCGTCATTACGAGTCTCTTTGACGACTAGAATGACGAAGGAGGACAATGATCGGTTACGTCTTCAAGAGCTCGAAGCCCTAGATGAGAAGCGACTACAAACTCAACAACATATTGAGTTGTATCAAGCGCGAATCTCGAAAGCCTTCAATAAGAAGGTTAAGCAAAGGGTTTTCCAGAAAGGAGATTTGGTTTTAACCATCAGACGACCGATGATCATGACGCACAAAACCAAAGGCAAATTTCAGCACATATGGGAAGGACCGTTTGTGATAGAAACAGTCTATTCAAATGGAGCATATCGCCTTATGACTTCAGACGGTGACATACTCATGATGCCGATCAACGGCAGGTTTCTAAAAACGTATTATCCTCGATAGGATCCTTCTCATGATCAAGTTAACAAACATTACACCTCTGATTAAGACCTTCAGATCTGAGATATTTAGAAAGAGCGCTCCTCTCTTTCTCTAACGGGAGCACACTGCCATAAACCAGTGTCGAGCCGATCGAACACCGGCTGCATTAAAGAAGAATTAAGATTATGAACTTCGATTTTAGCCTTATCACTCTCCTCTAATTCATAGTCGACTAGTCTCGAGCCGATAAGCATGTACCTATCTCCAACTTAGAAGAATAGGTCATATTTTGAAGTCGAGCATGTCTAAGCAACAGTTGCATGCAGATGGTTTATTTAGCCTAACGTTTCTAGGAATAACGCTGGGATACCTCCCTGCCCCTGTTCGGTCGATCGAGGCTCGACTCAACGACAAAAGAAGGTCGCGATGCATCCTTGCAGAACCTTTCCACTGTTTTCATGTTCATATCAAGAACACGGTGACCGATCGAATGACAAACACAAATGAGTTTATCTGATGGCTCGTCAAGTCGAACTCATTAAAGAAGGTTCGTGACACGTCCTTCTACAGAATCTTTCCAATATGGAAACAAGATAAGGATTGACAGAGAGTTCACGACGAACGATAATTTTCAAATTAAGATCTCGTGGAATTCATGTCCATTTCTTTAATCCCCAACTCACCTACAGAATGAAAACCTACAGGGAAGTATCACGTTACTCAAAGTGACAAAATAATCCGACGCCTTTAACGGCTAAGGATATAGAAAAATGTTAGCCTTTAAGCTCAACATAAATCCTTGACAACTCATCATGCTGAGGGGAATAGCATGGCTAGCCCAACTCAAACAGTAGTTGGTAAAGGTATATCAACTCCGTTAACAGCTGAGGATTTGTTAAAAATCCTAAGGGACCTATTCCCATTTGATTCCTCTCCAAAATCACTTACCAATTCCCATCTATGGAATGGTAGGACCACATAAGAAGATATTCATCTTTCTTGCGAAATGACGAGTCAAACTTATCATGTTAACATTACACCTCTGTTAGTAAAACTCTAACGTACCCCCTGGCGGATAAAATCAACATCCCCAGTACATTAAACTTTACTTATCATTCTCTTCAATAGAATGACAGATTCACTCACAATCGCTGTTATGTTCAAACACCTCTAACAGTAACAAAATCCGGTCATGTTAACATTACACCTCTGACAGGCTGCTTTACAAATCTCGTTCTAAATCCCCGCGGAGTTCTCTGACATATAATCTTTCATGATATTCATATTTCTTAACTCTTTAGTGAGTTTCTGGTAGACTCCCCTCAAAGTCTATTATTTCCCGCTCAGTCCCTAATAGATTTTCTTGATTGTCACGTTAACAATATACCTCTGACAATTTCTTCCAAAAATATCCAAAGGAGATATCAATTTTCCACAGGATTTATGATCAAACTCTATTTCTTTCAGTGGAATTCTTTCTTTTTACCGTCATGTCCAGTTTGTCACCTCTGAACGGTAAAAATTCTTAGCTTGGTGGTTTCTCAATCGGTTATGTCCATTATTACCCCTGAACCGACAGATAACCAAGTCTCATCTTTCAGTCCAGTAGGGACTATTCTTTGCCGTTATGTCTAGTTCGCCACCTCTGAACGGTAGGGTTTTTGAGTCTAGCAATTCCTAATCGGTTATGTCCATATTACCTCTGAACCGACAGGTACCTAGGTATCTCTTTTTATGGTACTTCAACTGTCATGTCCAGTTCACCACCTCTGAACAGATAAGTCCATAACTTTGTCCTCCTTCCCTCTATCAAGGTCAGGAGCTCTTGCTGTCATGTTAACATTAAACCTCTGAATCTGAGGTCCCTCAATTGGTCATGTCCACTCAACCACCTCTGAACCAATAAGACCCTAGATCCAATCTATCTTTATAGTCCCCTGTGGACTAGCTGCCAAGTTAATACGACTACCTCTAGCAGCGGATTCGAAGTTTAGTGTGTCTTAGTCTATCACGTCCAGTTTATCACCTCTGAATAGACGGGTCCCTAAAATCGAGTTCATCTCCATTTTGTCATTATGTCCAGGTCATCACCTCTGTATGGCAAAATTTCTCATGTCTAGCTTGCCACTTTTAATTGGCAAATCCTAGACTTCATTTGTCTTAGTTCAAGTAGGAACTATCACAGGTTGTGGTGTTTAATTCATCATAACCTATTCATAAATCTGATGATCTTTAATCTGTTATGTTAATATTTACCTCTGAACAGTAAAGATCGTCAAGCTCACTCTTTTCATTTCTCATCTCAACATGATTTGAGTCGAGCCATTTAATAACTAATTCTATCGGTTCATCACCTCTGACTAGATTAGTTATACCATTATTTCCTTTCTTTTTCGATTGTAGCACAACTTGAAACTAAGAATTGCAAATTCAGAAAATAAAACAAGTTGGAAATACAACAGAGGAGTCAAATGAAATTACTTTTTATTGATTCAAAAAGGGGATACATGGATTACAAGTTACGAGGGTGCTTCGTAAGACTTGATCCGTTCTTCAAGGATTGCAGCCTGTCCTTCCTCTCCTCACCAGCTTGAATAATAGCTGGGCAGTGAAGAGCGAATCATGCCATCAAATAGGTGTATGACAAACCGATCCTAGGGTTGGGTCCGTCACGGGGCAAGATAGTGCTTTTTACCCTTTTCGTTGTTGGTGGCCTACAGAAAGCCTCCGTCAATGCACGAAGGCCTCATTGAATACAACACACCATTGCCGGGAGAAGTCCAAGGAGATGACCGTGGATCATGGTTCACAGTCGCGGTCTCGGCCACCGACTCGGCGGTACTGAGACGGATTGGTCTCGGTGACTCGGATCGGTCTCGGGCGATACGCGCAAAACGCTACATAGAAAGCTCAAAAATTTTGAAAAAATCACGAAAAATCTTTAAAAAATGGACATATACATTCATGTATCACATGTCTAAAAATATCACTTAGCACACTAAACATAAAATGAAAGCATAAATACACACGTCGTTGGTAGAAGCATATCAAAATATATGCACAATGTAGTAAATTGCATAAACTATATTCATAAATACATGCTAATGTAGTTATTTTCACATTGAATTGCGACGATCGGGCAGTGACGGCGATCTCCAGATCTGAGCGAGAGAGAGGTAAGTTTCTTTTCTTTTCCTTTTTTATACCCCTTCGTCATGAGTGAATATACGTTTCGAGCCGACTCGGTCGAGAATCAGAGTCGACTCGATCGACTCGGCCGAGTCACGACTGATTCGGCCGTGAATCCGCCGAGTCGACCGAGTCAACTCCGATTCTCGGTCGAGTCAGTCTCTTCTGAGTTGAATCGACCAACTCGTGACTCGGACTCGTCTCGGAGCGGGCTGAGACGGATACGACTTGGCCGACTCGTCTCCGACTCGGCCGAGTCTTTGAACCATGCCGTGGACTAAATGAACGGCCGACAACAAAACACTCGGAAGAATAACGTCGCTAGAAGGAAATGACACCACACATCTTTTCAGTCAAACTGATAAAAACCCGGCTAAAAGTGCTTTCCGGGATATCGATCGACAGACTTGATGGTGGAAACTCCTGAGAATGTTACCTTTGTTATAAATACAATCTTCTTTCAAGACCATATCTCCTTGAGAATGTTCTTGCATCCTTCGAAAAATATCCTCGTCTGCAACCTCGCAGTGAGCCGCTTCAGGAGCATCTTTCAGGTTGGAGAACAAATAATTCCCCTATCTCTTCGAACTGCTCGAAGCTCCCTTATGGCTTCCGTGCATACTCGAGCAGATGTAAAAATGGCACATCAACTCCCGGTAAGTCTCTAACAGGGCGGGCTCCTGCTTCTCCAGAAGTGCCAATTCCGCCTCGCATGGGAAGTATTCTTCATAAGGGAAAGATCCCATGGGCAGAGCAGAGACTTTCCACATCTCATGCAAAGGCATGCCCAATTCGCCTACAGGGGTAAAGAAGGTCCCTGTAGCTGGACAGTATAACTCGAAGATGGCGTAAAAGTTTGCTACGCTCATCTGGATGCCGTAGCAGGTTGCCCTGACAGCCTCGTGGAGTCCTAGCCTCTCCAAATTCTCTTCAAAATGGGCCAAGACGTATAAGGTCAAGTCCCTCCACTAGGCCTTAGGGGGATGAATCCATTCTGGGTCCTGAAATCGGTTGCTGGATAGTTGCCATGGGCTTTGAAGAACTGATTTCCAAAGGTTTGAGCCACGGCGGGATTTTCTCCCACCAGGATGTCTTGAAGAACGTTCCCAGGGTGGAGACCCAATATGCAGCGAGGAGAACCTGTCCTTGTATAATCAGGAGACGAAGCTATCAATTTCCCCACATGAACGGAGTCAGTGGTCCGAGTCACTTGCCACTTCATCTTCTGAGGCCTCGTTACGCATTGGAAGAAAGAAAGTGAAAAATGACGCTTGCTAGATGGGAGATAATACTTCTCGCCATCCAGATTGAAGATCCACTGCCCTTCTCTAGCCACAGTGATGATCTGTGTCGGGCGCTATATCCCGAAACATGAAACCGGGCTTCCGATAAATTTTTCGGTCACAATCTTCAAGGGGAGTAGTAGTCAAGATGCTCCTCATGGTACGCTGATCTCTGGCGTAGATCAGGACATTTCGGCCAGGAGCGCTCCGCTCACTGAATAATGAGGCTTGCCCCTGAAATTACAGGCTAACATTGCCATCCAGTCCCCTGGCTGTTCCAAAGAGACTGTTCAAAGGACCAGGAGTATAGTGCAATGCAAAAACAAGAAGAAACTATATTAGTCTATTAGCCGAAGAAAAAGAGAGCTGAAGCAAAAAGAAAATTGCTAAGGCATAGCTTCGCTCTCCGAGCGAAGCTATCCTAGCATTAGCTTCGCCCTGAGGCTCAGCTCCACATCCTGCACAAAGGCAGAGTGCAGAAAATCTCTAAGTGTTAGCTTCGCTCTAGAAGCTTAGCTTCGCGTTCTGTCGCTGAACAGAATGCGGAAAAGCCACAAGGGCTAACTCACCGGAAAGATTTATGCCTAAAACTGTTCAAAGGACTTTAAAGTCCTTTTCCCATCCACGCTTCTAGAGCTAGTTTCGCATCCTGCCCTTTGATAGAATGTGAACCGCCCTAAGGGCTAGCTTCGCATAGAAGCTAAGAGAAAAAACCATTGGTTTCTAAATTTCAAGTTGAGAAATTAAGGGAAATTAAATCTCCTAATAATATGACGAAATTGAATTAAGAGTGAGCAACTCCCTGAGATCACTGGATAATGGTGAATCACTTCGGATTCACCAAGAAATAGCCAGTAAATGGCTTTGAAAAGAGATGAAAATCTCTAAATAAAAGGGAAAATCCCTACCCGCAATTGGACGTTCGATGATCGGAGGAGGAGAAGGCGCCTCCGTCGCAGAGGTCGCTACCTCTTTGCCTGCTCGTCTTTTGGGAGTCATAGAAGAACTGAAAAGTTCTGAAAATCACAACAAAGGAGGAGGAGAAAGAGATTTGTTTCTCTTAAAATTCGAAGAGAAGTTAACTCTCTTTCAGCCCATCGGACTTTTATAGACATAAAATGTCTTAATTTCGCCTCTTCAAAAGGAGCGCAGGCGGCCGTTTCAAATTAATTTGAAACGGCGCCTAAGCGCCTTTCCCGAGAAGCCTTGCTTCAACTCCGTCAAGGGCTAACTCCGCTGCAAGTTCAGCGTTAACTTCGCACAACGCTTTAATAACTTCGCTAAAAGCTCATCTGTAGGTTAGCGAAAATTTTGTGCTAGCTCCGCTGGAAGCTCGTTCCTGACTTAGCTGGAAATCCGTCCTCAGCTTTGCGGGAAGCTTAGCTCCGTTAAAAGCTTTTCTTTTCTCCTCAGGAAAAGGCTCACCCTTAGCCAGTCCATTCCAATTGCTTTCAAAATTCAAAGTGAAAAGAAGGGAAACAAAGTAGACGAGCAAAAAGTAAAATTTTTATTGATTCAAAAGGGAAGATACATTGGTACATTAACACTGTCTTTCATACAACAGAATCATTGCTCCAAAGGCGAATAAGTTGCCCTATCAACTTTCAGGATGATAAACCATCCCAATTGGACAAGAAAGGTCTTCCTCCCTCATAAGGCCATAATCCTTTGCTTATTGGCAGATTTTGCCATCAAGAAGTTGGATCTTCTTTGATGAAAATTAGCAAGAGATTGGTTGCCATCAAGGAGCTGGATCTTCTATAATTAAAATCGGCAAGGGATTAGTTGCCACCAGAAAACTGGATCTTCCTTAAACAAAATTGGCAAAGGAAGGATCCGAGACCTTACTGGTGACGTCCGCCTTCCCGAAGTGGATCATCTCGGATAAGCAACTATTAAGTCCCGAAGCGGATCATCTCGGATAAGCAACTGCCAACCTCTTCTTGAAACACGCATCAGCTGCTCTAGTGTGTTCCTCCTGCTTATGATCAAAGTTTTAACTTGAAAATCAAGGGACAGGTTTTTGATCTCTTTCATCAAGACGAAAGAATGGTGAGCACAGTTCGTTGCAATGCAAAGAAGAAACAAGTTAGCATTAATTAAAGTTTTATAGGAAGGGACGAAATGCTAAGTCAAAAGTTTTATTCTTTGGGCGAAGCTATCCAGCTGTGCCTTGAAGATGAATTTCAGTTAAGCAGGGGATGGTCTCGCTTGCGCAGTAATGTTAGACTAGCTTAGCATAAGCCAAGTCTTAACCCCGCTCAAGACAGTCAGGCTGGAGAAGCCTCAAAAAGGTCAAGTCCTAACCTCGCCTATATGGCTAGGCCAGACTGGCCCAGAAGGACGCTGTCTTGACCCCACCTATATGACAAGACTTGCTCAACCTTGAAGAGGCTAAGTCTCAAACCTCGCCTAATCTCGCCTATATGGCAGATTTAACAGGGACTTCGCGTGGAAGATCCTTTGTCTGATCAGGCAAGAATGTTAGCTTCGCCGAGAAGGTTGAAAATAGGGCTGAAACCCTTCTCTGAAAGTCAGCCAAATACAGAGACCAAGGGAATTTAATCCCTAAGATAGCTGGTAAAGTTAAGAAAATTAAGGGAGATAAACTCCCTAAAGTCACTAGATGGCCGACGCTCACTCGTTCTTGATTGGGTAATAACCAGAGTGAGAGTCCCCACTACTTCAGGGACCTCAATCTCCTTGCTTAAGCAATGGGGAGAGATCATAAACCAAAAAGGGAGGAGGATATTTCTCTGAGAAGGACTATAAGAGTCCTATTTATAGGCTTCGCGGCCTGACCATGTTGCTACCACTTCAAACTTGGGAGCGCGGGTGAAGTTAAAGCATTCAAATGCTTGACCTTGAGAAAAGGAACAATCTCCCCTGGGAATACACACGAAGTTATTTGAACTTCGAAAAATGGAATAATCTCCCTCGTAAATGCAAGGGAAGTTATTCAAACCTTGAAAAAGGAAACAATTTCTCTCGTAACTCGAGAAAGCGGTTAGCCTCGGAAACGGAACGTCGCTCCATCATAGCGAGCGCGAGGCTAATGCTCATATTCCAATTTGAAGCGAAGCTACTTCAGGAAGCCCAAAGGCGAAGCTACCCAGAAGCGCGAAGCTACACGGAAGCGGGTTGTCAATTCCCGACGAACCTATTCCAGCCCGTTCGTGAGGCTAAAAGCGAAGTTGAACTCAACCACCAAGGCGACTCATACCATCAATCAAAGCAGTTCAAAGTATTTTAAAATCTGAACCATTCCATTGCAGATTCACGAAAACTTTGAAGGGGATCTTGTTGACACTCGGAAAAGACAGGACTCCCGCATTTATCTTCAACCGGTCTGAACGACGTCTAACTTATCAACATCTACAAAAGATAAGTCGAAGACAAGTTGATGACCAGAGACAAGGCAGCAACATGGACATTACTAATCCAGTAAAGCAGATAGTAAACCAAAGTTGCCTTTGAAGAAACCTAAGTAGGCCTAAGACGCTAAGCTAGCTCAATATTTAGCCTGGGCATAATCCCAAGATAAGCTTCATATAGCTTCGCATGGAACTAACAGCGTCGCCTGAGCTTGGTTGGTAGCCTCGCTTTGAGGCTAACTATTAGCTTCGCTTGAATCTTTCCATTTAGCCCCCACGCCAGGAGCCTTATACCTTAGCTGAGTCATAACCCCGCTATGAGCTGAGTCTCAGCTTCACATAAGGCTCTGAATGTAACTTCGCCTGAAACTATGAGCTGTCTTAGCTTCGCATGAGCTAGCTTCGCATGAGCTAGCTTCGCATAAGTTAGTTCTGCAGGATTCAGCTTGCAGCATCCAGTTTCGCATGATCTAGCTCCGCATGATCTAGCTCCGCAATGGGCTTTGCCAGGTCATCAAATTGACCGTTTTAAAATCCCACGAGGGATTAATGGGTGAACCCCACTAATTTAGTAGGATTAACGTCACTTTAAGTGGGCGGTTACACCCGCCCACTTCGTCCCACATTAAGTGGAGACAATTTAGCCATAACGGCAGGAGGACATACGCACAAGCCCTCTAGCTTCGCTAGAAGCTCTCAAAGAGCTTCGCGGTAAGGTCATTTTGGGGGACTCGCGCGAAGCTAATGGCTGATTCAGCCTCGCTGAATTCAAGGGGACGGTTACACCCCACATTGGCTATAAATGGGCCCCTTGCTGATTGCGAACAGGGAGGGGAGACACCAAAAAAAAGAGAGAAGACGCACGGATAGAGAGGAAAGATTGACTCAAAAGAGTAGAATTCCTAGCAAAAGGGCTCTACCGATCTTCTGTTCTCCGAACCAAGTGAGAAAGGAGTCCTATTAGGAGGCAGTTCGACCACCTGATTGATTGCATCGTCAAAGAGATAAAGTGATCACGCGCTGATCAGATTCCTACCGGCACATTTTCTTAGAAATCTCAGAGGAGATCTACTTGTAATTTCAATCCCTATTACTTGTTATTTCACTCCTCGACCTCTTCCTTTTTTTTGTAAGTTTTCCCTTTTGCGAATCAATGGAAAATAGTGACGGGTCGGCTGTTAAAGATGCCAGCTCGATCAAGACATATAGAGTAGATTAAGGCGCATCATCCCTGCTGAAGACGGAGCTAATACCAGGATCTCATAGGTTATCCAACTCGTAAGAAATGGAAGCAATCATCTTCAGAGCCCCATCGAAATATCTACGCCAAGCGTGCAACTTCCTCACAGCCTCACAGCGACTTGTAATAATCACTTTATTATCAACCACAAATTCCTGCAAAGTACTATACGGGTATGCAGCAAATTTTTGAGCATCATTACAAATTGCTATTGATTTAGTGATATCATCAATATATGCAACATGCAAAAGTAATGTAGTAGGCTCAACTATCACATTCACGTCATTACTGGCGCTATCAGATATGTGAATTTCAATAATAACCAGTGTGTCAGCACTAACTGCTGTGTCTTCAATTATACTAACAGTATTGAAAGGAACGTGGACTTTCTCAATAATCCTCGAGACGTCAACTTCATCACTAGACACAATTCTAACATGTTGACTCTCCGAAGGACACTGATAATCATAATGTCCATATCCCTTACATTTAGAACATCTGGCCTTAGTATTGACTAGCGTTTTGAAAGTCAAGTCCAACCTTAATGCAATATCAAAGGTCTCTTCAACAGTGTCTAAGTCATTGAGGTAGTAATCATAACACGTTTTATTTTAGGTCATAAACCCCAAACAATTCTAGTTACGGTCTCAGAAGGGTGCTCTCTCACTTCACTACGATGAGTTAAGTCTTTAAATGTGACAATGTAATCATGAACGGACATATGACCCTGATGGAGGTTGTGTAACTGGTCCAGGTAGGGGTCCCTATAATGCTGACTAGTCATGATGGCTCAAGCAAACAAGCAGATACAGTGAAGAACCCTAGAGTCAGGTAAACTAAATGTATGCACTAAACGAACAAAATACCTTAAAGTTTAAATTCTAAATGCAAAGAAAAATGCATTCCTAAACGATAAATACTGATGCAGCCACTAGATCGAAACAAATAGCATTTCAACTAACAAATTATAGTAATCCATATAGTAGTTGCAAGTAATCTAATAGTTAACGATTCAGGTCAAGTTAGGATATCACCTCGAGAATGGCACAAATTGGGCGCTAATCAGGGCAGAAACAAGCTCTGAACTGTGGTGCACGATCTGCTTAGCTGAATCTGACAGACAACGAAGCTTGAATTAGAATATGAAGGCTGTAAATGTATAGTGTTGCTCTCCACGAATCCACTGCTTCGAAAATGGCTTGAATCGAGCTTGAAACGAGCTCAGAATGGATGAATGTTGGGGCCTTTGGGAGACATGAACAGTAACCGGGAGGTTACTGTTCACCTGAACAGTAATCAGGGCGATTACTGTTCACTGTGAACAGTAATTTTTTTCTTTTTCTTCTTTTTCTGTTTTCTATTTTTTTGTTTTTGTTTTTTTTGTTTTTCTATTGTTTTTCTATTTTTTTTTTTTTTTTTTTTTTTTGCAAAGTAGATCTAGATCTAGATATAAGATTTAGAGAAGAGAAGAAATTCGAAGGGGATTGGGACCAAAGCTTTGATACCAAACTGATATAATACAGGATCACAATCATCTTCGAATACAAATAAAAAAAGAAAAACTAGGGTTGGAGAAATAAAATGAAAAGAGAGATTAGGGTTGGAGAAAAAACCAGATAACTTTGGGCTCGCACCCTTTACGTGGGCTTCGCACTCCTTATACCACGAGCTTCACACCCAAAACTCAAGAGCACTTTCAAAAGAATTTTAACTGAAATTTTTTTTATTTAATCATTGTCTACTTATTCATTGAGTTGAGCCTCTTTATATAGGCTCTTACAAAGTGAACTTTTATAATATAACTGATGTAATACAAAAAGAAAGATAAACAAAATATATTTCAAAATGAGTTAAGGCATGAAAAGACAACTGGCAACTGGCGTAATGTCCTCATCAGAAACACAGTACTGGTTTAATTTCAGGACCAAATCTTTCCAACTTGCCACGTTACCTAGTGAATTCCACAGAGCATATAGAGCTCAAAAAGCAAGTTGATCTTAAGTTGTCAAAGTGTTGAAGTTGCCGAGAATATATATGTTAATAGGACAATAAATGAAAGCGCTATGATGAGATTGCTTATGGTTTAGGGCCTAGATAATGCAGATCTTATTCCCATAACTGATCACCGTAAAGTTTCTGAATCTGCACCATCACTTGCATAACCTCTTGCATCACACGTGCACGAATTACACAAAAAAAAAACAGTGATAAGATTGCATGAAACATTGTCAGCTATGAACTATGAGCTGATATCAAGAACATATTAAAAACTTTTAATGTTGGTGAGATTGTTTGTATGCTTGTAGTGCCGATCCATTTCAAATCTTGAATAAATTGAACGATAATATTTATGTTATAAATTTTGGTATCAGTTTACTCTCAATGTCAAAGACTTAATAAATTATAAGAATCTTGATTTTATCCTATTGTTTGATGGGCCTTCCTCTGAGCCTATTTTTGAGACCTTTCCTTCCCCACTCCAAGATATTTTACCTAATACAATATATAAAGTCGATAAAATCTTGGATGGTGAGATTATTGCCACCAGTGATGGTGGGACTCAAAGATATTTGGTCCATTGGAAGAAAGCATCGACTGATGATGCATGGATCGACCATAATGCTGTGGAGCGATACGAGAGCATATCTACACTAGACTCAACGGGGTCGAGTCGTCTTCTTCCACCTGGGGAGAATGATGGGAACATCCAGTCACGACTTCGGCGCATATATCACCGTCTGAGAAGACGAGCGAGTTGCTTCGATTATGTTCGAGTAGTTCAAATAGTCGTTATGTATTTTTATTGTATTTTTGATTTTTTAGTTTTTTTGTATTAAATTTAGTACCACATTGGTTAAATTTTGAGAGTTAACTTTTGTAAAGCCTATAAATAAGCCTCTTGTTATTGGTATTGAATGATTGAATTAAATCTTTTCAGTTAAAAATTCTAGAGATAATACTCTTGTTTTGGTGTGAAACCCATGGTGCAAGGGTGTGAAGCCCGAATTTATCTTTTTCTTATTTCTTTTCCCTCAAATCCTACTCTTTTCTTTTCTCTTCTTTTCTAGAACCCTAGTTTTTGTTATCTAAATTGAAGTTTTTGCAATCCATCCCGTTTTACATCAAATCTCATGTACTGTGTGCAGGACACTATGAGAGGCCTCCATATAATGATAGTGATATTCGATCTGTTTACCATGTACGGGAGTATGATGTTTTTAAGCTCAAGCAATTAAAGGATCCTGTAGATATTTTCGTGTCACATGACTGGCCCCTTGGTATCACAGAATATGGTAATTGGGAGAAGCTTATTCAACGCAAACCCCATTTTGAGAAAGAGGTAATTCAATTGTTTCAAAATGCCTAGAAAAAAAATACTGTATTATTGTAGAAACCTTTTTGGTTAAACTAGTGGTAACATTTAACTCCTAGCCATGCTCTACTGTTCTTATAAATAGTTTTCTCAGTTAGAATCTGTGTGCTGTATTTTAGATAGTTTTTTTTCCCAATATATCATGATAAGGCAGGAATTGTACTGTTATCCTTTTGTTGCTTGTTAGAAACAAAAAAAGACACCGTACATATTGATTTATAGCTGCATGATTGAAAATTAGACTTCTAAACTTGATTCCTTAAAGCTAGATATACATAGAAAATTTGAAGTTAGAATCATATGGATTCGTTTTTCTTTTCCAATGAAGGTCGCTTGGTATGAACTTGGGAACTCCATAACCCAAACCCATAATTTACCACTGAGTTAGGCCTCAGTGGCTTGGATTCTAATTTTGGTTCAATATAATATTGTTCACTTGTCATGTATCTTGTTAAGATACTATCAGTAACCCTGACAAATAGCATCTGAAGCAGCATGATAAGTTATAATCACCACATTGGACGTGCTTTTGTGATTTGAATACACCAACTTGGCCATGTATATTGCATGGAACATTGTACATCAAGGAGGACCAATGTGGGCTTGGGTTGAGGAAGAAGATGGTTTAGGCCCTTTAGGGTTTATTACAAAGAGTGAGAGATAGAAGATGACCTTGGGAAATGATTGAAGGGTGAGTTGTTGCATGGCGGACAGGTCGTGGCCATAAAAGGGTTATAATGTACGAAACTATTAAGGTTAAGGAGTATATCGCTTCCAGGTTACATTGTTAATAGTGACCAGATGGATCTATTTGAAATAAGTCAAAAGAATATGAGGCAAATTTGTAGTTTTAAAGATTCAAGAGGCTAATACTAAACTGGGGAAGAATTAGGGCTTATTTCGGGACTAAAAAGAAAAAATTCTGATCACGGCATTTACCCTTGCATGAATTGCCATTTGCATCTCACTGTAGATGGTCCCCTGGGCTATAAATATCAGGGTTACGCAGCCTGCTAAGGAAGCTCGCTGCCATGAAGGGTCTTGTTTGCAATTTTTATCTCCTTCTGTTAATATCTATGAACCTTGTAAGACTTCGCATATTTACAAAATCCAGAACTTGAAGGTTTGGATCCTCGTATAGAAGATGAAATATCTCCTCATAGAGATTTTATTGATTTCTCCAAGCCCAAAAGTTTATTTTTTCTTTTTATTTGTATTATTAGAGCAGAGACTTTTTAAATATTGCTCAGAGACACATTGTCATCATCATCATCATCAAGCCTTTTCTGCTGGAGCAGACACACTGAAGGGTGTGCTGTAGGACATCTAAGTTGTTGCTTCAGCACTAACGTCACCCTCACGGATACTGGGAAGCTACCAAGAGCCAATAAAGCCACAGAAAAGAGTTGACCTGCTATTTGTGATTGGCTGTCTAATGTGACATCATTTGACATCATCCCTTTGTACTTTTTAGTTGTTGGCTCGAAATTCTTGTGTAATGCATTCATGGGCAAGAAAAACTTTGCTAGGGCACACAATACAGAATACACAGTGCTTGGTCGGGAAACTTACTTCATCAGTGATTGAGTTTTAGCTCATTTGTCAGGGGTTGTAGCACATTATTAGTGCAGAAAAGCTGGTCATATGTACTTAGTGGGCTGTTTATGTGAATGTTTCTTTCGTGTTTATCTTGTTTGCATGTTGGCACCACTGTTTGCATAATTTCATCCTTTATCTATCTTGTTACATTGTGTTCCTAGAGATCAATTGATGGTTGGAAACTTGTACTGCAAGCTGATGTATAACCCGTACTATGTCCTTCCTATAATGATTTTTCCAGGTTAAGAACAGGACATTGGGAAGTAAACCAGCTGCTGAGTTACTGGACCAGCTGAAATCACATTATTGGTTTTCTGCTCATCTTCACTGCAGATTTCCAGCTGTAGTTCAACATGGGGAGAATGGACCAGTCACCAAATTTCTTGCACTTGATAAGTGCCTTAAAGGTCGCAGATTTTTGCAGGTAACTGTTGTTTGTATGTCTTTCAAGTACTGAAATGTAAGCTTAACAACTTATTTATTGCTAAGCTCACTGTAGTGCTGACTCTGTTTTTAGATTGTTGAAATTGAATCGGATCCAGGACCACATGAAATTCACTATGATGAAGAGTGGCTTGCAATAACACGAAAATTTAATAGTATCTTCCCTTTAACTCGGAAATCTGTTCATTTTGGGTGTGCACTACTATTTTGTGATTTCAATATTTACCCTTTATTTTTGATCAATACTGAAAAGTTGTTAATTTAATGATTCTCTGTACATATGCAGTGGTGCGCAACTTGACAATCAAGATTACCGTGAGTGGGTGAGGAGTAAGTTAAATGCCAGAGGGGGGAAACCTTTTGCTTTTGAGCGAACAGTCCCATCCTTTGACCCATCTCAGCCATTTTCCAGCCGTTCATTATCAGGTAATTCTGAATATTCTGTATCCAATATCTTATGTTATTAGCATACTTAAAAAACATTTAAAAGCTGGATGAAATAGGGAAATGTTAGGCTTTTTAGGGTTGAAGTACTATTAACCATGTTACTGCTTGGTACCTTCTATCTTCTTGATCATTGAGTGACAGGCCCATTTTCCAATGTTACTCAGATATTATTACTAAGTTGCTCTAGATGATATTTTCAAGATTTGTACTAGTAGTCATGTTACATGGTGTATGTGAATGCCAAACACTTGGATGAATACATGACAAAAAAGTAGGTTTTCACTGTGGACTTTGTCGTTATTATCAAGGGCGGAGCCACATAATTGCTAGGTAGGGCACATGCCCTACTTGAATTCGGAAATAATTTCTTTGCATTCATTCTCAAAGCTACAATTTAGTGCTTTTGCTTTAACATTGCCCACCCTGACCTCTTTAATGTGCCTAATATGGCTTCAATTTCCTAAATCATAGTCCACTAGAATAGCAGCATTTACCAAAAAATAGCAGTTCACATAAAAATTAGAATGTGCATATATTATTAATCCTAAGATCCAACGGCTGTCTAGAATTCCATCAAACTTATAACGATCCTAGATTTTAATACTAAGATTTGTCTAATAATTCCCAATTAATCATAATTTTCTTGATTTTTCAAAATTTTCGGCAGTACCTCCCCTAAAGTACGAGTTTGACATAATACAACCATAATAATTTTGGCTCACAACAATCTACTTATATATCATGTAATGATTTCGGCCCACACGACCTACTTATATATATTCCACATAAATCCCAACATCGTCATATCATTTCACAACCTTTACTTTCATCCAAATATGATTCAATGTATCACAATACCAGTAAAGTCAAGTTCTATTCTCTTGTTTACCAAAGTAAAACAACTAGTCCTTATCAAAAATATTACATACACAAAATGTCTACGTCTTCGAAAATATCACCAAGTACAAGTTACATATAACAAGTTCCATATATATATATATACACATGATAAGTGAAGCTCTTAAAAGTAAGGAAAACATAGATCAAGTAGACTAGTGCAAGCAAATCACAAGATGCCATTCACCTTCAACACTGAGCTCGCCGGTGTTTAAGCCGGTCCCTTACATGTCCAAACGCGAAATATATATAATTAAACGGAGTGAACTCGATAGCTCAGTGAGTAAACTAATTTAAGGCTTTGAATTTATGACTTTATCCTTAACTACCTCTAGGAGTGTTATTAAACAAATCGTATAAAAGAAAAAAAAATGAGATTTCAGTCTAGCCATGAAACCCCCTTCCCTTACTCATCTCAAAGGCTTCTAAAACTTCTAGTTAGATGTCTCAACTATCATGAATACTTCTTTAATTATTTCTTAATATTTCTATATATATATAATTACAAGTTTTAGCTTAAGTGTATACTCTTTTCATATCCTTACACTCACATGTTTTGTACCACGTTGATAAGTGGCTAAACTTCCTTGGTTTTGATATCCCATGCACTTGAGTTGCTTAATTATCAGCTATCACGATCAAATAATATTTGTACTTAATACATTCATACATAATTCATAAAGCAAAATAAGATTATCTTCTTCCCCCTCCTACTGGCTCTCGCCCGACCCCTTCTCCGTATAGTATAGTAATAGACCCCCCGTCTCCCCCTTCTGTCGGCTCCTGCCGATCCCTTCCTCCGTATGTAGTATGCATACACGCACATTACCATCTTTCTCCTCCTACTGGCTCCCCCGGGTCTCTTCTTCTGTTATATAATATGCATATAGCACATACACACACATCACTGTCTTCTGCCTTCTACCGGCTCCCTCTCGGCCCCTTCCTCTAGATAACAAACATAGCACATCAGACAAATATTATGCACATGTACACATAATATTTGAATCGTATGAAAATGAGCAAAATAGCTTCATATCGGTTATATATATACACATGTATCAAACCTCTATGATATGCAAAATCCATGCTACCTAGAATTATTACGACATCAAGAGTTTAACATAATCCAACTATATAGGCTTTTATTTTTCTTTTCTTCTTGTTAATAGATTATGGCCAAAGTCTCACTGATTATGTCTAACTAGGTTGGATTTCGAAGAATATACATTTAACCATGTATTCCCTAAACTTTATCAATATAGTACAATACTTGGAATTTAAACAACTCCTCAATTTTTATTCTATTTACATAATCATGAGGCAATCATTACTTGATCACTTCAAGGACTCTACTCTAGGACTAATTGTTCTAATTCACACGTTGTAGGGAATTAACGCCAATTTCATGATGTGAGATTATTTGAATATTTAATGAAATTACCTACGAATTCCTCTCAATTCCTTACCGATTTCATACTCTATTCATTCGGGATTTAACAATGCCATAAACTTAATTTATTTGTGTTCTAGTTTACTCACCTAGTTTCCGACGACGTTCCGGTGGTTGATTATGCCCGAAACCTCTCCCGAATTGAAAATCCTATTCAATAGTGATATGAGAATCAATTTATTAGTGTAAATTCCAACTTAACCAAGGTAAATATGTGGTTTATTTTCAGTTGTTACGTGATCAAATCTTAACTTGAAATCTGAACCCTTTGTTGATGATCGCTTGTTAGTCGAAACCCGGATCTGACCACAGAAGCACCTAATTCCTCCTCGACCTGCACGCGAAACGTGCACATGCTATCTCTGCGTGCGCACGCAGCGGCCGCGTTCGCGCTGGCAGCTGCGCGCTGGTGCTGGCACGCGCGTCTGCCTAACCTGGCCGTCGGCCCTCCGGGTTGCGCCGACAGGCCCCTTCCTCCCTCTACGCGAGTTGGCCCCCTGGTTGTTGTCTTTGCTGGGGGGAAAGAAAAGAAGAGGGGAGAGTTAGAGAGGGAGAGAGGAGAAAGAGAGATGGTGAGAGAGAGAGAGAGGAGGGGGAGATTACCTTGGTGGATTAATGAAGAGAGTGAGTTGAATTGGAGAACATTAAAGGTGAGAGATGAGAAATTTGAGAGAAATTATGAGGAAGAGGGTTCTAAGGCTCTTGAATGTGAGAGAGAGGAAGAGGTTTTTATTTGGGGTTTTTTTTATTTCTTTCTTTTCTTTTTCTTTTCAAAATTTCCTTTTTATTGCCACCTTATACTCCCATTTTTCCAAACACTCTTGAATGCTCCCATATCTTCTCCACCCCTCCTCATTTTCCTCCAACACATCACTTTTGTGTTTTAAAATTTTGGATATAATAATTTCATGCATTCAAAAATTACAATACATGTATAGGTACATTTGGAGCTTGGAATACTAGTATATGAAATTGTTATAAGGATTCTTTATATATATATATATATATATATATATATATATATATATATGTATATGTATATAAGTATATCGTTGTATTTACACGGTATTCCTCAACTTTAAATTTCTAAATTATTGACTTTGTGGTTATACAAGCTAATTATCGTAAGTATTCAAGGTAATTTTTTTAATTAAGTCGTAAACCTGAATTAATTAAGACTAGGTGTTACAGTTCTACCCTCCTTAAAGGAGTTTCGTTCTCGAAACTCAACATATATTAAAATATTTATGGATAAGTCTTTCGCATTTCCTCTTTCAATTCTCATACTGTTTCTTCAATGTTTTGGCTTCTCCATAAGACTTTCATCATAGGGATCATTTTATTCCACAGTTGTTTCTCCTTACAGTTTAAAATTTGCATTGGTTCTTTCATATAAGATAAATTTTCTTGAATTTGTAATGGTGAGTGGTTGAGAGCATAACTGGGGTCTGGCACATACTTCCTCAACTGTGATACATGAAACACATTATGAATTCTCTCAACTCCGGGGTCAAGGCCAACCGATAAACTAGTGGTCCAACTCTTTTCAATATTTCAAGAGGCCCTATATATCGAGGGTCCAACTTATTCTTCTACCTGTGCGTACTATTCCCTTCATTAGAGATACCTTTAGGAATATTTTATTTTCTTTTGCAAACTTCAAGGGCCTCTGGCATTGGTCTGCATATGCTTTCTGTCTGTTTTGGGCCGCCTTCATTCTCTTCCTTATCATTACAATTTTCTCTGTTGTCTCCTAAACTACATCAAGTCCTAATAACCTCCGATCTCTTAACTTTTTCCTAGCAGATTGGAGAGTTACATCTCCTACCATACAAGGCTTCAAAGGGTGGCATTTTAATAGTCGATTGGTAATTATTATTATATGCTAATTCTACCAATGATAAGTATTTTTCTCAATTACTTGCAAAATTCAATATACAAGTTCTCAACATATCTTCAAGTATTTGTATGATTTTCTTTCTGATTGTCCATCAGTTTGTGAGTGTGCTGTCGTGCTTGGGTGTAGCCTAATGCTCAAAGCTTTAGATGGGTTGATTCAGAATTTTGATCGAAATCGTGAGTCTTGATCTAACCTGATTGTCTCAGGTACTCTATAAATTCAGATTATCTCGGAGATAGATTTGTGCTAACTTATCCATTGAGTAGTTTACTCAAATGGGTAAGAAATGCGCAGAATTTGTGAGCCGATCAACTATCATCTATATATCATCATATCCTTGAGATGATTTTGGGAGTCCTGTGATAAAATTTATGGTAATGTGACTCTACTTTCATTCGGAGATTTACAATGGCATTTAGAAGTCCCGGAGGTTTCTTATGTTTAGCCTTGATTTGTTGGCATATCAAGCATCTCTGCATAAACTTAGCTATGTCATTCTTCATTTCTTACCATCAAAAATTTGATCGCAGATTCTGATACATCTTAGTTGCTCTGGGATGTACTGTTTAAGGGGTGCAATGGGCTTTCATCATGATTTGCACTGAGTTTAGGGTCTGCTGGCATGCATATCTGGTTTCTCTCTTTAATAAGCCTCTTTCAATAGTAAAATCTTGAGTTTCTCCTCTTTGTACTTTTTCAATATTCTTAATTGTCTGATCATCTTTCTATTTTGCTTCACTGATCTTATCATAGAGATCAAATTTGATGTTGACTTGATTTATCTGACTGATCTCATCATGTGTTCTTTTACTTGAACTACTATTTGCATCTTTTCTATCTCTTTCAATAAACTAGGTTGCTGGATTAATATTGCAGCAAGGACCCTCAGAACTTTCGACTTAGGGCATCTGCCACCACATTAGTCTTTACAAGGTGGTCAAATCATAGTCTTTCATTAACTCCAACTATCTTCTCTGGCACATATTCAATTCTTTATGAGTTAATATATATACTTTAGGCTCTTATGTTCTAATATATTTCATAGAATACACCATACAAGTAATGTCGTTATATCTTCAAGGCAAATATAACTACAGCCAGTTCTAAATCATGCGTTGGGTAATTCTTCTCAAGATTTCTCAATTGCCTAGAAGCACATGCAATAACTTTATCGTGTTGCATTAAAACACACCATAATCTCAATTTTGATGCATCATTATATATGACATATCCTTCGGTCTCTGAGGGCATAGTTAGAACTGGGGTTGTAGTTCACTTATCCTTCAACTCTTGAAATCTTTTCTCTTGGCGTTCTCCCCAATGGAACTTGAAGTCTTTCTTGGTTAACTGGGCCAAAGATAATGCTATTCTGGAAAACTCTTCCATAAATCTATGATAATATTCGATCAACCCTAAGAAACTTCTCACTTCTGTGACATTGATGAATCGTGGCCAATCTTTACTTGCTTCTATCTTTACAGGATCAACTGATATACCTTCTTTAGTTATTATATGCTCTAAGAATCCAACTTGAACTAGCCAAATCTCGCATTTCTTGAATTTTGCATAAGGATATTTCTCTCTTAATAGATGTACTATCCTCAAGTGATTCTCATGTTCTTCTTTGTTCTTGGAGTAAATCAAGAATTTATAGTGTTCATATCTGATTTTAAAAGCAGTCTTACCTACATCTTTTAATTTAATCTTCAGTTGATGGTATCATGATCTTAGATCTATCTTGAAAAATGCACCGGCACTTTGAAATTGGTCAAAAAAGATCATCAATCCTCAGAGTGGATATCGATTTTTAATAGTAACCTTGTTCAGTTCTCTGTAATCTATATACAACCTCATGCTCCTATCTTTTTTCTTTACGAATAACATGTGGACACCCCAGAATGATATATTAGGCGGAATAAATCCCAAATTTAATTACTCTTGTAGTTGATCTTTTAATTCTTTCATCTTTGCTGGTGTTATTCTATAAGGAGCCTATGATATAGGACTTATCCCGGGTAGTAGATCAATAGAGAATTCTACTTTCCTATCTGGGGTAACCCTGATAGATCTTCTGGGAACACATCATGATATTCTCTTACAACTACTATATTTTCAATTTTTACCTCATCATCTTTCTTGTCATTACTGTTGCTAAGAGTCCTCGGCACCCATGCCTCAATAATCTGGTGGCCTTATGGTTGAAATTATCGTGATACTCAATTTATTCATCCCTTCAAACACATGTTCTGAGACTTCTTCCAAGTTAAATGTTATCTTCTTCTGATGATAATTTACAATTGTATGATAGGTTGACAACCAATCCATCCTAGAATGATGTCATATTCTATCTCTCCTACTTTTACCAGATCTGTTTGTGTTTTCATTTTTCATATGGTGACTTCATATCCCCTATAGTACATATTAGTGACCAATTCAACACTTACATGGGTTGACACTACTAGTTTGAATTTCATAGGTTCAGGTTCTTTGCTCAATTTTGTTGCAAATATTGAAGAAATAAAAGAATGTGTAACACCAGGATCAAATAGTATTCAAGCAATATTTCTGGCTTAACAAATAGTACCTTCAACTACTGCATTGGATGCTCTAGCCTCCTGCTGGGTCAAAACATTCATCTTTTCTGGCTCTGGGTTATTGTACTGAATCTTGAGTCATTAATGGTCGAGCTGTGCTAGCAGATCGCTGAAGAGCAACCGATGGTCCTCCTAATGAGGCGATGCTTGGAGTCTGCCTCCCTGTTCCCCACCCTGCACCTGAATATCTACGTAAAATTGGACAATTCTTTCTCAGATGGCCTAGTTTGCTGCAGGTGAAGTATTGTTTGCTTAGAACATAACTACCAATATGATTACGATTGCACCTTGGACACCACATACTTCCCACAAAGTCAGAATGCAAAAAAGATGCAGGTGGTGGTCTTTGAGAGAACCCTATTCCTCTGGGCTACGAGCCTATAACAGTTCTTGGGGTTGGTGTTATTGAAGGTCCGGTACCTCCGTCGAGCCTGAAGTTGGATGCTCCAATTGGGATATCGGGGATGCTTAGCGGAAGATAGCTCCTTGGCTCTACTATCCTGGCTTTCTTGCATATCTCTTTCAATTTTCAGTACCTTCTCCACTGCCTGACTATAAATTTACAATTGAAATGGAACCAGTTTGCTCCTGATTTTTTGCTTCAAGCCCCTACAAACCTCTTTGTCCTTCTTACTCTTCAAACACCAACTTTCCTGCATACTTTGATAACTAAGTGAACTTAACTTCATACTAGCTCAGTGTCATTTGCTCCTATTTTGGTTCGTGAAACTCCATTACAAGTTTGTCTTTCATTACACCTGGACTGTAGTTCTCATTGAACTTCTTGACTAAGAAGTCCATGTGATTTCTTCTTTTGAATACTTTGCTCCATTCCTGACTACTTCCCACCAATATTCCGCCTCTCCTTAAAACATAAAGGATGTAAATGATATCTTTTGATCTTCAGTATATTTCATTACACTTAGTATCTTTTCAATTTGGCGCAGCAAAGATGTCATACTTAGAGAAAGAACCGGTCCACCACGACCTCCTTCTGCTTGAACTGAGTCTGATTCTCCTCTAAAAGCTGGTGGGTTTATTTTCTAAAATTATTTCAGGACTTTATTTAGTTTATTACCCTTTGTTATAAGTTGAGTCAACCAGTTAGGCACCCTATTAGGGACTCCTTGGTCTTGTATAACTTGATCCACTACATTATCATAGTTGCTCGGTGGATGTACGTTCCACATCGTGCTATGTAGTTGGCCGCCACCTTCCATATTATGTCAGGTGGCGGAAGATTCAGATATATTTATCCCAATACGAAAACATTCAATTCTTCTTATCAACATCATTCATAATGTAGAGCAATAAACATATTACTTCTATTTATATTTCAATATGTTTCTAGTACAAGATATACATTTTTGCGCTTATATACTTACAAAACATACAAAAAAGGTACTCATGATAGGCCTTCATTTTTTTCCTCAACACATACAAAATCTTTCTACTCAAAAAGCTCCAAAAGTATGTGAGCTTGAACTACCCTACCCAAAAAGAAGTATAATACATCTTGTTTCATTTCAAGGAGTAGTGCTAGACTTGAGGAACTTCCATCTTCATTGTGATTCACATTGTCTTCCTCAGGCGCTCTTCTTCAGGGTCCTCTTCTTCAGGTTCTTCACTTTCTGTCGTGAATTCATCATGGTATCTCCAGTAATCATTATCATCTTATAAGTCCCAGATTTGAGCCCAGCTAGAATCCCACCAAATACGTCAGAAAAGATCTTTCCTTGGGGTTCTACCTCATCATCAGATGTATCTTCATGGACCTCAGTCATTGGGATTGGCAGGTCTTCTATGACGCTTTCTGCGTCACTCACCACATTCATATCTTCCTGTCTTATCAAGCATATCGTTTCATCACTAGCCATAGGGTTAGCAAATATCACTTTTGGATTGGTTTCATTCGACTCATAGTACTAATTTATAGTATCCGCTATCCAACTCAAACTCTCTGGTCCTGAGTTGTTAGATGACAATCTGACATATCTGAATCTCTCATCTGCAGAAGTAAAAGAATCATATCAGGCTCAACTATCTCCAAAGCCTTGAAAACAAACAGGTCGTTAAGAAAATCATCAAATCTAAAAATTTTCCGTTATACTCAATCCTTTCGGTTGCTATCTTCCAAGGTTTATTATTGGATTCATATATTATTATGTTTTGAATTAACTATGACTTGCTTGATAGTTTGGCCACTCTCTTATTCTAGTGTCATATACCACTAGTGATCCATACAAAGAGTGGACACCCTTAGCAGAATCCATCCGAATCAGGGTATGCGGGTACCCAAATTCGAACGTAAGAAAACAGTTAAATATCCCGCATTTTAGGATTAATCATATGCATAAGAACCTACTACCCATCTATACTACCTGCATCAATCACGCAAATATACATACAAGTTGCACACAAATACACAATCAATCCTTACTCACGAAACCTATCTAGACTAACCTTATCTAAACCTCTTCTCTGATACTAACTGTTACGATCCTAGATTCGAATACTAAGATTTGTCTAATAATTCCCAATTTAATCATAATTTTCGTGATTTTTCAAAATTTTCGGCAGCACCTCCCCTAAAATATGAGTCCGACATAATACAATCATAACAATTTGGAGCACAACGGTCTACTTATACATCATGTAATGATTTCGGCTCACACGACCTACTTGTATATATTCCACATATCCCAACATCGTCATATCATTTTACAACCTTTATTTTCTTCCAAATATGATTCAATGTATCACGATACTAACAAAGTCAAGTTCTATTCTCTTGTTTGCCAAAGTAAAACAACTAGTCCTTGTCCAAAATATTACATACACAACATGTCCATGTCTCCGAAAATATCACCTAGTACAAGTTGCATATAACAAGTTTCATACATATACAGATGATAATTAGAGTTCCCAAAAGTAAGAAAAATATGGACAAGTAGACTAGTGCAAGTAAATCACAAGATGTCATTCATCCCCAACACTGAACTCTCCAGCGTCTAGGCTGGTCTCTTACGTTTATCCAAACCTGAAATATATATAATTAAATGAAGTGAGCTCGAAAACTCAGTAAGTAAACTAAGGCTTTGAATTTAAGACTTTATCTTTAAATGCATCTAGGAGTGTTATTAAACAAATTGTATAAAAGAAAAAAAATGAGATTTCAATCTAGCCATGAAACCCCCTTCCCTTACTCATCTCAAAGGCTCCTAAAACTTTTAGTTACTACCGTGAATACTTCTTTAGTTATTTTCTAATTATCTCTATGCATATAATTAAGTTTTAGCTTAATAAGTGTATACTCATTTCATATCCTTAAACTCACATATTTTCTACTATGTCGATAAGTGGCTAAACTTCCTTGGTTTTGATATTCCATGCACTTGAGTTGCTTAATAATCAACCATCAAGATCAAATAATATTTGTACTTAATATATTCATACATAATTCGTAAAGCAGAATAAGATTCTCCGGCTTCTCCCTCCTACTGGCTCCCGCCCGGCCCCTTCCTCCGTATATAGTATAGTAATAGACCCCCGTCTTCCCCTCCTACCAGCTCCCACCCAGCCCCTTCCTCCGTTATATAGTGTGTGTAAATATATAATACACATCACAGTCTTTCCCTCCTACCGGCTCCCGCCCGGTCCTTCCTCCGTTACGTAGTATGCACACATATATAAGTACACATCGCCGTCTTCTCCCTTCTACCGGCTCCCGCTTGACTCCTTCCTCCAAATTAACAAACATAGCATATATCACACAAATATTATACCCACGTACACATAATATTTGTAAAATATGAAAACGAGCAAAATAGCTTCATATCAGTTATGTATACACACACATGTATCAACCTCTATGATATGCAAAATCCATGCTACATAGAATTATTACCACATCAACAGTTTAACATAATCCAACTATATAGGGTTTTATTTTTCTTTTCTTCTTGTTAACAAATTATGGCCAAAGTCTCACTCATTATGTCTAACTAGGTTGGATTTAGAATAATTTACCTCTAACCATGTATTCCCTAAAGTTTATCAATATAGTACAATACTTGGAACTTAAACAACTCAATTTTGATTCTATTTACATAATCATGAGAAAATCATTACTTGACAAGGACTCTACTATAGGGCTAATTGTTCTAATTCATATGTTGTAGGAAATTAACGCCAATTTCATGATACAAGATTTTTTGAATATTTAATGAAATTACCTAAAAATTCCTCCCAATTCCTTACCAGTTTCATACTCTATTCATTCGGAATTTAGCAATGCCAAAAATTTAATTTATTTGTGTTCTAGTTTACTCACCTAGCTTTCGACGAATGTTCCGGTGGCTGATTACGCCCGAAACTTCTCCCGAATCGAAAATCCTATGCAGTAGTGATATGAGAAAAGTGTAAATTCCAACATAACCAAGGTAAATATGTGGTTTATTTTCAGTTGTAACCTGATCAAATCTTAACTTGAAATATGAACCCTTTGTTGATGATCGTTTGTCAAGCGAAACCCGGATCCAGTCACGAAAGCACCCAATGCCTCCTCGACCCGCACGCGGTACGTGCACACGCTATCTCTGTGTGTGCATGCAGTGGCAGCGCTGGTGCTGGCGCTGGCACGCGCATGTGCGTCTGCCTAGCCTGGTCGCTGGCCCTCTGGGCTACGCCGATAGGCCCCCTCCCCCCCTTCCGCGTGCCCCTTCCCCATATGCGCGAGCTGGCCCCTTGGCTGCTATCGTTGTTGGGGAAAGAAAAGAAGGGTGGAGAGTAAGAGAGGGAGATGGTGAGAGAGGGAGATTACCTTGGTGGATTAATGAAGATGGTGAGTTGAATTGGAGGATATTGAAGGTGGGAGATGAGAAATTTGAGGAAAATTATGAAAAGAGGGTTCCAGGGCTCCTGAATGCTGAGAGAGAGAGGAAGAGGTTTTTATTTGGGTTTTTTAAATTTCTTTCTTTTCTTTTTCTTTCTCTTTTCAAAATTTCCTTTTTATTGCCACCTCATACTCCCATTTTTCCAAGCACTCTTGAATGCTCCCACATCATCTCCACCCCTCCTCATTCTCCTCCGACACATCACTTTGGTGTTTTAAATTTTGGATATAATAATTTCATGCATTCAAAAATTACAAAACATGTATGGGTATATTTGGAGCTTGGAATACTAGTATATGAAATTGTTATAAGGATTCTTTATATATATATATATATATATATATATATATATATATATGTATGTATGTATTTGTATTCACACGGTATTCCTCAATATTTAAATTTCTAAATTATTGACTTTGTGGTTATACGAGTTAATTATCTTAAGTATTCAAGGTTATTTTTAATTAAGTCGTAAGCCCGGATTAATTTGGATTGGGTGTTACAAAACTATTGATTAATTATCACATTATTTCTAATTTATGAGATAATCATCAATAATTATCATCATTACTATTTGACAAAGCAAATATGGAAATAATAATTACTACCTTTTTAATCCCCAAAGAATTAAAGTTGCCACTCTTTATGGCAAGTTTCAATAATTTGCCTACTTCACATAAGAATTTGCATTAAGAACTTAAATTAAGAGGCGGTCTGCTCTTCTTATAGGTTTGCCTAGTTGAAGAAGTGGATGCATAAATAAAACTGATGAGTTCCATTATCGCAACAAAAGATAATTGGTCATTTCTTACTTTTTTTATTAATTTTCTAGTCTTCTTATCTTTTCTAGATTTATGTTATTGTTTCTCTTAATCAAATATTTATTAAATGAAGAACAATATGTCACGAGTATCAAGGTTCTAAATATCGGATATCGGGATCGTATCGGATGGGGGTTTTTCATATCACATATCAGATATCGGAGGAGATATCGGGGATACACGCGCATATCGGGCATTCATATCGAACACTATATATAATGAAATATTGATAAATAAAAGTTGGTTTAGTGTCATAGATATCATCTACCTAATAAAAATGATGTAATATGCATGCAAAGATAGTAAAAAAATGATGTATATTTGCATGCAGTCGTGCAATAAATAAGTTATTTTATATCGGGTGATATATCGGTCGATTTATCGGCCGATATCGGGTAACTTATCGGCCGATATTTCAAATATCGGCCATTTTTTGCTGCAAAAGATATGGTGAACGATTTTCCCATATGTATCGGCAACGGGCAAAAAAGGAGATATCGGACAATATCTCGGCCGACTCGGACGATATTTAAAACAGGGACGAGTATATCAAATTTCAGTGTTATAATTTATTCTTTACATTTTAGACATATTCTACTTTCAGTAACATGTGTTATAAACACAACAAAATAGATGTTATGCTCTACTTTTGATATCTCATTGGTTTTTTTTATCTTCAGAATATTGTAATCAAAGTTTAGCGAATCATTAAACTTGCCCTTGTAATTATATAAGTTGCAATTCATTTTAGATTATACGATATATTTTTTTTAATTGATTTACTCCTAGCAAACTTTACGTTTGATAGCATCAAGCCTGGTTAAGTTTGGAAATCATATTGTCATAAGATTGTATAGTAAATTGCAGTGCCCCACCTGGCTCAAATTTCTGGCTCCGTCCCTGGTTATTATTATTCAGCCTCATAAAAAGACTAGCGTATACCTCAAGGCCTGCTCTTTATCACCTCTACAAGAATATTGGCTTCTCTGCTAATTTCTTGTTATTTATTTGATCTGCATCCTAATTTATTGATATCAATCCCATCATTTCTGTAGATTTTATTGTTCAGGAGCGTGTTACTGGTTTTCATTTGGTTTTGTCACTAATAGTTATTAATTATCATCTTCTTTTAGTGCTCTGGAAATGAATAGATAGAAATTGAGAAGTATTTTTTAGGCTACTACCATTTTCTATATTCTATTGCTATACACCTGCTAGTCTTTTGTCAAGTGTTGAACTATTTGAAAATGCAGTAAACATTTACTTGGGGATCTCAAGTCCAAATTCTTTTGATCACGTTTCTTTGAGTATATGCTAATAACTAATTACGTAGATACTTAACAGTTAAAACAGTTTTAAACTACCCTAATATTGAGTATTTGAGGACATGTCCTTGTACATTTTTTGATACTTCACAAACTGAAGTAAATTCATTTTGCCCAATGGTTCAGAAAACTGTAATATCTGAAGGTTTGACTTTTTAAGTCTCCGTGTTCTAGAAATCATCGATTCAAGTTACAATATAGTGCCCCTCTCTAGTTCTAATGGTTGCCATTGTCTTGTATTGCTAGCACAAGGCTGAGTATTCAATACAAGGAATATTTGGAAATGTAAGCCTAGTCCTGAGAATTCTGGGTGACATGGCCACTTTAGCAAAGAGTTCTAAGAGAGAGGAGGTTTGCAATTATGCAAAAAGGAACAAATCCCTCATATTTTTTGGTGTCAATTGCAATTATGTCAGCTTTTAAGTTTTTTATTTAGTTTTTTTACTTTATAATTTCTGTATGTGATCAGTAAAGTGATTAAATTTTGATGTGCTGCATCTCTTCTTGTCAAATTATAATGCTATATATACATAGCCCCCCAGCCCGCCCACCCCCCCCCCCCCCACCCCCCCCCCCCCGCGTCTAAATTGTTTTCCCCTCATTTGTGCAGGCCATTGCCGGAACCCGCAAACAGAGTCTTTGCTGCAGTTTCTGGAGCTGCCGTATCTGCTTGATACTGTTGTTGAAGCCAACACACCAACACGGAGTAACAAATTCGTAGATTCCACTGGTATATTTTTCATCAGGATTCTTCTTTACATAAGTTCTTATCATTTTCATCATGTTTATGTATATTTTTTTGGGTATTATGATCTCTGCCAGTCAATTTTCATGCAAGCATGGAAGGCATGCAAATACAGAGGATACAACAAAATACACATGCAATTGCACAAGAATCTGAAAAGGATGCTAGAAAGTAGAATGCAATGGGTTTCATAGAATCAATCATGGATAGTTATTTATCAGTCATTGGCTTGTTCACTTACTGTATCATTCAAAATAAAAATACAAGGCATGCATTTTTTGTGAGTCTCATTCCGTTTTGTTGTTTCCCTTGTATTATGCTGTAGTTATAAAAGAATTTCCTATTTTCTCTCTTTGTCTTATTCCTAATTTTGGGGAATTAAGAGGGTACCCTGGTTGTGTGAGGTAAATTTCTTGACTGATAAGGTTGGTCTTTTCATACTCGCCAAATGGCCTTTGAGGTCGTATGGCATGACCTTTTGTTGTGAAACTTGTTTTACAGAATTTGGATCCACCTCATAGAGGGTTGGCGTCTTCGTTGACAGCCAGGTCACAAGAATCTGGTAAATTCTTTGCAGGGCGCACTCGACTTCCAGTCAAACTCCATATCTGGCTCCATTTGACGGGAAAAGTTTTGGATGAGATGATCAATTTCTGTAGTTATTAAACTAGTTTATCTTATTTCTATGAAGGTGTCTTGTAAATCCTTGCGTACTGCTGCTATGCGTGTTTGTTTTATCGCCCAGAGTCAATTTCACTTCATTACAAGACTGAGTAAAGCAGCCAATCTGCACCAATTAGATAGCTACCTGAATGTCACTGCGGAGAAGTTAAGGAGAGAAATTACAGTTACTATAATTTTTTGTAGGAGGTATTAAACTTGGCCCGGCAGCTGTAGTGTTAGCAGGTCATGCTAAGATAGTTTGAAAGATGTAGGAGATTGACTAAGTCAACTATCACCTAGTTCAGTGGGTTTGAGGCCAATGAACATGGGGTCGAGTGTTCTAGAGTTGCTAAGGTCTGCATGACTATCCATGTTCTAAGCTTTAAAAAAAACAACCATGAACACTTGCTAATGATATTGATGCAAGTCATCACATTAAAAGGTATTTTGGTTGTGACTTGTGTTGAGGGTTCAAACGAGTCATTCATTGAATCCATATTTGTTTACAGTTGATTACAGTCAGTTGAGCCATTTGGTTAATTAGTAGTGTGTACTAAATTGCTTCATGTCATGTGCATTTTGGTACTGTTGTAACAAAGGCCAAGATTAACACCATACAAGGACGGGGCCAGTACAAATATCTCGCTGGATCTTATAAATTCTGGTGTTAATTCATTGTTGCTGAACGTTAGGTTGCAAAATCTAATGGATTGGATCGTGATTCGGGATCAACCCTATCCCAACCCAACTAACTCACTCGAACCCAAGCTAACCTCCAAAAAGTTAAAACTTTGGGTTGTGTGCCACCTGTTTGCTTCGGGTTGAACTTTTTTTTCCCCTGAGGAAACTCGGGTTGAACTTAAGGAGACTTGAGTAGCGATTAAGTAGAACATATGGAAATAAATATCAACCCTTTTATCTTTTTGGATGGGTGGTTGGTATGAATCATACTCTTGCAAGTAGTCACACAGCTAGTTAAATTAAGAGAGGTGCGTGTAAGGCTTCTCTCGATCCAAGTCCAACCAAATTCTGAAAACCCTAACCCAACCTTACCCAGTGAGTGGGTTGAATTATTTGGGTCAGGCTGAGTCCGACAAGCTCCACTCCTACTCAAGAAATAGTACCAATTTTCTTTGGAAATATTAGGTGATGGAAACTTTGAAACCACTCAATGTAGTAGTAGGAGATACTGGTCCTAAACATGTAGGTTCCATTATTTTCTTTGGAAATTTTAGGTGATGGAAACTTTGGAATCACTTTATATTGTAGTCGGAGGAAGCAAACTTTCAAAAGATTCATCTAGTACAATCGAACAATATTCTTAGTATGTTATTCACACTAAAAGGATCTCTTTCAACTTCTCTTTTGAAATGAGTACCTTATCAGCAGAAATGTTTTCCATGTAACTGAGATCAAAGATTTGGGATTTAGGCCTTTGGTGCTTCTGCTGTTGTAGTAAAACTTTTGATTGCATCAACAATGATGGAGTATGAAAAGAGTATTCTTAGAGGGAAAAGATTGCATATTTTTCTTTTATATTCGTTTCTTTTGACTGGGAAATTTTCTTCCCTTTAGGAATCTTTTTGTATGCAGTCTGCATATATATATATATATATAATATATATATATATATATATAAACCCCTATAAACTAATTTTTGTTAGATTTCAAATGTTCTACACCGTTAAACTAACCAACTCACTATTTAGGCCGTCCGTTTTTCCCTACTTGATGGATGGGCAAAAAGTATTTAAAACACTTGATTTTTGGTTTATAGATACTTGAAATAGTATAGATCAACTTCAACGGAGTGGATCTTGTATTCGAAGTTGGAGGGTTGAATTGAGTGGGAAGGATCCGGGATCAAATCCTTTTGAAAGGATACAAGTCTATATATATATATATAATATATATATATATATATATATATATATATATATATATATATATATATATATATATATATATATATATATATATATTGGTGTCCATAGTAGGGTAATGAGACCTGTTTGCACGGAATGCATGTTTTTTATTTTCGTCATGATTTCTGTTAGTATATTTTTAATCATTAAATGATTCTCTTAAAGAAAAGTGACCTGGTAATTTGACAGATTCATACCATCAGTCCCTCGATACTGAATGATGCTGCTGATGTTGATGATGCGGATGAACTAGAAGAGTTTGCAGAGTTGGAAGTGACGATGCTTAGCTCTTTTAGCTGACATTTGCATGCCTAATTTCGTGGTGCGTTTTCATGGTGCGTTTTCTGCCGAGTTCTTGCAGTCTTCTCGATAGATTTAGAATTATCAGTTAACTTTTAGAATTTCATCTGAATTACCTGGAACTAAACTGATGTAAATTATATAGATGAGACATATTATAGCAAGGCTTGTCATGAGTCCTCATGATTCAGGTTCCTGATGATTTAGGGAAATTTCTAATCGTGCTCTTTTGGCACGTGAGGTTAATTGGACAAATAGGTATATCTTTATCTCACAACTGACAGGTTTTAGGGAAGCTGCTTTCTTGGCCATGGTTGTCCGAGCAAAGAGGTGAAGCAACATATGTTAGGATGCAAACAGGTGAAGCCATATACGTAACTTTCTCATCTTCGTCGTGCTTGCTTGTCAACCTCATTTTGTAGAAAAGGTCTTATGCCCTTAATGATGATTAGACACAGCCTGAAGTTTTAGTAGATATTTTGATCAAATGAATGCGATTGTTCTGTTGCCATGTTCATAAAAGGCTATCCTGCTGTCTTGTTGTATGGTTAGTCCTGGGTCTAGGAATCACTATCATCCTTTGAGCATTTTGTCAAATGAATCCATCGTTCTGTTTCTGCTATACTCTGGACATTTCGATGAATCCCAGTTTGTTTTGCTTTCTTGGCTGGTCCCTGACATGGAGGATTGCTAGGCTGGTCCCTGACATGGAGGATTGCTAGGATTGTTTGTAGAATTAAGTTTCTGGCTGTCAGAACTTTGACATGGGGGGGCACATTCTCCTCATTTATGTCGATCTTGCGAAACATTGTATTGGCTGCACTCTATATAATAGAATAAGGATTATATCTATTTTGTGCAAAATTGCATCTAAATCATTTTGTTCTGCAGTAACTATTGGTTGAGGCCCAATCTTTGATGAGGTCCATATAAAGACAGGTTTGACTTGATTTTGGTTTGTGATGGGCTATGGAATTTGCTGAAATTTTATCTTATATTCAAACTGACATTAAGCCATAAATTCATTTCTTATTTATGTCAGTAATTTGTAGCACTTGTTATGATAGCTGCCTTATCTTGTATGTTTGCAGAGAATACAGAGGTTTGAAAATCATTGCTGTTTTCTCTTTCATTGCATATCATATATATGTATTGTGTCGATCCATACAGTATGGTACTTGTGGGCTCCAATTGGGCCCGTGGGCTAGTTTGAAAGCCCTAGCGGTCATCGATCCATCTCTTTAGTGAACCGTCTGAGCTTAAGAACCAGATAGTGAGTGCTATCATTCTCCTGTGATGTGCCCCGCCGGTGGACACGTGTTTGATCCAGCTGCCTGCGGCGAGCAAAAAGGACTCGTGTTCTGAGTACCCATCTTCTCTCCAAACGCTCCAGCGATTTGCTCCCATTGTCAAACCCTTCTTTTGTTCTTTTGGTAATGAAACGACAACACTAGTCAAAACACAGACACAATCACAGTCAACCAGCTCGTTTCCTCTTTTGCGGGTATCTTTTCTCCTCCCAGCCAAAGATTGTTCCTTTCGACTTTATATTCTGATGACTAGTCCTGTAGCTTTCATTCCACACAAGAGGAGAGAAAGTATCGTGATAATCATAGTTTATTGAGATAAGGATGATTTAGCAATAAAATGGCACTGAGTGGATGAGTGGGAGAAGAGTGGGATGAGGTTGTTCTGAGCTAAGCACCCACACTGCCTTTGAGGAGTCGGTTCTAGTTTAGAGAGACCGAAAGCAGCCCGTTGATGGAGAAGAAATTGACAACAAATCCCTACTCCCTGTGTAGGATTCAAAACGCATTTTTGCCTGGAATGGAAAAGTGCCAGGTTTGTTCCCAACTCGGGAAACCGTGTCACCCCCTCACCCACCCACCCACTGATTCGTCCCGGTCAGATTGCTGTCAGCAATGGACCCACAGCAATTTCTTCGATACTAAACTCTTAGTTGGCCAGTCAGCAAGTCCTTTTCTGTTAATGGAAATGAAACGGGAGGGAAGCACGTAGCAATGATTTTACATAGCTTTTTTTCTTTATGGATGCCGTTCTCGCGGTGTTGTTACCTCGTTGGGATGTCGGAATTTTTTCGTGCTTTTTTGGATGTAGGAAGTGGGGGTTGGTGAGGTGCAAGTGGCTGAAGTATAGAATCTCAAGTTTTTTCACTCACTTTTTCCCAAGTGGTAGTCTGAAACAACGGTTGCAACTTGTGAGTGGATTGGATTGGATTGGATTGAATCTATTTTTTTTCAAGTCAATCATCAGAATTTGAACCTCATCCTAAAACTTTTGTTCTGACTTGAGTTCCATGATCAACGCAATGCAGTAACACATTTATTTTTGTTTTGTTTGAGCCAGTCCTCGTGAATCAGGGAGCTCACATGATGATGTGAAGTGCCTCTTGCAAGTACCTCTACAGATCATGAATCTAGAAAAAAAGAAAAGCTCACTCTCAACCTAGAGAAGGTCTATCAATAGAGCCCATATATCAACAAGTCTCGAGAGGAACCAAACCCGGGTTCTATGGGTCTGAAGTCTCGACTCACGACACTTGGCCCGAGCCAGAGACAGATGGTGAGTTAGGCTATCGGCTATCCAGGCTTGTAGGAAAAACTTTGACAAAGGGTGGTGGTGAGTAGAGCAGAGGGACATAGAGAGGAAAATCATTGTGTTGAGTTGGGCTGACACAAGTGTCATTGCCTTGGGGGGGAAGGCTGCCCCTTGTCCCATTCCTTTTAAAGAAGTTGGTAGCGGCCAACCTCACAACTTGGGGTGTTGGTCTTTTGCGCTTTGGGTGGGAGAGAAGATAAGGGGCACTCCACTCACTCCTCTAGCTAGGGTTTTTGACATGACATTTATAGAAATGATATTGGGGAAGACTACAACTTTTGCTTGTTTTAGGCATGGTTCAAGAGAGAAAACAACACTTGGAACTTTGATGCAAGAAGCCAACATTTTGTCTTTTTTCTACTCCCCAACCCTTCACCATCCTATGATTGCAATATATCCGTTGTTTACTTGGGAAAGTAGCAAATTTGAGGGATGGTGGCTTTGGATCATTGACACTTGTCATGCTCTCGGCCGTCGGCTTACCTAATCTGTGAATTTGAAAAGTTTGGATCGTTGACTTGTCACGCTCTCGGCCGTCGGCTTACCTTATCCGTGATTTTGAAAAGTTGGCCTTGAACTTGATAACATATAGGGTGATAATGTGATAATGGAAGAAATAGGCCCTTGTGATCACCTCCCTAAGTACCTAGGCCTCTCTCTTTCTATCCTTTCCAATTTTAAATTGCTTGATCTTGATATAAAAAAACAATATGATTAGTGGTAACACAACTTATATTAGTCACATGTTTAAGGAAATAATACGATAATAGAACGCGGTGGTGGTGGTTAAGTGCTTGCTCAATAACAAAAAGTACATAGGGGGTCAGGCAAGATAACATTTTTATGCTAATCACCCCCATTAAGGGTTCCTATTGAGTGGGCAATTTAGTTTAGTTAGTTGACTCCCACTAAGTCTTTGATAAGCTTGTTCTCTAATTTAATTAATCATTGCCGACCTTTGAGTCACAAAAGGTCTTAAGCACCGTCAACTTACGTACTGTATTGCTATCTTATTATGTCCCCATGACATGCTACTGTACTAACTCAAGAAAATAATGATTTTAATTGGAGAAAATTTAAGTGGAGTGCATACTTGTCAGCATTGGATTGGACCAAGGAAAATTTGATGGTGACACTTGAGTTGTTGATTCAATGTAGCTGCCATAATATCTCTCCCATGAGTCCCAATCAATCGGAGTCGAACTGCTGAGTACATTACATTATGCAAGTGTCCTTAGTTCACTGACTCTGTCTAAAGTTGAAACTTGAAAGGAAATTTAAATGAGGATGGTACATATACCGAGTGTCCTTGACGATTTCAATAGCTAAATTTGTGTTGTTTTGTAGTAAAAAAAAAAAAAGTTTGTGGGAAAACATAGAGGGGGCATCTTGGCTGGCAAAGAAGAATAAGATAAGCCTATAGCCTAGAACATGTGTAGTTTTGAGGCCTCGTATGCTTGGTTCCTCATCGGGGCTCCATGGGGCATCTCTCATTTCGGAGTGTTCAAAAAGGAGAGGGGAGAAGAAGAGTTGGAGGTGACTTTCAACATTGAGATATGCATGACAGAATTGAGAAATCGATCATAAATTAGGTGTATAAAAGAAATTTTGGAGAAGGTAAGACATCTAATTTTATGTATGTTGTTGAAGTAGTGGGAAATTTCGAGAAATACATGAACACATTTTCCTTCTTGTGGGGAATGGACAGAAGCTATCCATCTTATTCATTTAAAATATCAAACTAAAAGTAATTAAAATATGTTATCTGTTCTCTTCTTTTCTCTTTCCCATTGGTGTAGCTTACATTGTATGTGTATTGACTTCATTATCTGCATGATAATCAGGAGTATCAATAGGGTAATTGGATTTACCCTGGGAATAATGGTAGAGCAAAGCAAATTTATATAAATAACACCAAATTAACTCGAAGAAACGATCTACATTTCGTTTTGTATTTGATCTTTTTTATGTCTACATATATTTGTTTACAAGTTTGGTTGCTGTTTATATGCATGCATGGTCATGCATATGCATTTTTTTGTGCAAAAGATCAAATATCTCCTTACATTTCAAGGGATATTTTGAGTTTTCCTTTCATTCACCTATTATTTACTCACGATGGGTTGAAGTTAACAACTACTTGATTAGATATACATAAGTGAACCGTAGAGAATAAACATACATATCATTGACTCGTGACGTCATTCATCAATTTTAGCAACAGTATTCCCGCATTTCAATTGACATTTGTCCGTGGTACATGTGTATTGCAGTCAATGAGTCCACCTGTACATCAATCATGCCAAACGATCACGTGGCCTTCCTAATGTCTCACAACAACACCCACAAAGCATACAACATTCAATCAATAGATTCCAAGTAGGATCCCACACACTCCTCTCCTCACTACAAAAACTGACACTTTCATGGCAAATCTGATCTTCACCCAATAAATTGTTACCCACAGTCCAAGGATAGTACAAAGTATATAACAGGAGAAGAAAGTTAGCAATGCAAGTTTGAGTTTTTGATTTGTATGAAAATGAGAGATTTCCTCATGGATTAGGTGTGTAGCGTTCAAGAAAAGCAAAATGGGGGACAATCTTTGTGCATTTGCTTATCTCTCTTTTGTTTCTTTGGTTGCTTGAGAGGGGAAATTTTTTCTTTAGTGGCAGAGAAAAAGTGGAGGCATGCAGCGTGTGTAGTCTGAGTACTTACTGGTGTTGTTTTTTTCTTCCCCTTTCTCTCTCTTCATGCAGAGGCACTGTTGAGACTTTTGTCATCTCAGAAGTAGACAGAAGTAATAATAGCAGAATATCGTTGCTTCAGTTTGTAGCAGGGGACCTCTCTCTCTCTCTCTCTCTCTCTCTCTCTCTCTCTCTATATATATATATATATATATATATATATATATATATATATGAGAAAAATGTATATCAGCCCGCGGGCTGAGAGAACTCTCTCAGCCTGCGCTGACGTGGCTCAATTTTGCACCCCACTAACTTGCGGCCCGCTTATCGAAAGAAGTTAAATTACCAAATACCCCTTATGA
The DNA here is from genome assembly GCA_038442645.1 of Agave tequilana. Lineage (NCBI taxonomy): Eukaryota > Viridiplantae > Streptophyta > Magnoliopsida > Asparagales > Asparagaceae > Agave > Agave tequilana. The sequence goes on along the minus strand of JAVJIF010004147.1, from coordinate 132,403 downwards.
AAAGCTACTTTTTCGGTAAAAGACAGTGAATGCTGCTTCTTTAATTTTTTTTTATCTGATTTGATATTTAATGATTTTTAATATAGTCGCAGTACTTATGAGAACTGCTACACCGGTCGCAGTCTTTTCTAAGGACTGCTACCAAGGTCGCAGTGTTTTTATGAGAACTGCTACCACGGTCGCAGTCTTTTCTAAGGACTGCTACCAAGGTCGCAGTCTTATTCTGAGGACTGCTACCAAGGTCGCAGTCTTTTTCTGAGGACTGCTATCATGGTCGCAGTGTTTTTATGAGAACTGCTACCACGGTCGCAGTCTTTTCTAAGGACTGCTACCATGATCGCAGTCTTTTTCTGAGGACTGCTACCAAGATCTGCTACCACAGTCTTTTCTAAGGACTGCTACCATGGTCGCAGTCTTTCTGAGGACTGCTACCAAGGTCGCAGTTTTTTCTGAGGACTGCTACCATGGTCTGCTACCAAGGTCGCAGTCTTTTTCTGAGGACTGCTACCAAGGTCGGTAAAAAGTTGTGAGGGAGGGTATTTTCGGAAATTACAATGTTGAGGTGACTGGCATTAAATTGGGCGGGATTTTACAGGATTTTGCCCGCCAAAATTATTACAGATGTGGGGCGGTGATGTTGCCACGCCCGCAGGCTGAGAAAACTCTCTCAGCCCGCGGGCTGAGGTACAGTAAGCCCTATATATATATATATATATATATATATATATATATATATATATATATATATATATATATATATATATATATATATATATATATATATAGTTGATTCTCAAGAGCGGTTCTCACGGATTTGTGTGAGAACTTTCATGTGGGCCGTTAGATCTGACAGAGATCTGATTTTATTTGATTTGATCTGTCAGATCTGACAACTCAGATGAAAGTTCTCACGCAAATCCGTGAGAACCGTTTTTAGGGGATCAACTCCACACACACACACACATATGAGAAAAATGTACCTCAGCTGCCAACTGAAAGAGAGTCTCTCAGCTGTCCCTTCAATATGGTCGCAAACTTACTGCAACATGATCGCAGTCTATTGTAACATGGTGGCAATCCTGAAAAATCATATATTTTCAGTGTAATTAGGACTGGGATCATGGTAGCAGTCTTCATAAAAAGACTGCGAGAAAAGACTGCGACCATAACAGCAGTTCTCATAAAAACACTGTGACTTAATTACAGTTCTTATATAAAACTGCGATCATGGTACCAGCACCGAAAATTGTAGTTGAAATTCAGCCACATTACGCCAGCTGATCTCTCTCAGCTAGCGGCTGAGGTACAGATTCCCTCTCTCCCCTCCCCCCCCCCTCTCTCTCTCTCTCTCTATATATATATATATATATATATATATATATATATATATATATATATATATATATATATATATATCGGGAAGGGAGGATTGAGGGGAGGGGGGGGCAGAAGGGGGGGGGGGAGAGAGAGAGACTTGTGTAGTTCTGGAAGAATTCATGCTCGAATTTTTCTCACTCAATACAATCATACATCATTCAAATACAAGATCTATTCCGTTGAAGTTGATTTATACTATTTCAAGTATCTATAAATCAAAAATCAAGTATTTTAAATATTGTTGCCTATGCATCAAGTAGGAAAAAAAACGAATGATTTAAATAGTGAGTTGGTTAATTTAACGGTGTAAAATATTTGAAATCTAACAAAAATTGGTTTGTAGCGGTTTCTAAATATTTAGATCATGATCAAATGGCCAGATCGAGATTTGTTTGTCTAAATACATAGATCTAACTAACTCATTACTTTCGGCCATTCATTTTGCGTCACTTGACGATGGGCAAAAAGTATTCAAAATGTTTAATTTTTTATTTATATTTATTTTAAATAATATAAATCAATTTCAGTAGAGTGGATCTTGTATTCGAATGTCGGATGTTGGTATTCAAGTGTGTGTAGACTTGTGTTCTTTCAAAAGGATTTGAGGCCGAATCCTTTTTACTCAAATACTAATCTCCGACATTTGAATATAAGATCCACTCAGTTAAAGTTGATTTATATTATTTTAAGTATTTATAAACTAAAAATCAAATGTTTTGAATAAATTTTACTCATGCATCAAGTAGAAAAAAAAACAGACGATCTAAATAATATTTTGAAGGAAAGATATAGTTTTAGCATGAGCATGTTGGGAGCTGAGACCATGGTCAGCTAAGAAAGTAACAAATTAAATAACATTAGCCACTAAAAATTATTTTATTTATCAGTCTGACTCCATTCACGAATTGTGAAGTAGGGACATTGTCTAGAAAGAGAGAGAGAGAGAGAGAGAGAGAGAGAGAGAGCTATCTAGGCTTTTTCCTTTTATTAACAAAAAAAATAAAGAAAAAAAATATCAATGGGATGGAGAGATGGAATTTTAAAAGTGAAGGGGGGCATCTTGCTTTCCACTGAGAACAGCCTTCACACAAAAGAATAATATCTAACCAGAAAATGCGTTCAAAGTGTGAGCTTAAAATAGTATGACACCAATACAGATATTATGGGTGCTCTCCCTCTCTCTCAAAACTCTAAAAATAACACTTCTCCCTTCACTCTCTCTTTCTTTGTTTTTAAAAAAAAAAAGGTACACAAGAACGCAGAAAAGAGAGAGTGAGAGAGAGAAGGACAAGGGACTAAAATTTTCATCTATACTGTTGTAAGCTCACAGACACTAGAATCCAACAACAAAAAAAAGAGAGAAAAGTAGCGGAGGAGGTGAAGTACAAATGTCTCACTTTCAGAAAGATAGAAAGAATTTATACCTCCACATAAGAAATCAAAGGATCTGTCTCTGAACTGGCTCTCTTCTTATCATCATGATGGCCAATGTACAAAATCTTTTCCAAGTTACCAATCTTTTTGTTTACCTCTTTTTCTGCATTATTTTTGTTATCGCTGGTAGCATCAACGGCGGTGGTGACAGAAACGACACTAGTGTTACTGTTAGACGATGATTTCGTTAGCTCTTTTGCTCTGTCCACCTCAAGCATCCAGTCTGTCCTCACAATCGCGACCGCCATGAGCACCGCGCATGAGGCCTGGGCCGCTAGCAGGCCCACCCAAAGGCCGGCGAAGCCCATACCCACGAAGAAGCCCATTGTTACAGCCACCGGCATTCCGATCAAATAAAACGAACCCAAGTTAATATTAGCCCCCATGCTCGGCCGCGCGCTCCCCCTGAGAACCCCGCAGCCGGTGGTCTGAGGGCAGTTCCCGAGCTCGCACAGCCCGGTGATCGGCAGCGCGAGCGCCGTGAGCTCCAGAATCTCTTTGTCGCTAGTAAACAGCCGGCCCCACCGGTGCCTCACTGACGTCGTGAACGCCATCGCCGCCAGGCCGAGCACCACCGCGCAGGCCATCGACACGAGTGTCGCGGTGCGGGCCCGGGCGGGCCGGTTGGCGCCCAATTCGTTGCCGACGCGCGTCGATACGCCGAGGCTCAATGCCGAGGGAAAAACGTAGACCAATGATGTGGTCTGGATCAAGATCCCCATGGAAGCCACAGTGGCCCTGGGGTTGACGAGCAGGCCGCAGAGAATTATCATGAACTCATACCACCACCATTCCAAGCACACCGAGACGCAGGTCGGCACGGCGAGCTTGAGGAGCGCCGACCAGCCGCGCAGGCAGTCAGCGCTCGGGCTGACCCACGAGTCCTTGTAGACCCCCGAGAAGAAGATGAAGGACAACAAGAAGAGGAAGAGGTTGACGTTGGTGAACACCATTGCCAGTGCAACGCCGGCGGTGCCCATTTTGAAATGCACCACCAGGAGGTAGTTGAGGGGGACGTGGAGGACGACGGATAAAGCAGAGCAGTATGTGACGGGGAGCGTGATGTTTTGAGTCCGGAGGTAGATTCTGATGGGGTGGAGGAAGGAGAGGAAGAAGAGGTCGGGGATGGCGAAGGTGATGAAGAGGTGGGCCGTGGACGATATCTGCTCTTCCTGCCCGCACCAGAGGAGGACGCGGCGCATGTTGAGCCAGAGGAGGGAGATGGGGACGGAGACGGAGAGGAGGAGGAGGACGGTGCGCTGGAGGGTGAGGCCCAGGAGCTTGCGCTGCTTGGCCCCGAAGGCCTGGCCGCAGATGGGCTCCATTCCCATGGCGAGGCCTGAGAGGACGGAGTAGCCCGTGATGTTGGCGAAGCCGATGGAGAGGGAGCCCCCCGCGAGCTGGAGCTCGCCCAAGTAGCCCAGGAAGAGCATGGAGATCATGGACCGGGAGTAGAGGACGAGGCCCGTGAGGGCCGTGGGGATCGATATCTTGGCTATTGCTCGCATTTCCTCAGCTACCTGAAGAAGAGGAAAAAAATATCAGAATTCACAAATATGTGTGTGTATTTTATTTGTTTGTTTTGGTTTTCGGAGAATTGGTTGGTTACCTCGGAGATTGTTGGACATCGGTGGAGGTCGTCGAGGTCATGGTGGTGGTGGGTGGGGAGCTGGTGGGCCATGGGGGATAAGAGGTGGACTTTTTGGTAAGAGGGGAGAAGGAGAGGGGAGATGGGCTTGTGTTGCACAAGAGTTGTTCGAGAGAGAGAGAGAGAGAGAGAGAGAGAGAGAGAGAGAGAGAGAGAAGTTGGTGGATTTTTGTGTTTCTGCTGCTGCTGCTGAATGCTGCAGGCTGCTGCAAATTTCTTGTCTTTGAATTGGGAGGAGAGTGAGCAGTGCCGCGGTACTTATATAGGGACCGAGATATAGAGAGAGAGAGAGGGAGAGTGGCCCCGAGGCTCTTGCTTCTTTCTATGGGCACGTGTCGATTTCTCACACAGATTGATTTTTTTTTTTTTCTTTTTATGGTGGAGGTTTTAGTTTAAGTGCTCTTTCTTTCTCTCTCTTGTCAGAGTTAGGGAACTTGAGAGAGCAGGGGAGAAAGGGGGAGAGAGTGGCAGATGTGATGGGTTCTTTTATTTGAGAGAGAGGAAGAAGACAGTATGTATGTATCTATGTATATGAGTACGTATGTATGATATTTATCACACAGAGAGAGAGGGAGCATGTGAGAGCCATAATATGATTGGTGAGTTAACCGCCAACCCAATTTGTCTACTGATTGGTTGGGCTGATGTTGTTTCTTTCGGCGTCTTCTTTCTGCATCTTTTTTCCATTTTTTTTTTTAAAAAAATAATTTGACAATCCTTTTCTCTCTTATATTCTTCTAGAACTTCTTCTAGTGAAAATATTTATTCAAATTTGTTTTGGCGTCATAGAACAGAATAATCTCTTTTATCCTCGTCCTCTTCTTTTCGCAGCGACGCGATTTGTGACCCGGAGCCGTTTGATCTATGGACGGTCATCCACATCATGCATTCGTACGTGTTCCTGTTTTAAATCCCTTTTCTTCTTTATTTAGCGGGGAATTTCGCTCTTGGGGGGTTTTTTTTTTTTTTAAAACGTGTTTTGAGGCGTCATTTAAAAAGTTTTGATCTTTTTCTTTTCCGTGAGCTTTTTGGTATTTCTCTTATTTGCAATTGGTGTTCAAAACAGGGAGTTTTGCCTGGGAATCAATTGGCAACTATCGCACACATCTTTTCATTTAATCTAGTGGGGAGGGATTTTTTTTTTTTTTGCCCTCCCTGAATTTGTCCCCTTGTCAACTTGTCCCATTCATTTCAAACACCGTCCCATGACTCCATGGGCCCCCTCTCACTTACCCAGTTGGCTTGTACACTTTCCAATTTAAATCACGATTCTCTTCTTCTTTCTTTTGCCTTGGTTCTCATGTGAAAACGGTTGAGTGGTAGCGGTCATTGTAACCAATATGTGATTTCTTCTTTATTTATTTTTTTTCTTTTCACCAAAGTAGTTGGTTGGTTTAAGTTATTATAGAGATCAAGATTGGTAGTGTGAGGAGGCAGCAGTTGGAAGGTGGGGGACACAATTGAGGGGGGGACATACGTGGCTTCAATGGCCTTCATTGATTTCTTTGCATCCCTTTTCACAACACGCTGAGCCTCTCTCTCTCTCTCTCTCTCTCTCTCAGAGCTTCAGAGAGCAAAAGAACAAGAACACTCACACTTTGATGAAAACACTGAGGTGAGAGAGACCCAAGTCCAGCAGACTGAAGCTTGTCCTGCAGCGCGCTGAGCAACTAGCTGGTGCCCCCCAAGGGATCAGGTGATGAAACCCACACGCATGTCAGTATGCACGTGTCTCCTTAGCTGGGGAGAAAGAGAGAGAGTGAGAGATGACGGGGAGAGAACAAGGACATTTACGTTTGTTAAAGTGAGCACTGTAGCTCTGTGCCAAAGGATGGCAGAAATTGGAGCAGGGTGATGTCCATTCTATCTGAAATCTGAATCCCTCCCCGAGCCCAATTCATGCACTTGGGCCCCCCTACACTCAATTTACTGTTCATTTGTACTGTAATGCTCATGCTTACAAAATGGATCCAGTCCAAATGAGAGAGAGAGAGAGAGAGAGGTTTGATGAAATTCACATGGCTAAATTTCAGTCTGATATGGTCACTCTCTGTACTTTGGTTTCCTTATATGAAATTCACATGGCTAAATTTCAGTCTGATATGGTCACTCTCTGTACTTTGGTTTCCTTAACACTAACCTCTCTCTCTCTCTCTCTCTCTCTCTCTCTCTCTCTCTCTCACACACACACACACACACACACACACACACGGGGACACACACACACACACACAGGGGGGGAGAGAGAGAGAGAGAGAAGAAAGTTGTTCATTTGCATATAATTTTCATCAGTGATGCACAACAGTAACTCATTCAAAATACCATGATAGAGTCGTTGAAGAAATAATAATGAAACATATTGTGATATATTTTTTACAGTAGCTGTGCCCCTTAACGATGGTAGACCGAGGCCGGCTTCATTTTGCCCTAAACCTGAAAATTTCCAATTTACGGACCACCTGAGAAGGAAGCAGAGGCTACATCCAGTGTATTGCAACAATGGACAGAGCACAGCTCAGCAAAGGATGCAGGTTTGGGCATAAATGGCATAAAAATTTTGAAGTAAAGAGAATTGGCAATCACAAAAGCCAATGAGGAAAGTGATTGTTTGCATGGTGCATGAAAACATTATGGATGATGGCAAAGTGAAGCTATTGGGTAGGGTTCTCTCTCAATCAAAACCACCAGCAAGGATGCAATATTTCTCTTGTTTGTTTATAATAATGGAAACACAAACAGAACATGTTCTGAGGATTAAAATGTGCTTTTCTTGTGATGATAAGTTGCATTGGAATACTTGGTCAGCTGTGGGGCCCCACCACTTTCTGGGGTGCTGCTCCCAATACCTGGCTGGTAGTGGTGGTCATTTAAACATGCACAAAATATTGTGTTATATACATAATAATAATATGCACAGTTACAAAAAAAAAAAAAATATATCTGAATGCCATAAGGAGAAGATTCGAGTTGTGATTCACATCTTATTAAAAGCAACTGGAATGATAAAAGTATAAACTGACATTAATTCTTGCTGCAAAAGCTGATGTTTACAAGAAATTACCATAATTTCACAAATTTAGCTTACAACGAAAGGGAGGGAAAAGATCATACGCCGAGCTTATGAACAAGAGTGAACATGCGTGTCGACAAATTTAAATCTCAAAGGCCTGTTCAAACCTGTGCTTCACGTTCACAACATCCATGCTTTCATTAGGCAATATATGTTTCCACACCATACATTAAGGCCAGAGAACTTTTGTGATGCAAGATCCTTTCAAAACTCCTATAACTTTTCTTTGTATTAAAAGTTTTCACAGGTGCTAATTCAGTTCATAAAGTGAATTTGATGTAGCATACACCGAAATGGAGATCACAAGCACCGTGAAATCTCATGCGTAGTCTGAGCTCTCTAGAGAGGAAAAATCTTACGACAACAATTTTCGAAAGCTAGTACAAACTACAATCCTCACAGCTGCAATTTGTTCTCTCTCTCTCACACAGAGAGAGAGAGAGAGAGAGAGAGAGAGAGAGAGAGAGTTGTGTTATTCCAAAAGGATTTGAGCCCGAATCTTTCCCACTCAAATACAACCCTCCGACATTTGAATATAAAATCCACTCCGTTGAAGTGTTTTGATCTATATTATTTCAAACATTTATAAACCAAAAATCAAGTATTTTGAATACTTTTTGCACATCCATCAAGCGGCACAAAATGGATTTATGAGGTATCCGTACCTCAGCCGTCAACAAAGAGAACTTTCTCAACTGACATTGCGACTTGGTCGCGGTGCTAAAAAATTCAGATATTCTCAGTCTAATTAAGACCGCGACTATGATCGCAGTCCTCACAAAATACTGCGACCATAATAGCAATCCTCACAAAAAAATACTGCAACCTGTTCGTAGTCCTCAAAATAAACTGTGACCATGGTAGCGTTGCCCAGTAGCCGAGATTCAGCCACGTCGCCACCAGCTGAGAGAGTCTCTCAGCTGGCGGCTGAGGTGCATCTCTCTCTCTCTCTCTCTCTCTCTGATATATATATTATATATATATATATATATATCAGAGAGAGAGAGAGAGACTTGTGCCATTCCAGAAGGATTCGAGGCCAAATCCTTCCCACTCAAATACAACCCTACGTCGTCCGAATACAAGATCCACTCTGTTGAAGTTGATCTATATTATTTCTAAGTATCTATAAACCAAAAATCAAGCCTCTCTCTCTCTCTCTATATATATATATATATATATATATATATATATATATATATATATATATATATATAGAGAGAGAGAGAGAGAGAGAGAGACTTGTGTCCTCCCAAAAGGATTTGAGTTTGAGTGCTTCCAACTCAAATACAACCCTCCGTCATTCGAATACAAGATCCACTCCGTTGAAGTTGATCAATATTATTTCAAGAATCCATAAAACCAAAAATCAAGTATTTTAAATACTTAGTGAGTTGGTTAGATCTATGTCTTTAGACATACAAATTCTCGATCCGGCCATTTGATTATGATCTAAACATTTAACAACCCTTACAAACTAATTTTTGTTAGGTTTCAAATGTTCTACACAATTAAACTAACCAACTTCACTGTTTAGGCTGTCTGTTTTCTCCCTACTTGATGCATGGGAAAAAAGTATTCAAACACTTGATTTATGGTTTATAGATACTTGAAATAATATAAATCAACTTCAACAGAGTGGATCTTGTATTCGAACGTCGGATGTTGGTATTTGGGTGGGAAGGATTCGGTATCAAATCCTTCCGGATGGACACAAGTCTCTCTCTCTCTCTCTTATGTATGTATGTATGTATGTATGTATACTCTCTCTCTATATATATGTATATGTGTATGTGTGTGTGTATATATGTGTGTGTGCGCGCGCGCGTGCGCGCGCGTGTGTGGGTAAGGTTACAATACACCTAGGTGTAACTAAGTTAAGTTACATACACCTCTTTCCACCGCATAAAAATTTTGTTTGGTGAGATACAAACAAAAATTAATGTGGTTGTCCCCACAAGGTGTTTAAAAAAATATTTTTTGTGTGGTGGAAAGAGATGTGTGTGAGTTAACTTAGTTACACTTATGTGTATTGTAACTCTACCATATATATATATATATATATATATATATATATATATATATGGGGTTACTGTACCTCAGCCGGCAGGCTGAGAGACTTCTCTCAGCCGGCGGACGTGGCAAAATCACCGCCCACATCTGTCATCAATTTTGGCGGACAAATCTTGAAAAATCCCGCCCAATTTAATGCCAGTCACCTCAACATTGTATTTTTCGAAAATACCCTCCCTCACAACTTTCTACCGTATGTAAAAAAAGTTGGCTACCAAAAAAATTTACAGCTCTAAAATTTCAACCGGCGCTTCTGATCCAAAATAGTTATTTTCTTTCACAAATTTGATCCTTTTTTTAAAGAATATATTTGCAACTGATGGCGCCTAAGAAATCATCCGTGGAAAAAGGTACTACAAAAATTGATATTTTCAAAATTTTTTAGCGTTTGTGTATTTTAATAGTTTTTAATTTTTTCCAGATTTATTTCCGAGGTCGCAATTTTTTTTAAATTTTTTTTTAATCTTGGAACCATGGTCGCAGTTAAGAAAGAGACTTTGAAACTTTAGATGTCGAATAAATTTTTAAATTTATAAATTTTGTAACATGATGATAAAGGTCCTATTTTTTTCACCTTTTTTTATTTTCTTCTATTTTTACTATGTCTTAGTATATTCGAAAAAATTGATGTGCATACACTGCATGCGACCTCGGTCGCAATTGTTTAAATATGAGTTGTCGTCTCTTGCGACCAAGGTCGCAGTGTATTTAACGTCATTTATTTTATCATACTTGGGTCGCAGTTGTTTCTGATTGCAGTGTAGTCTTATGCGACCTTGGTCGCAGTGTCGAAACGAGTCGCAGTTGTTTTTGATTGCACTGTAGTCCTGGGCGACCTAGGCCGCAGTGTCGACCCGGGTCGCAGTTGTTTCTGATTGCACTGTAGTCTTATGCGACCTTGGTCGCAGTGTTGTCCCTGGTCCAAGTTTATGTTTGCAAAGTATGACTGCGACCGTGGTCGCAGTTTTTAAAAGAAAATATGCTTTTTACAAACATGGTCGCAGTGTATGATTGCACTGTAGTCTTATGCGACACTAGTCGCAGTGTCGTCCGGGTGCAAGTTGTTTGTGTTTACATTGTATGACTGCGACCGAATTCGCAGTTTATTAGAAACAAATATGCCTTTGAAGAAATCTATATTACTCCTTACCAAAGACTGCGACTTAAGTCGCAGTTATCCGTATGTGAAGAAATCTATATTACTCTTTGCCAAAGACTGCGACTTAAGTCGCAGTTACCCGTATGTGACGAAAGCTATATTACTCCTTACAAAAGACTGCGACCTAAGACGCATACCCAAAAAAAAAGATTTCACAGCCGGAGAATATTTTCAAATAAGATTGCGACCGAATATTAAAACGGTCGCATTTTTGAAACTTTAAATCATTTGTAATAGGTCGCAGTACCTCATAGACTTAAAGAGAAAAATTCAATATTTAAGAAATTGTTTTTAAAAAAAATGAAACAATTAAAACCTGTTGATCGGCATGCAAAGATGTCAACCCTTCAAGATTTTCAATATTCTGAGAGAAAGTAGAACCAGATGCAGTATCTTCCATATTTAGATCGCCAGTAGACTGCTCAGACGTCGACATTTAATATTTTGGAGAAAAAATTGATCTGAAAAGATTTTATATTTTCAGAAAAAAGTTTAACGCAGGCTGAAAAGGAGAAACTAGATCTTTCAAAAAGAGGTAAGGAAATAGGGGGAAAAGTAATTTATATAGAATAACCTAAAACCTATAAAGAGCGGCAAAAAATAATAATAAACAATAAGGAAGGTTACCGAAAGAGTTGCTTTTCATAAGGAGTATTTGGTAATTAACTTCTTCCTAAAAGCGTGCCGCGAGTCAGTGAAGTGACAAATTGAGCCACGTCACCGCAGGCTGAGAGAATACTCTCAGCCCGCAGGCTGATATACATTTTTCTATATATATATATATATATATATATATATATATATATATATATATATATATAAAGTGTTCCTAGTATGTCTCCTTAGATTGTAATCTAAGGAGACAGCTTAAAACTCTAACATCCTGATTAATTTTCACGATCCGACCACACATTATAATATTCATGTTATAAGATGTATGCATATAAAAAATTACGTGATTTAAAGTTTGTTTACTCTATTTTCTTTGGGTTCAAACATTAACGATTTTTAAACAGTAGAACAAAACGGAACGATTAGATCAATGAGTAAATGAATTTCAAATCATGTGATTTTTTATATGCGTGCATCTTATAACATGAATATGATAATATGTGGTCGGATCGTAAAAAAAATTGAGATGTTAGAATTTTAAGCCGTCTCCTTAGATTGTAATTTAAGGAGACCTACTAGGAGCACTTGACCCTATATATATATATATATATATATATATATATATATATATATATATATATATATATATATATATATAAAGAGAGAGAGAGAGAGAGAGAGAGAGATTCGAGCCCGAACCCTTCTCACTCAAATACAACCCTACGTCGTCCGAATATAAGATCCACTCCGTTGAAGTTGATCTATATTATCTCAAGTATAAACCAAAAATCAAGTGTTTTTGAATACTTTTTAGCCATGCATCAAGTAAGGGGAAACGAACAGCCTAATTAGTGAGTTGGTTAGTTTAACGGTATAGAACATTTGAAATCTAACAAAAATTAGTTTGTACAAGTTTTTGAATGTTTAAATCATGATCAAATAGCCGGATTGAGAATTTGTATGTCTAAAGACATACTCACTACTTTCGTCCGTTCATTTTGCATCGCTTTAGGGATGGGTAAAAAGTATTAAAAATACTTGATTTTTTGTTTATAAATACTTGAAATAATATAGATCAATTTTAACGGAGTGAATCTTGTATTCGAATGTCAGAAAATTGTATTTGAGTGGGAAGGATTCGAGCTGGAATCCCCAAATGACACAAGTCTCTCTCTCTCTCTCTCTCTCTATATATATATATATATATATATATATAATATATATATATATATAATATATATATATATATATATATATCTCTCTTCAAATGAGAAACTTTCTCAAAATAAACTTCGTGAGAAAACCATAATAGAAGCGATTTCGTGAATGATCCGAACCGTTCATCTTGATATACATATTCTAATTAGGATACTAATAAAAATCACACGTTTCTGAGCTATTTTACTCATGTATCAAATGACATCTTTATTCTACGGCGAATATAATGAAGGTTTTGTAACCACTTGTTACATGAGTAAAAAGGCTTGAAATCACGTAATTTTTAATGATAATCTAAATAAAGTATGTAGATCAAGATGAACAGTTCGGATCATCCACATGATCGCTCATAAATAGTTTTCTCATGGCCTTCGTGTGATAAAGTTTCTTACAAAAAGACCTCTCCCTCTCCCTCCCTCCCTCCCTCTCTCTCTCTCTCTCTTCTATATATATATATATATATATATATATATATATATATATATATATATATATATATAGAGAGAGAGAGAGAGAGAGAGAGAGAGACTTGTATCCTTCCAAAAGGATTCGAGCCCGGATCCTTCCCACTCAAATTCAACCCTCTGACATTCGAATACATGATCCACATATATAGAGAGAGAGATAGACTTGTATCCTTTCAAAAGGATTCAAGCACGGATCCTTCCCACTCAAATTCAACCCTCCGACATTCGAATACATGATCCACTCCGTTGAAGTTGATCTATATTATTCACGTATCTATAAACCAAAAAATCAAGTGTTTATAATACTTTTTGCCCATCCATCAAGCAACGCAAAATGTACTGGCGAAAGTAGTGAGTTGGTTAGATCTATGTCTTTAGACATACAAATTCTTAATCGGCCATTTCATTATAATCTAAACATTTAAAAATCCCTACAAACTAATTTTTGTTAGGTTTCAAATGATCTACACCGTTAAACTAACCAACTCACTATTTAGGCCGTCTATTTTTCCCCTACTTGATCGATGGGCAAAAAGTATTCAAAACACTTGATTTTTAATTTATAGATACTTGAAATAATATAGATCAACTTCAACAGAGTGGATCTTATCTTCGAATGTCGGAGGGTTGGATTTGAGTGGGACGGATCCGGGCGCGAATCCTTTTGGAATGACACAAGTCTCTCTCTCTCTCTCTCTCTCTCTATATATATATATATATATATATATATATATATATATATATATATATATATATATATATATATATATATATGGGGAATCTGTACCTCAGCCTGCAGGCTGAGAGAGTTTTCTCAGCCTGCGGGCGTGGCAACATCACCGCCGCACATCTGTAAAAACTTTGGCGGACAAAATCCTGTAAAATCCAGCCCAATTTAATGCCAGTCACCTCAACATTGTATTTCCGAAAATACCCTCCCTTACAACTTTTTACCGACCTTGGTAGCAGTCCTCAGAAAAAGACTGCGACCATGGTAACAGTCCTCAGAAAAAGACTGCGACCTTGGTAGCAGTCCTCAGAAAAAGACTGCGACCTTGGTAGCAGTCCTCAGAAAAAAGACTGCGACCGTGGTAGCAGTTCTGATAAAACACTGCGACCTTGGTAGCAGTCCTCAGAAAAAAACTGCGACCTTGGTAGCAGTCCTTAGAAAAGACTGCGACCGTGGTAGCAGTTCTCAAAAACACTGCGACCTTGGGAGCAGTCCTCAGAAAAAGACTGCGACCTTGGTAGCAGTCCTTAGAAAAGACTGCGACCGTGGTAGCAGTTCTCATAAGTACTGCGACTATATTAAAAATCATTAAATATCAAATCAGATAAAAAAATTAAAGAAGCATTCAAATTAGTTTCGTGATTTAATAAAGTAGCATTCACTGTCTTTTACCGAAAAAGTAGCTTTTCATAAAGGGTATTTGGTAATTTAACTTCTTCCTAAAAGCGGGCCGCAAGTCAGTGATGTGACAAATTGAGCCACGTCACCGCAGGCTGAGAGAGTACTCTCAGCCCGCGGGCTGATATACATTTCTCTCTCTCTCTCTCTCTCTCTCTCTCTCTCTCTATCTATATATATATATATATATATATATATATATATATATATATATATATAATATGGAACTATTCCGATGAGATCGCCGCTTCTTGTGAACTCCACAACCTGCCACCCCGTGGATGATCGAAGCCATTCATCTTAATCTACAAACTCTAATTAGACTACCAATGAAAAATCACACGATTCTGAATAGGACTGTGAGCATGTTGCAGTGGACTGCGACCATGTTGCAGTTAGCTGCGACCATATTGAAGTGCCAGCTGAGGGAGTCTATCAGAGCTGGCGGCTGAGGTACATCTCTCTCTCTCTCTCTCTCTATATATATATATATATATATATATATATATATATATATATATATATATATATATATATATATATATATATATATATATGGAAAAGTGTTCCTAGTAGGTCTCCTTAGATTGTAGTAATCTAAGGAGACGGCTTAAAACTCCAACATCCCGATTTTTTTTTTTCACGATTCGACTGCACATTATTACGCATATAAAATATCACGTGATTTAAAGTTTGTTTACTCTATTTTCTTTGATTTCAAACATTAACGGTTTTTAAACAGTAGAACAAAATGGAACGATTAGATCAATGAGTAAATGAACTTCAAATCACGTGATTTTTTATATACGTACATCTTATGACATGAATATGATAATGTGCGGTCAGATCGTGAAAAAAATCGAGATATTTGAGTTTTAAGTAGTCTTCTTAGATTATAATTTAAGGAGACCTATTAGGTGCACTTGACACACACACACACATAAAGTACAAAATATCAATTCGGTCCCAGACTCACTGATAATGATAATGAAGAGTTGCTCGCGACAAGGAAACTTGGCAAAGCCCATGTAGGAAGAACAAATGATGCAGATAGCATTTTTTTTCATGGAAGCAATCAGGTATTTTTTCAAGAATTTATTCCAAGATGCTGATGCAAGAACATTTAAGGACAGCCCATAAAATCAAAGCTCACAGCAACTGAGCACAAGGCATGTCCCCATCAAAGGCATTGATAACTTCAGCGTCTGATCGTTTACCCTTTTGGCCACCAAGTTCCCTATCCATGTATCACCAGCAACAAGAATAATCGCAGTTTGGACATGATTCGAGCAAATAAACATTGAACCGAATCCCTCGCGAAAATTGATTGACAAAACCATGCCACTAAGCCATCTTCGAAAAGGAATCAGTCTGTGTTAATCCTCACCTGTGCACAGATTGTGACTCAATTGGGAGGAACAGCACGTGTACATAAAGGCACATCTAATGTTGACACCAGTTTCTAGAACTCCTTAAACTGATGTGCAATATGACTTAGTTCTGACAGCATCTAGCGGAGCAATTAATTATATAGATCACGAAAATTTTAACATGATCAGACATATCTACCACAAGTTCAGTTATGCATATAAAGACTTATCAAGTGTCATCTTCTATTATGAAATGGATTCATTCTACATGATCATTGTTTTGGAGTTATAAATGCAATGCGCTTCCTGAACTAGTCAAAATGGTAATTATAAGATGAAACATAGACCTTTTCTTATTAAAAAAAGGGATTTATGTATTAAAAAAAATCGTAAAGGGGGGTGATATATAGAGGTTTGGCAGAGATGCTCATCCTACAGACCTCAAAGTCAGAGTAGAACACATGAGGGTTGCAATTTATGCGAGAATGTTTGTAAAGGATGTGTAGTGTAACCACACAGAGAGCCTCCCTTATCTGTAGTGAGAAGTTTTGAGGAGAGATTCATGCTTATCTAGTCCTTATGGTTGCAGTGCATGCGTTGTGTCTTACTACTATGGCTGCAACTGTTTTCAAAGTGTGGCCAACAAACTTATCCATATCTTCATTGTTTCAAACTGTTATTTCAGATTGGTGTGTAAGGGTATGCAAAATGAGAGAAAGGAATAAATTTATTTGACAGCTCAAAGCAATAAGTTGACTTAATATGAGAAAACAAACAAACAAAATAAAAGCTCGGCAACTTTATTAACCCAATAAAATACAATATTACATTTTCTTCGTATGAAATAGATGCTTATAAGCAGAATAGATGTAGATGAATGTAGAAGAATACAAAATACAATATTATACCTTATCTGCGATCCCTTGTCCTTGTAGTATGAGATCGAGGAATACCAATGATTGCCACGAGCCCACCGACAAAAGATGCAACTGCTGCTACAGTGAAAGCTGGTGAATTTCCACCTCCAAATAACTGATCCAATGGTCCACTTCCAACAGATACTAGCACCTGATTTTGTCATCAATCCATTAGCAGAAGTTTTACAGGCATAATACTCAAAGTAATACATAGATCAGACTAATGCTGCCTACATTTTTTAGGCTGTCTTTCTCTCAAAAAAATATTCTTCAAAATTTCTGGTAAATACTTTAAATTCATATGCAGAAGACTTGATAGAAGTCTGATAGATCAGGCAGTGACTGATGGCTAGCAGATAAGCCCTCAATTTATGTCCACCACACTTTGGCTTTCGTGCCAGGAGACAAGATAATGTGCCGATCGATTCATATAGATCACAATAAAACAAAGAGGTATCCAGTAAAGCTGTGAAAGCTGCCAATGCAACAAGGCAACATGTCGAAATTCAGGAATTTAATACTGGTATGCCCCATTTTTTTAACATTGAAGAAAGTATGGGCTGCCCGAAGCGAACTCTAATATAGGAAAGCTATCCTTAGTCCACAGTTCAAACTTGAGCGCAATGAATCGTCATCCAACGACAATCTATGCAATACCCCTTAAAATTTTGGAATTTGACCGAATGTAGGGTTTAAGTATTTGTCAGGAAAAAAAATTCAACAATTTTGCATAACTAAAACATCTCAGGGTATAACTTCTGTAACTGAAGAAGCCCCAAGACCCTATTATTGTACAGCTAATGTGCCTTAAACTTCAAACCTCTCAGCATACACACTGTCACACAAGTCCCTGCTGCATTGAAGAATCCTGGGGGGGAATCAGTTCTCTTGTTTTGTAAAGCTAGTGGGATACCACACTAGACTCAGCTTGTGAATATCTGTTAAAATGTGATTCAGTCAAAGCAGAAAAATATGTCCCGTTATGATGTTGCAGCTTTATGAGGATTTGTCATGGCATAGAGGAACACGAAGCAGCGGTAAGAAGCAAAAGGAACTAAGAGATCCAGGATCAAATATTGAGGGTGTACACCTCATAGCAACTATTTCTCACAAAGAAAAAAGGCATTCAGCATGTACTTCAAACCTTTTTGGGTGGACAGTGGCCTTCAGACCTTAGAGCCAGAACATTCTGCAACCCTTGATACTGTTAATTTACTATGGGATTCCAAGTCCTACTTGAGTTCCACCACACTTTCCTTCCAAAGTTCTAACCACTTAGAGCAAGCACTTTGAATGACCTTCTATCACCTTGAAACTTCTTTAGTTAAGTTGTTTTCGAGGACTTGGTGCGCATTTCTATCCTCAATTGAGCTGCTTCCACTACACCTAGTCTCACTTTTGATTCTTGAGATGTTTCCCCCTTGCGATAGGTGTGCTAGTGCTCTCCCTTAGCTCCTTGAGCAAACCATATGGTTGAACAAACATCAAGTCCACACAGGACAAGCAGCAGTTCCAAATCATCTTTGCTACATTCTTTATTTCATTAACAATAAATTCTTTTTATCATATTTTCTTGTCCAATCAACACAACCTAATCTTCAACATATTCCTCATTTTATCAGATAACTTGAATTTTATCGAATAATTTGATTTCAGCTATATCAACTAGATTTTGGGCACGTGCTACGCACATGCAATAAAAACAGAATTCATGTAAAATAAAATTTATTAAAAAAAATTCTTTACCTTTCTTTATTTTCTAGAGAATTCTAATCTTGACTGGTCAAAAAAGGAACCTCTCTCTCTCTCACACACACATTTCAAAACTTCTTAAAATAGATATCCCTAATAAATATTGTTTTTTTTATTTATTTTAAACTTTTCTTGAGATATGAATGTAAATGTTATGGTCTTATAGCTAGATTTTTTGGTACTGTAACATTTTTTTATTTCACTTTCTTTTTGACATATAGATGAGAGAGAGAAATTAATGACACTAGAGAAAATTAGGCATGTATGATGTATATGCTCCAGCTTGAGGGAGAGTGTTAGAAAATATAATTTGTATAAGGAGTGGTATACAAGTTGTATTAGTAGTTTAGAATTAGAGGTCGGATTAGACTTTCATGTATCTATGAGACTCTAATTTTTATAATCTAAAACTTCTCATACATGACATGAACGTGAGTCACAATCAAATTAAAATTCTAATAAAAAAGGTTCTGGTTATAATAGAAAAGATAAAGACAGCTTTATATATAGTTCAAGCTTACGGATTGAAATTATTCATAAGTTGGAGGATAGCATGTTCAGCAATTTTTCCCACTTACCCCAACAGTTCCCTGTTCTGTTTCTCATGTCATTGTTTTGTTATATTTGACATGCCACATCATACTGTTGGCCATATAAATCCAGAAACTTTTTTACCATGTATTCAGACCGGTGTGTTTTCTACTCCATGGGATACAGAAGTGTATTTGAGCACCCATTTACTGTCAATTTAATGTCCACACTTTTGGCTTTTATCTAACAAAACAAATAGTTCCAGATCATAGTAAACATTTACACCAATATCAGGATCGCCCTAGCTATAAGGGTGGTTTTGTAGTTCCAAATAGGCCTTTTAAGAAACTATCACCACAGCACTAGGCTGGATCCTTGCCACCTTGAGTAAGGCCTAGACCATTCAATGCAATGTTCCTTGTTACTGCCTCTCATGTAAGGTTTATCAAATTATTTTATTTTCCCATCGTTGTGTCACTACTTTTGAAAGGGCAGGGTTCGTTCGTGTCCACCATAACTGCGCTCTCATAGTTATTATCAATGTTAACCGACAGTTCAACTGCAATCTTCATGATGTTGAAACCAGGACACTCTATGACACTCCAATGACACAAGAATCAAATTGGATGTGATATCACCATTTTCTGCAATTCAATTATGTAAACATATATAGCATGGAACAAAGGTCAAATCACTATCAGCAAGATATAAGCAATTGGTTTATCTGATTATTCATTTCCACACACATAATACACAGTGATAAGATTTTGACATGTTCAGTATCAAGTCTTTGGAGGTTACCGTGATTGATTGCTCTTGCACGCATGGACACTTGGGAACAACGTTAGATGCCCATTTAACACCAATTCTTGGTAATTTGGTAAACCTATCAAAATTCTGTGCAATTGATTCTCTCCAAGAGTTCATAAATTATTTCCATCAGAGTTCCTAATTGTTCAAAGTCCACGCTAAATGAAAATAATAATGTTCCCAAGAACACTTATTTACATCCTTTAAGTTGGTATTACTCCCCTAATTTATACTTCTATATCGAAAATGTCTGACCACTCCAATCCTGATCCTCCACATGCGGGGGTGGGGGTTAGATATAGAAAATAAAAAAAGAAAGAAAGAAAAAGGAACTCATTCCCTGCTAGGAAATCACCATGTTTTCCAGGGACTATCATTCTTCTACTCAACACACATCATACAACATCACTGTTTTTCCTTTTATAATGTTGATAAAGCAAACAATGCTGAGGGGCAGATTCTCACACCATATTTTGCAAAATTTGAAAGTCCATATGGAACCCTTTTTACATACTGTCCATGAAATTCAAGAGTTACTTGCTAACTGGAAAATATTATTGAGTCTAGCACATGCGGGTGAGGTACGGGAATGAGATATAGGAAGTCATAGGTTGAAGTCCTATGGCTACTAGTTCCTCTTTCTTTTTTGATGTTTTTCTTACCCAATGCACAAAGAAAACTAAAAGGTTTCAATCGCAGTTCTCTTTGCATTTTAATTGCGTTTTTTGTGATGCAAGAAAAAAGAAACATAAATTGTGATTTCCCCGATCAAATTTCAACAAAGAATGATAGATTTATATCCACATCAGTTTGAGAAAACATATTTTAACTTTCTCAGTTTAGAGTTTAAATCTCATCTCATTCTTGCTTGCAGGTATGTGAAAGCCTAATGTTAATCCCTTAATCCCCCTAGTGCAAAAAAAAAAAAAAAAAAACTTGCATATGTCATTGCATGTAACTCTTATGTTGCGCCGATAAATAGAGCCCCTAAATATCACCAATATCGAGGTGATATAGATTCCAGTTGCTTTAGGTGTTGGGTATGCCAGTAAGTAAGCCAAAAAATGGGTATGAAAAGAGAATCTCCAAGTACTTTGAAATGATAATGTTATTAAGTACTACAAATTATCATGTTGCCATTGCCAACAACATAAAACTGGAAAGATATATTGCATTCTCCTTTCTCTTGCATATAGTGCTTTTCCGAATACACCACAGGGTTACTTATCATATTAACACCATCTACTGTTGGCTTCTCAATCTTCCTTGAGTCATTAATTTATTTACATTCTAATATCATTAAGATTGCAGATTACTTATGACTCACCAACTTGCAAGCAAATGACAATCATGACCATATTTCTTATCTTGATGCCACATCACTAGAACTGATACCCTTTTTACTACTACCGTGTATAAGCATCAGTGTTTTAAAAAGAAAAAAGCCAAGGTGGGTCCAGGCATCCAGGGAGTTCTTGAATGCCTGACCATTTAGGCAGCCATTTAGGTGCTTGCCTAGGTCACTTTTTACAGCACTGATAAACAATAAGATTTGAAAGCCATTTTTTTGTTCTCCACATAGTTCCAGCTTTCGGATATCATCTGCCAAGCAGCACCATCTTATAAACTTACGTATATCTCTAAAGAAATGTTAATCTAGGACATCCATGAGTCAAAATAAAAGGCTAGGTACACTGTTGACTGGTTTTAATAGAACTTTTAAAAAGATCTGGTCAAGTCACAGGCTTATTCTACATCAAGTGTAACATGTAAGAGGCAATGATAGCACATGAAATCTTGAGGAAGACACACATGAACAACTCAACTCGATTGATAAATGATAAGCTCGTCTACTTATGACGCAGGAAGATATTGGAGAGGAGGTAATCACGACACTGGAGAGGAGGTAATCACCAGCTTGTCAGAGTTGATAACACTAAGCACAGATGTATCAATCAGAAAAAACAAGGTTTAAGGAGCAAAAATCATGAAAATCCAGAAATATTCAGAATATTAGTGATAACTCGAACCATGGAAAGCTCTCCGATCGCAAATCTCAATCATAGACTCACTGTTCTCTCTGTAAGTCCTAACTAAGCCAGAATTCGTATAAACTTATAATATGACCCTCGAGAAAAATGATCTTATGAGAAAAATGATCTTATCTCAATATTATTTGCCTTTTATCTTTCAGATTATGAAAGGATTTACAAAATAAATTGAACCAAAGATGACAACTTGTCTGGATGTGATTTCCTCTTCAAGAGATACATGTCAATAGCGGACCATATGAAATCCTTCCTTACAAGGACCCGCATCTATTAACATCCATTAAGACATTTGAAGATTCTGCATAATTTAAAATTCAGTGCAAATCTAGCCTTATCAGATCTTCAATGGTGCCAACGTGACAAGCTCCTTCTAGTACAAAATGGAAAGATCGGTGCAGTACAAGCGCCCAACCACCCCCCACCCCCACCCCCCCCCCCCCCCCCCCCCCCCAACCCAAAAAAAAAAAAAAACAACACACACAAAAGAACAAATCTCTGATCAAACTCTTGTGATGCAACTATCATCCTACCAAGATTACACTTGAAGCGATGCAAATCCATGCAAACTGTACTTGAACCCATCCTGGAATCAATTATAGCTCTCCCATAATTGCAAATCCCAAGCTAGCTTCATGAAAAAAAATGGCGATCATGCAGATGAAATCTTATCCCACATAAAAAAAAAAAAAATCAACATATCAATTCATGCAGAGCTGATTATTTAAAAAAAAAAAAAACCAAACTCAAGCTATACCGGATTGACATTCCTAGTAACCCAGTAGCATGATGAAACTTTCACATTTCAGAAATAAATTTGTGAGGTTAAGTAGAACTTACATAATAAGAGCTAGTACGGGTGAAATTGATAAACCCATATCACCAAATTGAATAAGTTAATTAATCTTAACCTTTATATAAAGAAACAATTAATCATAGTAAAATTACACATATATACATAGCTTATCTAAATCAAGAAAAACCAAATTCCCTCAATTACTTGACTTCATGCCTACACAGTGAGAAGATCAACTCTGCTCCAACCATTGAGCAATGCAGTGAAAATGAAAAACATGAGAACAGTGCAATTGAGCCAAGTCCAATTGTTAGTCCCTGCTCTCTGTCTCCTTGAACTCTTCAAAACAGATGGGGCACTTGACATAGGACATAAGGGGGAAAACTATGCCTTATTTTCAAGAAGAGATGATGGTCCAAGAATATTCAATCGAATTGGAGAAGACAAAGGCTAGAAGCAGAAGAAGCAAATCAAGCAGATTAATCTACTGTATAGTCAACTAATACTCAAACTAGTCGACTATACAATTGACTGAACAGATATAGAGAAGGAGAAGATTACAATCAGTCATTATAGAAGCTATTAGTCGACTAGTCTGAGGACCAGTCGACTAGTTTGAAGTACTAGTCGACTAGTTTATCGTTCTGAAGCGTAAACAGATTTGTTGCGAGTCTTATTTTCTGGTGGAGTTCAAATATGATTCAGATTCTATTCAATGCAGATTTATTTCTTAAGTTTCAAGGATTTAGAATTCTTCTATATCAAAGAGATCAACTCCTACAAGGATTGATTAAGTTTCAAGCATCCGATAGGCAAGATCATCTCAAAGTTATAATAGAGTTTGTATTGTAAAACTCAATAAATATAGATTGTAACCTAGTATATTATATCTTAAAGAAGATCAGAGAAAGCCAAGAAAGAAAGATGAAGATGAAGATGCATAGAGAGAAGTTATATTCTTGTAATCTTGTGGGATTCAAAGAGAAAGTGAATATTCTTGCCTCTATCTCTCTTGCCGGAGCAGCGGCGAGACTAGATGGCAGCGAGGGCCGCCGATGGTAGGCGTGGTCCAGGCCACCTTGCTGTCTCTCTCTCCCTTAGCTACAAGAAGAAGAAGAGAAGAGTTATGGGTTTTGGCTGTGGGTTCAATTGAAACCTGACCCGTTAAGGATCCGACCCGACACGATAAACTTAAGAAAGGTAAATATTCAATTTAACCCTTGCTGAGAAAATTATTTACATTTTGGACCCTGAGAAATTACAAACAGACCCTTATTAGTTAAAATTTGGACTCGTTAATATCGATTTTGATTTTCGGTCGATATCTTGGTCATGCAGAGTCGGATTCGGATGATTTTCGAGCTGTTGCGTTCGTGGAGACGAGAACTACACATCCGGATGTTCCTATCTGAATCGGGTATCCGAAAATCTGTATGACCAAGATGTGAATGCAAGTTATCGAACCAAGATTATTATAATAATTAGTTGATAAACTTAATTGTGAATGCATGAATGCATGTGTATGACTAATTTGTGACTTGTGATAACAACCTATAAGCACAAACTTTAGAAGGATCGAATACTTGAATTTTAAATGAAAATAGCTTTAATTACCAGCAAGACAAAGTGATCACATATGAATAATTGTTGAGATATGAACGTGATTGCTCTTAATATGTGAATAAATGATATTATAAGAAATCTCAAAAATTTACCCGATAATTGAGAAAACGAATAACAAACACCTGATTGTGAATTGTTACTTGATTGCTACGGATATGGACGTGTGTATGGTATTGTCGATATACACATTTGTGGTATATCGTATAACCATAAATTAGTTGATAATCAATTCTTAAATGCTCATTGATTGGTATATTTGATGGCAAGTGTGCACACGTGTCATGTCTGTATAAGTTGTGACATGGTGGAGTATGTGGTGGAGAATTAAAATTTATTTATAATCATTCGAGATCGGAATAGGAGTGCTCGTATGGTATACTGTGTATATTCGGGTTGAAAGGGGAGTGCTCAAATGGTATACAGTTAGGAATGGTATACTGTAGCACCCCGTTCTCGGGATATGTACCCAGATACGTGTCCCAAATTTTCGACCGTATTAATTCAATTTTCTTATAGTATGTGTTTTTGGGTTGTGATTGCTTATATTATTGTGCATAGAATCTGGATTCTCAGACCTAGAGTCAACCCTGACCCGGACCGGGAACCCGATACCAGCCTACTGTCCGATTTGACCTTTCTAGTAGTCCGATTTGACCAATTTCAGTTTCAGACACCGTTTTCTAATATTTTTTATTTTTCATGATTTTTTTTGTAATTTTTCAGAATTTTTCTGCAAAATCTTCAAAACTAATGTCGGTCGGCATCGCTGACTGATTCTCAGATTTTTAGTTTTCAAACGGGATTGAATTTTCAAAAACGGCTTTCACGTTACTTCTTAGAATTTTATTTTCTATCTAAATACATTTTTGAGATTTTTCTAAATTTATCAAAATTTGACCGATTCTGGTGCCAGCCGGTATCGCCGGAAGATTTCAGAATTTTTAATTTGAAAACTAGATCGAATTTCCCGAATCCGATTTCACCGGGCATCTTAAAATAATATTTGCTATTTTTGAGAATTTTTCGGAACGTTTGTGAAACAGTCAAATTTTTGCCATATTAAAATAATAATATTATCTACTGATATTTTCTTTTCTTACCTTTTCTTTCTCTACTCCCCTATTTTATACTCTCAGATATTTTAATAAATTAATTATTTAATAATAAATTTTTTTACTATTTTCTTTTCTTTTTCCTTATTTTTCCCTTTTCCTTTATTTTCTCTCCTTTTTCTTTCTTTTCTTTTCTTCCCCTTACCTTCCCCATGCACTGTTCCCTCCCTGCAGCAGCCGCTGCAGCCGCCTGATGGGCTGCAACAGCAGCCCATCCCCCTATCCCTACTCATTTCCCCCTTCTTCCCCTATAAACTTCTTTCTCTTCTCCCTTTTCATTTCTTCATCTTCTCCATTTTCATTTCCCACAAAAACCAACCTCTCCACCTTCACCACCGCCACCTCCACCATCACCGTCTACCGCCCTCCCTAGCCGCCGGCCACCACTCCCCCACACCTCCTCTCCACTCCACCTCCTTCAACCTCCACCAACCACCCACCACCTCCAATTTCAAACAAACCCATCACGACCACCTCCCTTCCTTCAAAATTCACCACCATATCCATCAAATCACCACTCCCACCACTCCATCATCACCTCCTCCTCCTCTAACTCCCCACCACCTCCAACAACCACCACAACCACCACCACCACTCCTCCACCAAACAACAACAACCACAAAACAACTCCACCCCCCACACCACCCTTCCCCGGGGCAGCCGCGCCGCCCCCACCTCTGGCGGCGCCGCCGCCGCCGCCCCAGGGCCACCGGCCCCCTCCCTCCTTTTTTCTTTCTTTCTTCTTCTTTCTTTCTTTTCTTCTTCTTTTCCTTCCATAAATAACACTTTTCTTAGTTTCCTTAAATACCCAATCCCTCATTTCCTAATTACTTCCCCATAATTACAACCATACCCCTCCCCTTTTAATTCCTATTTCCTCTTCAAAAAATACCCTATTTTCTCTCTCTCCCCCCTCTCTCATTCCTTTTCTAATATATATATATATATATATATATATATATATATATATATATATATATATATATATATATATATGGGCTAGTGGCTTGCTCACACGTGTTCGCGGATTTCTCGGATTTTAACCCGGTATTTCATTCCGATTTCAGGCGAGTGCTTTATATTAAACTTAAAAATTACAACCCTTAATTTATTGCATGATATTGATATGTGGACATCTTATTATTACCGTGACATGCCTAACACTTGCTACTGTAAATTTTAGTACCTGATTCCTTGCTATACAAGTAAAAATATATGATATTGTACGCTGTATTTACACCGGCACTTGATATCAGACACCGGTACTTGATATATGCCATACTTGACGCCTGATCCTGACCCCGGGTATATGACACATGCTAACTCTCACTTGACATGCTTTCATGTGGTACAAGTACATTGACTTGACATCGTGACCCTTGACCGGACACTATCACCCCTGATACATGTATTATATGGCATATTCATGACTATCACTTTTACGAAGACTTGACATGATTATTATATTATTACCAGACATTTGGTACTCCTGAACTCCTGTACTCCTGTATACTTGAACCCCTAAAATAGGGAGACTCCTGACATTGCTCCTGATATTATACTCCTGTTGACCCCCGTAATAAGATAACCATGGATATTGGACGTTTGTGAATACCCTGTGGACATTATCATTTGACAATCTGTAATATTTAAACAACTTACACTGGGACGGGGGAAATCGATGGGTATCGATATAGCTTCTGTGTTTATGGTGGCCATACATATGTTGTACAACTAATTCTTGGGATTCGACCTGGAGGCCACCAGACACTTCCGATGGGTGTACTGACACCCCTAACCCCCTGCCTGCCTGCTGGGTGTGCTATAATCTCCTAGGTATATCCCTGTGAGAAACGGTGACACTCTATTCCTGTTCGGGCGTATACTAAGACCTTCGGGCATATAGTAAGTCCCAGTACCTAGCGGTACGTTCCGGCTCAGAACCGAATACTCTTGAACCGTTCTCCCGGGTATGCACGGGACCCATTCTAAACATGGTTCGTCGTTCCCCCATCAATTTTCAATAACCAACCTCGCTTGACTTGTATGCGAAAGTATATGGTATAGGCCATATACCGAAACATACAAATTGAACGAGTCTTAATAATAACTTGATAATTGACATCATGCTTCATGAATTTTATTGTCATTTCCATATTTACCATTTATTGTTGTTATTCCATGCTTACTAATTTGATTATATGACATTTGACCTACTACACTTGCTTTTATTTCATGCCACATAAATTCTAATGTCACTTTCATATTTCACTATTTATTGTGGTTATTACATGCTTATTAATTTGGGTACATAATACTTGACCTGATGCACTCACTTTTGTTTATACTTATCATTTGGGTTCTTGCACTCGCTGGGTTGCCCACTAACAACCCTAGATTTTTATGTCTAGATCTTGCAGCTTGGAATAAGGTGGACCCTTTAGCTGAGGACCAGGCCTTCTTCGAGGAGCAGGCGGATCAGCCGTAGCTTCATCCTGTCTTTCCCCGCTCGCGAGATTCTCTCTTCCAGCTCGTGAGTCTTTATCTTTTGTACCATGTACAGTCTACTTTTGTAACATGGTGATGTAATATTTATGTAATATTATGTCATAATCTGTGATGACTGAGTACTTGTACTTTTATGTTGGAATGTATATTACCACATTTTTCCGCACTCTGAATCCTGTATTGTGTTGTATTGATGCTTAGCGTACATACGTGATGGTAATATCACCCTGTGTATGTACGTCGCAGTCGCGTCCCCTTATCCGGGGGATAGGGGGCACTACAGGTTGGTATCAGAGCCTAAGCTCTCACACCTCAATACAGCCAGTCTGCAGATTAATGTTGGATTAATTTGCAACTGAGTCACACGAGTCTTTGCTATACATTCCAATCACAAGTACGAAGTTATCTATTCTTTCCTTGAAATCCATCCCTTGACTTCTGAAATCTCATATTTCCGTCACCCTTTTCAGCTGGCTCGAATATGAAAAGACGGGGGACATGTAACGTCTTTTCAGCTGGCACTTCCCGTGACGGTCCGTACGAGGAAAACGATACGATGAGGATACTTCAGGGGATGATGAATAGCCAACAGCAGCAAACAGAGCTCTTGCAACAAGGATTGCTGACCGCACCCCGGGAGCAAAGGCCGGGTACTATATCAGATTTCAGGAGATTGTAGCCGGCAGAATTTTCGGGCACGGAGAAGCCCCTGGATGCAGAACAATGGTTGATCGATATGACTGATCTTCAGAAGGCGGCCAGAATTCCTAGTGAGAACCAGGTGAAAGTGGCCAAAATCCAGCTGAAAGATGTGGCGAGGACCTGGTGGCTAGCCGAAAAGGCGAAGCTGGAGAAGCCCATCTCTTGGGACCAGTTCTCGAAGGGCTTCTATGAGAGGTTTTTCCCTGCAACTGCTCAGAAGGAGATGGAGTATTTTATTAGGCTGCAGTAGTGGAATCAATCGGTGGATGAGTATGATGCTGAATTCCTGAGACTTAGTCGGTTTGCACCATATATAGTGGCCGACGAGGAGAATAGAGCTAGTAAGTTTCAGCAAGGATTGAGGGTGGATATCCAGATGTTGTTTATACCCCACCAGCTGAAGACATACTCCAAAGTTCTTTCTATAGCTCGTGATGTGGAGCAGGGGTTGGAGAAGAAGAGGAGAGTTGAGCTGCAGCACAAGCCTATAAAGCGCCAATTTCAACAGGTGTACAGAGGAATCCAGTCAGATCTTTTGGTGCCCCAGTAGCCAAGCAGTCATTTCAGCCTCCTTCTCAGCAGCTTGTGTGTGGATATTGTCAGAAGCCCGTACATAATCAACGCAACTGCCGTATGGCCAATGAACTGTGTTTGGCTTGCGGATCTGACAACCACTCAGTGGGTGAGTGTCCATTCAAGAAGACGTGGAATGCAGCTCCAGCACCACCAACACCTCCAGCACGAGCAGCTCCCCCAGCACTTTTGACACCACCGATGAGGAGGAATCTAGGGCCTGCAGGCAGAGGAGCTCCACTTCCTCCCCAGCGTCGGACTCTAGGACAGGCTTAGAGGGGACCCAGGACCGGAGTAGGCCGCAGGAGAGGCCATGCCTACAACTTGACAGCAGAGGAAGCTGAGCCATCGGGAAAAGTAGTGGCAGGTACAATCTTGGTTTACTCAGTTCCAGTCTTATCACTCTGACTCCGGTGCATCGCATTGCTTCATATCCAGTAGATTTACTGCTTTACATTCTATTCCCCTAGTATGTATGAGTGACCAGTGGGAAATTAGTACGGAAAATGGGGTAGTCATTACTAACAAGATTCGCAAGGCGTGCAATGTGGAGTTATGTGGCAGAAAGTTGGAAGTCAACATGTTCGTACTGGACACTGGAGGGTACGATGTGATCCTAGACATGACTTGGCTCAGCAAGTATCATGCGGTGATCGATTGTCGGAACAAGAAGGTGATCTTCAGGATTCCACACCAACCGGAGTTTCAGTTCTTTGGAGAAAGCAAGTCCCTCCGAAAGGAAGATAAACTGCATTGTGCCACTGCTGAAGAGAAGAAGACGGTGTCAGTATGGAATGAATTCCTGAATGTATTTGAGGAGATATCAGGACTTCCACCTGACAGAGTTGTGGAGTTCTCTATTGACATTATTCAAGGAGCGACTCCCATCTCTAAAGCACCGTACCGATGGAACCAACTGAATTGGCTATATTGAAGGAGCAGCTGCTGGAGTATTCGAGCAAGGGTCTGATTAGACCAAGTACTTCACCTTGGGGAGCACCAGTGTTGTTGGCAAACAAGAAGGATGGTGGCAAGAGATTGTGTATTGATTATAGAGAAGTGAACAAAGTCATCATTACGAACAAGTACCCTTTGCCGAGGATTGATGATCTCTTTGATCAACTTCATGGAGCCCAAGTGTTCTCTAAGTTAGATCTGCAGTCGGGGTACCATCAATTGAAAGCGAAGAAAGAAGACATCCAGAAGATGACATTTAGGACTCGCTATGGTCATTACGAGTTCTTAGTTATGCCCTTTGGAGTTACAAATGCCCTAGAGTCAGAGGAACATGCGGAGCATCTGAGGGTCGTGCTACAGACACTCCGACTTGAGCAGCTTCATGCCAAACTTAGTAAGTGTGAGTTCTGGCTGGAGAGCATAGCATTCTTAGGCCATGTTGTTTCTAAGGAATGAATCTCGGTGGATCCCAGCAAGATTCAGTCAGTGAAGGATTGGCCAACTCTGAAATCAGTAACAGAGATCAGGAGCTTCATCGGATTAGCTGGATATTATCGGAGGTTTGTGCAGGACTTCTCTAAGATTGCAGCTCCTTTGACTAAGCTTACCAGGAAGGGAGAGAAGCATGTATGGACTGAGGAGTGTGCGTCGTCTTTTGAGGAGTTGAAGAACAAGTTGATTTCAGCTCCAATCTTGAAGACACCCTCAGGGACAGGAGGAATGGTTGTATACAGTGATGCTTCAGGGAAGGGTCTTGGATGTGTATTGATGCAGCATGGACATGTGGTAGCTTATGCATCCAGGTAATTAAAACCACATGAGAAGAACTACCCAACGCATGATATAGAGCTGGCAGCTGTGATCTTTGCGTTGAAGATTTGGAGGCATTACCTGCTGGGTGACCGAGTGTTGATTTATACCGATCACAAGAGCTTGAAGTACATTTTCACTCAGAAGGAGTTGAACATGAGGCATAGACGATGGCTCAAGTTGATGGCAGATTATGATATAGATCTGCAGTACAATCCTGACAAGGTTAATGTTATGTCGGATGCCTTGAGTAGGAGACCTGAAGACAACATGGTAGTGCTGCTCACTCAGCAAGAGGAGTTACTCAAGGAGATGAGGCGGCTAGACTTGATGGTAATTCGGAGAGCCAGTGGGTCTATACAGTTGACGACATTTTAGATCCAGCCAACATTGATGGAGGAGATCAGAGAAGCACAGAGAGAAGATCCCAGATTGCTGAAGTTCACGGAGCAAGTGGAAGCGGGCTAAGGTCAGATGTTTGCATACATACTGATGATGCACTCTATTTCAGAGGCAGAATTTATGTACCTCAGGGGAGATTAGACAGAAGATCTTAGCTGAGGCCTACAGCTCAGCTTATTCTATACACCCTGGAGGAACTAAGATGTATCAGGATCTAAAGTAACATTTTTGGTGGAATGCGATGAAGAGAGAGATCACACAATATGTGACGAAGTGCCTAGTGTGTCAGCATGTGAAGGCTGAACACCAGAGACCAGCTATATTACTACAGCCTTTGCCAATACTAGGATGAAAGTGAGAGCATGTTACTATGCATTTTGTCACCGCTCTACCCCGCAGTCCAAAGGGGAACAATGCAGTATGGGTAGTTGTTGACCGTCTCACTAAGTCAACACATTTCATACCATTCAGAGTGGGGGCAATCTACAGAGGTTCTGGCAAACAAGTACATGAGGGAGATAATTCGACTGCATGGAGTTCCAGTTAGTATCGTGTCGGATAGGGACACGAGGTTCAAATCTCGCTTCTGGGAGCGCCTTAAAGAGAGTCTGGGAACCCGTCTGAAGTTTAGCACATCTTATCATCCAGAGACAGACGGGCAGTCTGAACGGACCATACAGATCCTAGAAGACATGTTGAGGGCTTGTATGATAGACTTCAAGGGATCATGGGAAGACCATCTACATTTGGCAGAGTTTTCCTACAATAACAGCTATCAGGCAAGCATCAAGATGGCTCCGTTTGAAGCCCTGTATGGCAGGAAATGCAGATCACCATTGTGTTGGGATGAGGTTGGTGAGAGAAGACATTTGGGACCGGAAGTGATAGTACATGCAGTGAACAAGATCAGGACCATCCAAGAGCACCATCGTGCAGCACAGGATAGACAAAAGAGTTGGGCAGATTCCAATAGAAGACCGTTGGAGTTTCAGGTGGGAGAGGTCCGACCAAGGGAGTGATTAGATTTGGTGCACGTGGGAAACTGAGTCCGAGGTATATAGACCCATTTGAGATATTGGAGTGAGTGGGGAAAGTGGCCTACAGATTGGCGCTGCCGCCATCACTGGAAGGAGTGCACAATATATTCCATGTGTCACAACTGAGAAGATATATCAGGGACGAGAGCCATGTATTGGATTATTCAGAGTTAGAGTTGCAGCCGGATTTGTCATATACTAAACAACCAATGACTATAGTGGACAGAAGTGTTAAGACTCTGAAGAATCGGACCATCCCATTAGTACTAGTTTCATGGAACATGCATAGTCCGGGAGAAGCCACTTGGGAGCGGGAAGAAGTCATTCGTGACCGTTACCTGTATCTGTTCGAGCCTTGAGTGATAATTTTCTCATGAACTCCATCTCTTGTCTTATCAATTCTTTATTTCCATGTTTATCTCCTTATCGAAATTTCAAGGACGAAATTTTTGTTAGGTGGATAGATTGTAGCAACCCGTTCCCGGAATACGTACCCAGATACGTGTCCCAAATTTTTCGAGGGCATTAATTCAATTTTCTTCCAGTATGTGTTTTTGGAGTTGTGATTGCTTATGTTATTGTGCATCGAATCTGGATTCTCAGACCTAGAGTCAGCCCTGACCCAGAGCGGAAACCTGATACCAACCTGCTGCCCGATTTGACCTTTCTAGTAGTCCAATTTAACTGATTTCAGTTTCAGACACAATTTTCTAATATTTTTTATTTTTCATGATTTTTTGAAAATTTTCAGAATTTTTCTACGAAATCTTCAAAACCGGTCGATCAGCATCGCTCATTGATTCCCAGATTTTTTAGTTTTCAAACGGGATTGAATTTTCAAAAACGGCTTTCACATTACTTATTAGAATTTTATTTTCTATCTAAATACTTTTTTTTGAAAATTTTCAAAATTTATCAAAATTTGACCGATTCTGGTGCCGGCCGGTATCGCTAGAAGATTTTAGGATTTTTAATTTGAAAACTAGATCGAATTTCTTGAAATTTCTCGAATCCAATTTCACCGGACATCTTAAAATAATATTTACTATTTTTGAGAATTTTTCGGAACGTTTCTAAAATAGTCGAATTTTCACCCTATTAAAATATAATATTATCTACCGACATTTTCTTTTCTTGCTTTTTCTTTCTCTACTCCCCTACTTTATACTCCCAGATATTTTAATAAATTAATTATTTAATAATAAAATTTTTTACTATTTTTTTCTTTTTTCCTTTTCCTTTATTTTCTCTTTTCTTTCTTCCCCTTACCTTCCCCATGCACTGTTCCCTTCCTGCAGCAGCCGCCTGCAGCCGCCTCATGGGCTGCAATAGCAGCCCATCCTCCCTATCCCTACTCATTTCCCCTTCTTCCCCAATAAACTTCTTTCTCTTCTCCCTTTTCATTTCTTCATCTTCTCCATTTTCATTTCACACCAAAACCAACCTCTCCACCTTCACCACCGCCGCCTCCACCATCACCACCGCCGCCTCCCTAGCCGCCGACTACCACTTCCCCACACCCCCTCTCCACTCCTCCACCTCCTTCAACCTCCACGAACCATCCACCACCTCCAATTTCAAACAAACCCATCACTACCACCTCCCTTCCTCCTCTAAAATTCACCACCATCTCCATTAAATCCACCACTCCCACCACCCTATCATCACCTCCTTCTCTAACTCCCCACCACCTCCAACAACCACCACAACCGCCATAACCACTACCACCATCAACTACCACCACCACTCCACACCAACCACAACAACCCACCCCCACACCACCCCTCCCCGGGGCAGTCGCGCCGCCCCCACCTCCGGCGCCGCCCCAAGGCCGCCGGCCGGCCGCAGGCCGCTGGCCACCATCCCCTTCCTTCCTCCTCCTTTCTTTCTTCTTCTTTTCTTTCTTTCTTTCTTTTCTTCTTTCTTTTCCTTCCATAAATAAAACTTTTCTTACTTTCCCTAAATACCCATCCCCTCATTCCCTAATTACTTTCCCATAATTACAACAATACCCCTCCCCTTTTAATTCCTATCCTCTTAAAAAAAATACCCTATTTTCTCTCTCTCATTCCCTCTCTAATATTTATATATATATATTTATATTTATATTTTTTAATATATAAATATGGGCTAGTGGCTTGCTCGCACGCTTTCGCGGATTTCTCGGATTTTAACCCAGTATTTCATTCTAGTTTCAGGCGAGTGCTTTATATTAAACTTAAAAATTACTACCCTTAATTTATTGCATGATATTGATATATGGACATCTTATTATTACCGTGACATGCCTAACACTTACTACTGTAAATTTTAGTACCTGATTCCTTACTATACAAGTAAAAATATATGATATTGTATGTTGTATTTACACCGGCACTTGATATGTTATACTTGATACCTAATCCACAGCACTTGATATCAGACACCGGTACTTGATAAATGTCATACTTGACACCTGATCCTGACCCCCGGTATATGACACATGCTAACTCTCACTTGACATGCTTTCATGTGGTACAAGTACATTGACTTGACATCGTAACTCTTGACCGGACACTATCACCCATGATACCTATATTATATGGCATATTCATGACTATCACTTTTACAGGAACTTGGCATGATTATTATATTATTACCAGACATTTGGTACTCCTGAACTCCTGTACTCTTGTATACTTGAACCCCTGAAATAGGGAGACTCCTGACATTGCTCCTGATATTATACTCCTGTTGACCCCCGTAATAAGATAACCATGGATATTGGACTTTTGTGAATACCCTGTGGACATTATCATGACAATCTGTAATATTTAAACAACTTACACCGGGACGGGGGAAATTGATGGGTATCGATATAGCTTCTGTGTTTATGGTGGCCATACATATGTTGTACAACTAATTCTTGGGATTCGACCTGGAGGCCACCAGACACTTCCGATGGGTGTACTGACACCCCGACCGCGGGTGTGCTATAATCCCCTGGGTATATCCCTGTGGGGAACGGTGACACTCTATTTCTGTTCGGGCGCATACTAAGACCTTCGGGCATATAGTAAGTCCCGGTACCTAGCGGTACGTTCCGGCTCAGAATCGGATACTCCTGGACCGTTCTTCCGGGCATGCACGAGACCCATTCTAAACATGGTTCATCGTTTCCCATCAATTTCCAATAACCAACCTCGCTTGACTTGTATGCGGAAGTATATGGTACGGGTCATATACCGAAACATACAAATTAAACGAGTCTTAATAATAACTTGATAATTGATTTCATGCTTCATGAATTTTATTGTCATTTCCATATTTACCATTTATTGTTGTTATTCCATACTCGCTAATTTGATTATATGACATTTGACCTGCTACACTTGCTTTTATTTCATGCCACATAAATTCTAATGTCATTTCCATATTTCATTATTTATTGTGGTATTCCATGCTTATTGATTTGGGTACATAATACTTAACCTCATGCACTCACTTTTGTTTATACTTACCATTTGAGTTCTTGCACTCGCTGGGTTGCCCACTAACAACCCTGAATTTGCATGTCCAGATCTTACAACTTGGACTAAGGTGGACCCTTCAGCTGAGGACCAAGCCTACTTCGAGGAGCAGGCGAATCAGCCGTACCTTCATCCTGTCTTTCCCCGCTCGCGAGATTCTCTCTTCCAGCTCGTGAGTCTTTATCTTTTGTACCCTGTACAGTCTACTTTTGTACTACCTGGTGATGTAATATTTATGTAATATTATGTCACAATTTGTAATGACTGAGTACTTGTACTTTTATGTTGGAATGTAAATTACCACGTTTTTCCGCACTCTGATTCCTGTATTGTGTTGTATTGATGCTTAGTGTACATACGTGATGGTACCATCGCCCTGCGTATGTACGCCGCAGTGGCGTCCCCGTAACCGCAGGATCGGGGCGCCACATATACTGTATATATTCGGGGTCGAAAGGGGAGTGCTTGAATAGTATATTGTGTGTGTTGAATGCTATATGTGAATCACTATGTGTGATGAATGATGTTGGTTATGCAATTGTGGCATATATGTATGTGTGATATAAGTGTGTGTACACTACACGTATATTGGTGTGTTAACAGTATATGATAATGTGAACACTAAAATACATATTCATTAAATTAAAATGAAAACACCGATACTGGTTGTTTGTACACATTTCAGTATTAATTGAACAGTAGATTGAAATAAATGGATAATCTAGTTGAGTTATTTATGTTCACTTAAATTTTATATAAGTGATTACGTATTTTCTTATATCATATACACTACACATTGCTAATACCATGCTTCACTTAAAATTTAAATTAACTTCACACACTGAGCTGCAAGCTTAAACTCCCTCAGACAAAATATTTTCAGGTCAAGGCAAATCAGGAATATAACCTAAGGATGTCAGAAGCATGGAATCGGATTATCATCAAATACACTGGACAGACATTAAATGTTGTTAATGATATACTGAATACTTTGCTTGTATGAATATGTTGTTTTGTATAGATTTAGCGGTTTTGGTGTAGAACATAATCAGATATGTATTTATGTATGTTAAGAGATATATGATTTCATTTATTTTTGACTAAGTTTATGAAAAGGTTTTGTTGATCCTTTTTATTGATTAGATTATTTTCTGAGATTGATGGATTGAAATAAGTATGAATTTTGTATTCATGTAAGTAGGCGATGTCAAGCCGAAATATTGATTAAGTAGGCCGACATTGACTGAAATTTAATATATTGTATTAGGGCAGACTCCATCTTACATAGGAGGTGCTGTAAAATTTTTTACAAGCCTTAATAGTTATCTGAGCTATTAGAGTGATTTAAATTATTGCTGATGATTAAGTGATGATTAAGATAGTTTGAGGTAATTAAAACTGAGACCGTTACAGTTGGTATCAGAGCTGAGGTATAGGGTCTAGGAATAAGGAGTAGAGTTGAGGTATAGGGTCTATGGAAGTATAAGCCTAGGGATAGATCTAGAATAATTATTTCAGGAATAATACTAATTGATGTGTATGTATGTGTGCATTGTTTGTATGATTGTATGATTGAATGTGGGTAATTCTTAGGGGGTAGTGGGTTCCGGCGTGTATGATTGATCTTAAAATGCGTGATATTGATTATTTTCTTACGCTCAAATGAAAGTATACTAGTATGCCTTGATTCAGATATATTCTACTGAGGTGCAGGCTCTCAGTATAAGCTGGAAGGTGGTACAGAACGCTGAAATAAGAAAGTAGTTAAAATATCAAGCAAGTTAATATTAAATTGGAACAAAAGAATCCTATTAAGAATCTAGTTGTGAATGATGAAAATTCAGATGAAAGAAAACAAAAGATATGCCATATAGCAAGAACTATGATTTCTGGTATTATTATGAAAGAATCTCTATATAGATATATTTTAATGGTGAGGGTATTATATGATGAAGTCTTAATATAAATTTCATTATTGTATAAAGAGAGTATAAAAATATAAAGTCACAAACACCAAAAGAGTGATAGGACAATTTATGGTGTAGGAAATATGTTTGTGGGTCTACCAGTATATTAATAGGGTGTTTTGTATACAAGATTGATGATATGAATGATATCTTGATTTTGAATGTACAGTAGTATAATCTTTTGTATGTGAAATTAATGGAGTAATTTGTATTATTTATGAGAAATCTTGTGTGTATAATATTATTATAAATGAAATAAACATTTATTAAAGATTTATGAATTTGCACCTAAGAAAGAAACTTTTCTTGTTTTTATCATTAGCTGGCGTGAATCATATTGGTAAACGAGAAATCATTATCTTTTGCCCCAACTAACTATTGAATATCAATTTGAGATAAGTGCCCCACCGCATATTGCAACTATTATAATTTTACAATGAGTAACGTAACTCCAATAAACTAAGCTACATCAAGAAAAGACTAATAACGTGAAATAATAGTTAGATTTACTATACAGATCCCTAATCCAGTAACGACACTCATAAGACCAATAATTATAACCTAGTGTGCATTTTTATGTATACGTACATGTGGCATGACTCGTTATTGTTTACGAAATGTAAATTCACCCTGAGCTTGTGAAATTGAAATTAAATATATCATGCACCCTAACTCGAAAAATATAATATTAATGTTAAACCAAAATGAGATAGCGATAGCAATTATAACTTGTTCATCGCACATGTGAATAATGCATGAATATTCTTATGATAATTTAGTATTTTTGACAAATATAAACATAGAATTTTGAGAGCTAATTCAAGATCAAACCTTCTTATCCTTTGAAAACAAAAAGAGATGACTTCGTAAAATAGAGAAGATATTAAATGCAATAGATTATATTGAAAAGCATAAAGTAATCTTTATATATTTTGTGTTTCAGGAAAAAAGGAACATAATGAAAAAATGATTAAGGACGGTGTGGGAGTCTTTACAAATGTTACATGAAGAATTTTAGTTAAGAAGTTAACGAAAAGTATATTCCAGAGACAGCAGAGATAAGTTAGCAGTAAAGATTTTAAGAGTTGGAGCAATTGAATATTGAAATATAACTAAGTATAACAATAAACTCTCAGATGGATAGGCAATCCAAGAAAATTATTCAAATATTATACATGTTGAAGACACATGTACTAGATTTTGGAAGAAATTGGAGAAAGCATCTACGATAAAATGTGTTAGTCTGACAATTGTTGTTTACCCTCGGTATGTAGTTGTTTGAAGTTATATATGATTAAAAGCATAAATCACTAATATGTTGGAAAGAAGTAAGAGACATGAGAATAATTAGTAAAACAATAATTCAGGAAACTAATGAGGAAATTTGAATAATTGAGAAATGAATGAAAGTTGTTCAGAGCAGACAAATCTTGGTGAATCAACAACTCTTGAGATTCTTAAAATTATTTCATCTGATAAAAAGTTTTGTGGAGAAACCAATAATTGAGAAACATATGAAAGGTTATCTGAAGTAGACAAGCACCGTACGGATTTACAACCCTTACAAATTTCAAAATATTTTGAAGTAGAATGAATCGATATGAAAAGCAAATTTGGATCTCCGATACACTGAACTATTCAAGAACCATACTAGGTTGGATGTGATGAATATCGATTAGCTTGTTATTGAAAATTGTAATATACATAATATTTTTCGAGATATCAGTTAAGAATATATACATTAAATCTCAGAATTCTGAAGACAGAATATTGCAGTTAAGTAGATCTTGAGAACATGAAAATTTTCTTTTTATCAAGTAAACAACAAATATGAAGTAAAAATATTATATTGGGTATTAAAATAGTCATTGTGAAAGATTGCAAGTCTTTGTATCATAAATTATACGGTGTTCCCTGGATAAGTCTAAAGAATTGAACTAACAATATATATACAAGTAATACTTGAATTAATAAGAGAAATGAATAATTAAATAAAAGCGAAGCAAATATTTTCAGGTCGCCCTATTTATCACTATAAATTCAAAGAAGACATTTCCTTTATGGAAGGACTAATATAGATCGTTTAAACATAAGGCAAAATATTCGAGGAACAACTCGACTTATGTGGAAATTTTTGTGGAAAAGCAAACAAACCAAGTAAGATAATAATATTGAAGAGAAATTTCTTTGATATAAAGATGAAACATAGAGATCCTACCCTCACTTATTTCAACTACACCAAGTTTAGAAGACGAAACTTTCTTGGGGGGGGGGGGGGGGTGTAGAATGTAGCCCCTGAATTTTTAAAATCTTAATTAACGCTTTAACTTCAATTATAAGAAAATACCTGATAGTCAGAGTTTATAAATTCAGCGGTCAAGAAATTATTAGTTAACATTTATATATGATGATGAATACTATGTGTGACTCCCAGATTAACAAAACCCTGATTTATGCTTTAATATCCGACTAATAAGATAACACTATAATTAGAATCGGAATTGGAACCAATAATTCGTGTGATAATCATATCATCAATAATTTGATGAAACTCGTTCGAAATAGTGAAGCAAATAATTGTAACACCTGGATTATTAAAGTCCTGAATTTATAATTTAAATATTGATTATTGTAAATAATCTCATGATGATCGGAACCCGTAATTGGAGCCGGTATTTGAAATGGATAATTCATAAAATGATAAAGAAGAGGGTTAGTGAGATGATGAATTGGCATGTGGATATGCATATATAAAGAAATTAAATATATATATATATATATATATATATATATATATATATATATATATATATATATATTTAAATACTTGAGTATATATACAACACATGTACATTGTGTACAAATACAAATTTTTATAATGGGTCATGATGAGTGGAGAAATGATTTGGTAAGGGAGCATGAGGTGGAATGGCTAGAGATGAGACAGGAATTTATGTAGGAAAGGTGGAAACATTTTGAGAGAAATGGGGGAGAGTGTGTGCTAGGTGTCATTAATAGTTGCTAATTCAAGGGAAAATACATATGAGAAGTTAAGGAAAAATCTCTCATTCTTCCCCACCATCTCTCTCATAGCCTCTCCCTCACACTCTCTGTAACCACCGATTTTAGATATACGTATACCAGTACTAGTACCTGATAAAGTGAAAATACCTGACTCAACCTTCTTGGTAATTAGACTGAACCGATTTTAGTTCTAGATATTATTTCTCAATATATTGGATTTTTCAAAAATTTCTGGATTTTTTCTTGATTATTTTGAAAAATCTCCGAATTTGGCGTCGATCGGTGCCGCTGATCGACTTCAGAATTTTTAATTTACAAACTGGGAAGAATTGCAACAATCCGATTTCACAACATTGCTCAAGATAATATTTTATATTTTTGAGAATTTTTGAAATTTTTTCTAAATTAATAAAATTTTCACCCAATTAAATAATTATATAAATAATTAGTTCTTTTTTTCTTCTTTTCATCCTTCTTCCACACAGTTCCTCCACCGACTCTCCCACCGCCTTCTCCCTTTTTCTCCCTCTGTAAAATCTCTCTCTATCCAGGAATCTCTCTCTATTTCTTCCTCTTTCACTCTCACTCTCTCTAACACACTCTCTCTCCTCTTAACCTCTCCCACTCTTTTCCCGACGATAAGATCGCCACAGGCAACCACCTTATGCCACCATTCCTATCTAGTTCTCTCTTTCTATCTCCTCTCCTCCACCTCTCTCTTTCTTTATTCCTTTCTCTCTTTCCTTTTTTCTTCATCTCTCTTCTCTACTCCATATGGCCACGTCGCTGCCGGCCGCCTCACCGCTGGCCTGGCCAGACCGCGCCACCGCGAGCCAGCTTCCTCTCTTTTTTCTCCTCTCTTCTCCTCTTTCTTTCTCTATTTCCCTTTCTTTCCTCCCCTTCTCTTTCTCTCTCCAGCCATCACTGCTGGCAGGATTGCCGCTGGCTGGACCGTCGCGATACCGCGGAGCCGCCGTGCGCCGGCAGCACCTTCCACCCAAGCCGCCGCTGCTGCTCCCTCTTGTTCTCTTTCTATCTCTCTTTATATATATATATATATACAGAAATATGTATATCAGCCTACAGCTGATAGTCCCTCTCAGCCTGCGGTGACGTGGCACATTATTAGCCACACTAGAAAGGACGACCAGCCTATTGAAACAGTTGAAATTACTAAATGCCCCTGCGGTAAAGGATAGTGGATCTGTATAGTTTATTATTTTTTTATATCTCTGACGTTAGTCGATATTGTCACAATTATCTCTTATAACTGCGACCAACTGAATATGAATCATGTCTCTTCAAGTGCAACTTCATCAAATCACGAAACAAATTTGAATGCTTCTTTATTAAATTTTTTTACGCAGATATTATATATTTTAGGAATGCGCATAAGCTCGTAGTGGTAAATAAAATAATTTCTTAATAGTTTTAAAATTTTTTTTACATAGATATTATATATATTAGGAATGCGCCTACGCTCGTAGTGGTCAATAAAATAATTTCTCAATAGTTTTAAAAGCGCCCTTTATCGCAGTCTACAATTATTTAATTTGTAGATTTTTATGATATGATCTGTAAGAATTTTACTGATTTCGAATATAGTCGCAGTTTACTTGTTCGCATGTAACGTATAATTATTATTATTATTTTTTACATATTGCATGCGAACAAGCACTGTAACTATGGTCGCAGTGCTTATGACAGCATTTTGTGGATGATTTTTTGCTAGGTTAAATGTAATAACGGTGACTAAGGGCTG
The DNA here is from genome assembly GCA_038442645.1 of Agave tequilana. NCBI lineage: Eukaryota > Viridiplantae > Streptophyta > Magnoliopsida > Asparagales > Asparagaceae > Agave > Agave tequilana. Next base: position 89,727 of record JAVJIF010004147.1, on the reverse strand, counting down.
ATATTATAGTCGCAGTTTACGTATGATTTTATATATTTATTCTTCACTGTGACTGTTGTCTCAGCCGCCTATAAAATATGAATTTTTTTTTTACATATTGCATGCGAACAAGGACTGCGACTATGGTCGCAGTGCTTAAGGGTCGCAGTCGCAATTTTCTAATTTGTGATATATAGTGAAATATATTAATTTGAGAGGATTGCGATCATGTTCGCAGTATCATCTGTTTATATAGTTTGATTTTGGACTGTGACCATGGTCGCTGATTTTAACTTTATTGAATGTAAAACGATCAAACTATTTATGACTGAACAGCGACCGTGGTCGCAGTTTCATCTGTAATTATTATTTGAGTACTGCGACCATTATCGCAGATAAGATGCAGAAATAATAACTATATGACATACTTTATATGTATTTTAAAAATATGAAAGATTATTTTACAGATAGAAGTAAATTTTATTTATAACATAATATGGTCAGAAAGAGATCTTATAAAAAAAGAGCATTAAAAGCTCTTAAAAGAAGACAAAATAACGTTGAATATCAGAAGGTCCGGAAATTCTAACCCTCGTCGTCGTTGTCATAAGCAGATTCGTCGTCTTCATTCTCCTCGTCTTCCTGTTCATCACTTATTTCCTCATCTTCTCCCTCGTCGTCCGGCTCGCAGTACTCAGTTTCTTCCTCTTTTTGAGGGTGCTTTGGTTCATCGATAAACTCCCAGAATGGATCGTCTCTATCAAGCTCTTCTTCCGATCCGTGTCGAGAAGAACCTGTAGAAGATGTTCTCAAAGAAAGCGAGCCTCCAGCATCAGAGGACATGCTTTCATCAAGCATGTCTCTGTAAAGTGGTAGAGCAATAAGTTCCTCCTCACTAAGCCCCATGAAAACTTCATCCTCATGAAGAGGAGGATCAGATAAAATATTATTTGATGCAGTGAGATAGTCAAAAGGAGTGAAGTCTAGACTGCTATCAGATTCACTAGAATACCCTGAAGAAAGAGGACCAGTAGGAGAATGATTGAAGTTGAAATCTGAGTGTTCAGAGGAAGAAGATGGGGAAGACATGATTCAAGAATGAATTATTTTCTGAAAGTTTTGAAATCAAATTGAAAACGAAGAGCACACATATCATTTTTAGATATGAGATAATATATTAGTTACAAGTACTATAAAAAGGTCAATAATGTGAAACACGAATAGTAATAATAATTGTTATAGGTGACGGTTGAGTATTCGAAGAAGTGGTAAAAAGAAATTAAATATTTAATTGAAGCAATTATGATGGGAGAATCCGAAGAGTTTCTTTTTTTTTCCAGAGTTTCATTATGTGAACTACAAATTTACTTTTTATAGAATGTTTTTCCTACATATTTAGATTACGTATGACGCACATCTTTCCTTTATCGAGATTAATATTAGTGCATCTCTTTTTTCGAGAATGTTGCTGTATCACGGTAGATAGAATATTAATTACTTCAATTAATTCAGAGTAATTAATATAGTATTTTATAAGATGTAATATACGCGGACTGATCTTACAGTCGCAGGGCTAATCTACTTTGTAAAACGATCAAAATTCTATTACATAAGGCGTGCGAAAAAAGGCAACGACTGTGCTCGCAGTGCTGAATGATAGCATGTTTCGTCTGTTATTTCTATGCGAATAAGGAATGCAACTAGGGTCGCAGTCGTGATATAAAATTGAAAGTTATATTATATTAAGTCTGGGACCATGGTCGCAATGATCGAAAGTTTTGTTATACTATGACTGCGACTATGATCGCAGACTTTATAAAACGATCAAAATTATGTTACATAAGGCATGCGAAAAAAGACAGCGACTGTGGTCGCAGTGCTGAACGATAACATGTTTCGTCTGTTATTTCTATGCGAATAAAGAATGCGACTAGGGTTGCATTCGTGATATAAAATTGAAAGTTATATATATTTTTGATTATAGTTTTGAATGTATGTGTATTGCGACCTGGATCCAATTTATAATATACATTGAGAATAAAGCAATTTTTTAGTACCTTGACCGACCATAGTCACAGTTCATTTAAAATTGCATGAAATATTATCCAACCAATATGCAAATATTGTGGCAGTTACGAGAATATTTGATTTGTAAAATATCTGCAAAATAATTAACCATTGTATTTCATTATTTTTTTACACTGTACATATGTAATAGAAAAACAATATACGACTGCCCCCACATTAAATTTCATTTTTCTATTCATTTCAGTTTCTTTTATTAAACCTATATGAATTGAAAATAACACAAAATTAAATAATAAAAAATTACATAAAAAACAACAGTTTTTTTATGTTTCACGTATGTTTTTTACTTTTCACTGCTGCGGTTTATTTCTCATTATCTTGATCCAATTTTTTTCCATTATAATTTCGATGTAGTAGAATTAGGAATTTTATAACTGTAGATATATTCAACAGAAAATTCTCTGTAAATTACAAATATTTTAGGTAAAATTTTATTGTGGATGAGTTTTTGCTAATTTAGAAGTAAAAAAGGGATATTTTGGTCAATTTGATTGACAATCCGTTATGCGGGATTTTTTTTGATTATTTTGGTGCCTACACTCGGCGACCGATATGTGGCATATATTTGGCCACGTCACCGCCGGCTGAGAAACTCTCTCAACTGTCGGCTGAGGTACAGTAGCCCCATATATATATTTCTATCTCATAATGGGTAAAACCCAATCGCCTAAACCCAAAACCCAATAACTCATATTCACTAAGTAATTGGGGTCTGGATTATTGGATCTGAACCCGACCCAATAGTCACCCTAACCTGATCCATTATGAAGGGTAATTTTACATAAAACCCCCTGACAATTTAGAATATTTACAATTTAGACTTTATTATTATATATTTGACCTATTTTATTGATTTTAGTATTCGGATGATATCTTGACTATCCGGAGTCCGATTTGGGTAATTCTCGAGCCGTTGCGATAGTAGAAAAACGAGCTACATCTTTGTGACAACTATGTGAGTGTTTTTTTATAAATTATATTTCTTCATTTAAATAAAAAATAGTTCATTAAATTATATTTATCGTTCAATAAATCATGTTACTGGTTGATATACCTAATAAATTATAATTATCTATCAACAAATCATGAAAGTAGTAAACCACTTTAAATAAAATATGTGTGAATGTTTTTAAATATGATAATTAAATTAGTTTTATTGATATCAGAGCCTAGATTCACATCTAATTTCGGTAACCGCCTAGGTCAATAATCGGGCGCTTACCAACAGTACAACCACTTATCAGATTAGAACTAATCTGAATCTGGATTTGTGAATTCCAGCTAATAGTACAAAAATATCTCATACCTTTGAAAATCGGCCTTAGACTCTTAAGATTGTTTGATTTCATTTGTCATCCAGAGTGTTTTGATTTATTCACGTTTTATCTTCCTCCTTTTGATTCTAATTCTTTATCTTTGAATCACGGCACTAGTCAATCCTAAGTTTGACATAGATATGAGAGTTGCGCAGTAAAAGCATGGTAAGTCCAAAATCCACAGCTTCCAGGATCATTAAAAGATTTCCCCCTCTTGAATTGAAATTTTAAGGATGAAATTTTTGTAAGGTGAGTAGAAATGTAACCACCGATTTTAGCTATACATATCGCAGTACTAATACTCAATACAATGAAAGTACTTGACTTGACCTTCCTGGTAGTTAGACTGAACATGTTTCAATTCCATATATTATTTCTCAATATTTTGAATTTTTCTAAAATTTTTCTGGACTATCTTGGGAAATCTCTGAATTCGTTGTCGATCGGTGCCGCTGATCGACTCCAGTATTTTTAATTTACAAGTGGGGTGAATTTCAACAATCTGATTTCATAGTATTGTCAGGATAATATTTTCTATTTTTGAGAATTTTTGGGATTTTTTTGAGTTAATAAAATTTTTACCCAAATAAATAATAATATAAATAATTAGTTCTTTTTCTTTCTTCTTTTCTTCCTTCTTCCACAAAGTTTATCCACCGACCCTCCCACCGCCTTCTCTTTTTCCTTCTCTATAAAATCTCTCTCTAACTTTCTGTCCCTGACTCTCTCTCTATCTCTCTTTCTTCCTCTCTCTCACTCACTTTCTTTAATACACACTCTCTCTCCCTTACCCTCTTCCACTCTTTTCCCGGCGGCCAGATCGTCGGCGGCAACCACCTCAGGCCGCCAGTGCTCTGGTTCTCTCTATATCTCCTCTCCTCTACCTCACTCTCTCTTCATTTCTCTCTTTCCTTCTTTTCTTTCTCTCTCTCCTTTACTCCTCTGCATGGTCACGTCGCCGCGGGCCAGGCCTCGCCTAGCCAGACCGCGCCACCGCGAGCCAGCCCCCTCTTCCCCTTCTCTCTTCTTCTCTTTCTCCTCTTTCTTTCGCTCTCTTTTTCTCCCACTTTCTCTCTCCTCCGCCCATTACTGCCAGCCGGACCGCCACTAGCAAGCCGTCGCGGTACTGCGATGCCGCCTTGCGCCAGCAGCACCCTCCACCCAAGTCGCCGCCGCTCCCTCTTGTTCTGTCTATTTCTCTATATATATATATATATATATATATATATATATATATATATATCTTCTATCTCATAGTTGGTAAAACCCAATAACCTAAACCCAAAACCCAATAACCCATATTCACTTAAGTTATTTAGGGTCTGGGTTATTGGATCTGAACCTGACCCAATAGTCACCCGACCCTGATCCATTATGAAAGGTAATTTTTCATAAACCCCCTGACAATTTAGAATATTTACAATTTAGACTTTATTATTACATATTTGACCTATTTTATGATTTTAGTGTTTGAGCGATATCTTGACCATCCGGAGTCCGATTTGAGTCATTCTAGCGTCGTTGCGATCATATAAAAATGAGCTACATCTTTGTGATAACTATGTGAGTATTTTTCTTTTATAAATTATATTTCATCATGTTAAATAAAAATAATTCATTAAATTGTATCTATCATTCAATAAATCATATGATCGGTTGATATACTTAATAAATTGTAATTATCTATCAATAAATCATGAAAATAGTAAATCACTTTAAATAAAATATGTGTGCATGTTTTTAAATATAATAATTGTATCTCGCTTTAATATAAAACATAAATGCATTATACATATATCGAGTAAATATTAGATTGTAAATTAAAGAAATTTCGGATCAATAAATTCATAATTTTTTAATATGGTTGTGATGAGTTTGAAAATAAATAATTGTATATAATTACTTGTGATATCGATCATATTAATAATATCGAAATTATTAAAACAAATATTGATTTATTAACACATAATCATGTTATCGATATCACCATAATATTATCACTGTTACCCTACTCAGGACAACAAACATTGTTATATGAGAAATTGTTATTTCATATTTATGTATCACTGTTAAATGCATATTTCTATGTGTTTTTTAAGATTGCAGATATTGTTATTTCACGTACTTGTAACATCATTACACGGATACTCTATTACACTGAACACTGTTATTTATGCACTCGTATCATCGTCACACGGATACTCTATTACACTGGATACTATTATTTCATGTTCTTATATTACTATTATATGGATTCACCTATATACATGCTTTGCTTGTTCATGTATTCTTAGTACATGAATTATTGTTCCTGTTACAAGGATTACTATTGCTTAAATATTCTTTATATCACTATTACATGAAAATTTCATAAATACAATTACATGATTGTTTCCTGTAACACTGATATTGAGATAATACTCATGTTACCTGGATATACCGGCAATTAACCTAAGATGTGCGGAACTAAGTGCCACACGGGACAAAATGCCACACCAAATGTAGTGGGGGCACATCTAGAAACCCACGTCTTACGGATCTTCATAAAGAGGACGAATACTTATAAAGAGAAAACCCTCTTGTAACATAAAAAATAATGAATCCTTCCTCTTTCCTCCCCGTGATTTTTCCCATTCTGGGTTTCCATGCAAAATCCATATTTATGTCAGTTTGCTGATTGAATCTTTACATTCGGTATCGTTCTAGGCAGACCTCCTTTTTTCTTGTGATGTGAGATTGACCGTTCGATCAATCACATAGGAAAATATCCATCCCAAAGTTAAAGGAAGAAAACTCAGTTCGGGCTGAAAATTCAGGGACAAGCTTGGAAAGGACCTCATCGCGAGGTGAAGTTTCAAGGAAGACTGCAACGTCATGTGAACCGGGTCAAAGTGTTGCAGGAAAGAGAAAGGGCGCATTCGGGTAAGGCCCAAGATGGCCCAAGGCATGGCGACAAATTAGCCAAAGGCCCCAGGATAGGAGTAAAAGTTAAAAGCTTCACAGTATGGTTGCAATCAAGGAAAGAATTAAGGTAATAATCTAAAATTTCCAAGGTGTTTTGCTAAAGACTTAAAAAGCAAGTCAAAGTGGAGATTGTTGGGATTTTGCCTTGTTTTTGAGAAGAGATGATGGTCCAAGAAGATCCAATCGAATTAAAGAAGACAAAGGCTCGAAGCAGAAGAGACAAATCAAGTTGAAGCAGATTAATCGACTAATGCTCAGATTAGTGACTATACAGTTGATTGGACTGATACAGACAAGGAGAAGATTATAGTTAGCTGACTTATAAAAACAATTAGCGACTAGTCTAAAGTACCAGTGGACTAGTCTGTCGTTCTGAAGCATAAGCAGAGGCGGTGTGAGTTCTCTTTTCTGGTTTAGTTCGAATTGGATTCAGATTCTATTCAATGAAGATTTGTTTCTAAAGTTCAAAAGCTCTAGAATTCTTCTAGAACAAGGAGATCAATTCCTACAAGAATTGATCAAGTTCTTCAAGCATCTGACAACCAAGATCATCTCAGAGTTAGAATAAAATTTGTATTGTAAAACTCTATAACTATATATTGTAACCAGTATATTGTATCTTGAAGAAGATCAGAGGAAGCTAAGAAAGATAGAGAAAGGTGATGGTACATAGAGAGAAGATCTACTCTTATAATCTTATGAGATTCAAAGGAAAAGTGAATACACTTGTGGGATCAAGGAGAATGTTAATCTCTTGTACCAAGTTTATTAATAAAACTCTCTCAAGTTCTCTCCCTGTAGACGTAGACCAAGTTTGGACCGAACCACGTTAAATCATCTTGTTATTGTTATTACTCTTTTGTCTTAGTATTGCTAGTTTGCTTTACAATAATTTTTCTTTGAAAGTATTGTCATATTGCCATGTTCCGCAGCGTCGATCTCGCGAACAACAATTGGTATCAAAGCATATCAATTTCACGCTATCATGTGGTGAGATTGAGAAAGAACTAATATAGGGTTTGTGAAAACTAAGGAAGGACAAGATTTAGGGCATCATACTCAGGGGCTGTTTGTTTGGACGTAAAAGCCATAAACGGCCGTAATTCGTAAATGACTTACAACCCAATTACAACTACAGCGTTTGTTTGGATCATAATTCGTAAAAGACTTACGCAACTCAACTACCACTCACTTGCAACCCAATTACAACTACAGCGTTTGTTTGGACCATAATTCGTAAAAGACTTACGCAACTCAACTACCACTCACTTGCAACCCAATTACCACTCACTTATAGCCCACTTACAATTAATTTTGTGATCATACATATTTGTATTATCTTTTTAAGTTAATATTAATTTTTTAATATTTAGCATTTTTAGTATTTATTTGCAATATTAAAAATTTTTAAATCACCAAATAGTTAATTTTGCGATCAACTTTTTTTACTTACGACTTACATATTACGACAGCCAAACACCATAAAACACAATACACTTTCTCACTTATTACCAACCAAACATCGTAAAACTTACATGCATGTAACTCATTTACAACTATAAAAGAATTTACCAATTATGACTTACGAATTACAGCCAATTACGACAACCAAACAGACCCTCAGAATAAAAATTCGGGCCTCACACCTAGGAGAATCACTCTCCCACTTCATGTCTCACATGAACATTCAAAAGAACACTCGTTTGGATTGCAACTCTCAATAATTTAACCACTCATTGATTTCAAGCAAAATATCTACAAAAGTATATATAGAAAAAAGGCCATGTGCATACTTATGTTTCAAATAAAGATAAATAAAAGACTATTAAAAAACTGCTAAAAATAAAATATTACTAAAAGAACTCTCCCCAAATAGGTTGGCATGTCCCCATCAATAGTGTTCCTATCAAAACTCTCCAATCCGTCCATTTGTCATCGATGATCCTACCGTGTATGGTCCAAAATGACCCATCTCTCTTAAATGTGAATGGGTTGCATAAAATTAAGATAGGGCTTTTTAGATATAGCAAATTCACCCTATAAGATGAGGCTTTTTTATGGGTTCAAGATTTTCAATAGACTCAAAAGTCTATTTGTAATTACCTTCTGTTTAGAGGAACCTTCGATTATAAGGGTCAATGCGTCAATAGGTATTTGTATTCATTGCAGCTCACTTTACATGGCTTAACCAGGGGCATACTCCCATTTTTATATTTGATAACATCTTGAATTTACATGTTAACTTCAACTAAATCTTACTATTATAACTTGATTTCATCTTAGATGTTTGATGATCTTTTGACTTGAATACATGGTTCAAAGTCGCGGTCTCGGCCGCCGACTCGGAGGGCACCGTTCCACATCGGTCTTAGCGTCACGGAACGGACTCGAGAGATACGCATAAAACGCTTCATAAAAAGCTCAAAAAATTATAAAAAAATCACGACAAATCTTAAAAAATGATAGACATCATAATTGATGTATAACATGTCCAAAATATATCACGTAGCATACTCAACATAAAGAGAATGCATAAAATATCAAAATAAATGTATATAAAGTAAATTTCACAAAATACATTCATAAATACATGTATAATATAATCATTTTCACAATGAATTGCGATAAGGTATAAAATCATCATCGTAATCATCCCTGCGATAAGTAAAAAATCAGATTTGTAAGGATAATAGGATGAATGTTGTTGTGCTCTAGCAGACAGAGATGATTGGGTAGATGATGCATCATCAGAGTAGTATGGCGATGGCAGCTGTGCAATATCAGCACCAGGATGATAATACCCAAAACCTCGATATTCTGCGGTGGCAGATGTTTGACTAGTACTGGCAGATCTCTCAAGTTGTGGCATCTGATCATAGTCATATCACATACCATAATGTTGGCCTGATGTCAAGCCCAAATTCTGCATATGATCTTCAAGATTATGATAACCCCACGAGTAATTCTCGTGTCCATTTGAATGATCAACCAGGCGATCCAAATGCTTTCGCTGATCTGAAATCCCTAATCAGCCTCCATGATCAGTATCCTGTATGGCATAATAATTTGAATCTCATGACATATCAGCACCACCTTATTAGCTTCCGCCAACACCATAGGTCTCTCCCTCAGCACCAGTATTTCTCCCATTATTACTATCATCAGATTCATCACTACTAACTTCTTCACCGTCATTACCACCATCTTCATCATTACCACTAGAAGTGGATGAATCCATCGCAATAACCTTACCCTTTTGGCTAGGGCCTTCATCACCACCATCCCTAGCACCTCTATCTTTCTCACTTTGACTTATCCTTTCATCCAACCAATGTATGTCATCTTCACGCAAAACGAGTTGTTCTCTCTCCTGAATCAACGCATCCAATATGGCATCATCATTAAAAACATGGTTCAGATCGATTGGGTTGTAATAATCATCTTGATCACGTTGGTGTGTCAAGTTTCTTACACGCAACCTTATATTATAATGCACAAATACTAGTTTATACAACTTTTTCATTGCAAGCGATGCCAGAGATGGTGGCGGTGCTCCGACGGAGATGCAAGTTTTTTCTTTGCTTTCTCTTTTGCTGCCTCAATCTCTCCATCCACACGTTTTAAAGGCGTGCAAAGGTAAAAAATCAAGAGACAAATACTGCTCCATCACAAACGCCAAACTGCTCCTTCACGGGCGCGATTCGGCCGAAAAACTGAGTCGACTTAGCCATATCGGTCGAGTCAACCCGATTCAGGGTTGACTCGGTCGACATGACCGAGTCGACTCTATTTTTCGGCCGAGTCCTACGCAAAATCCATGACTTGCGGAACGATCTCGTCTTGGTCGCCCACGTTCCGGTTCCGACTCAGCCGAGTCGGAACCAGAACGATCGATACTTTAATCCCTGCTTGAATACGATGATTTTGGCCAAGTCGGAACCGGAACGGCCGATACTTTAATCCATGCTTGAATACGATGATTTGTCTTGATCTTCAAGTTTTGACACCAATTTAGAATTTGACTTCGACTGAAGGTTTGATTTGTTTTTAGTTCAGGTACTTAGGGGTATATTCTTCTGTTTTAATTTGTATCTGACTGGATTACATTTCTTTCTAGTTTAGAGACGTAGGAGGTTTTATGACTGTCCTTATTACCTTTTTATTCATTATCACATTGTGCTGAAATTTGATATGTTTAGCATGACAACTCAATCCATCCACTCCCACTGATTTATTAATCCTCATCCACTTCAGCTCTTTTGATTGTTGGAATTGGTTTGAAGCAAAATTAGTTAATTTAGGATGAAATGATGACATGTTTATCTCAAAATAGTCATGCTTATCCACAAGAGAAACTTGTTTTTTTATAAATCTATGAGCATTCAAAAAAAGATAGGTGTTGGCTTTCAAGTTGAGTGGATTTAAATTTTAATTCCCGCGTAGATTACCTTGAACTCTGCCAATTAGATAAAGATTCTAAGAGATAAGTTTGCTGGGCTTCTAAAATTTGAATTTAAAAATCAAAACAGATTGGGATTGTGTTCCAAATTGGATGAGGGCAGGTTGAGATTCAAAATTGAATTGGATAAAGACAACTTTGGGTTCAAAAGCTGAATCTTATGCAAAAAAAATCTTTGGGTTCAGTAGTTGCATTTGGAGGAAGAAGATAGAATGGAAAATTGTCTTCTAGTCCCTGAGATGATATAGCCTTATTCACTGGTTTTTTATGATCATTAAATTCACTTTAACATACAGCAATACCTTTCAGCCTCTCCTGCTTTGCAATTCTCATGTCTAATGTTGCACCCTGTTCAAAACTTCATAACAAGACATGATGATTGCAAGCTGGAAAGGCTGAAAGATATTGTTGTAGGATCATAAGTAGAAGATGGAGGGACTGGAGAGTTTGGACAGCACGATTGCTCTATCTGTTTTGAAGAGTTTGAGAAGCCGGAGAGCGAGGACTCATGCTCGGATCTGGCTCAATTGCATATTCTCATGTTTTTCGTTTCTACTGCATTGTTTAATGGTTGGAGCAGAGATGAGTCTGCCCACTATGTAGGCATGAGATCAAGTGATTGAAGGAATTTGGGTTTTTTTTTTTTAATTCAGGTAAGCTATATATATTCATGTTATTGTATTGTCACTAATTGTTTCTTTATATAAAGGTTAAGATTAATTAGCTCATTCAATTGGGTGATATAGATTTATCAATTTTGTATGTACTAGCTTGTATTTTGTAAGTTCTACTTAACCTCACAAATTTTTTGCTGAAATGTGTAAGTTTCATCATGCGACTGCGTTATTAAGGCCCTATACGGCTTGTAAGTTTTCTAAACTATGGTTTATTTTAAGTCGCTAAATGTAGTTATGTAAGCTGTAGAAGAAAAATCCACTCTTATTGGATTTTTCTTAAGTACAATTAATGCTAGCTTTTGGAGAAAGCTAATTGTGGTTTCATAAACTAAGAACAATAGCCAAAGGGAGATCGGGTTAGCTTTTTGAAGTTACAACACTTAACTCAAGAAAACTACAGTTAGAAAAGCTTAACCTCAAAGCCGAACATACCCTAAAGAAGTCTTTGGCCACATTCCTGCTTTGCCAATATAAACAGTTAGACCCTCATCGGAAATGGCAAGTTGGAGAGTAGCAAGATCTACTTTGGATATGCACCTTAAGCTCACTCAACCAAGGAGCAATCCTCCTAAACCTCAGAGACCGAAAAAGAGTCTAGGCACACATGTAAAATGATAAGATTTGCTATAGGTATCAAATCCATAAATCCTTCGCTAAGTCTAATTATTTTTTCTTTAAATTTTATGCAAGAAACTAGTGAATATAGTAGGAATGAACGGAATTGGATGACTTCCTCTATACCAACAATAATGTCAACCGAAAAATTTATGGACCAATTCCCTGATTACTTAGCTACTTGGTACTTTTTAGCATGCATGTTATCGAGCTATCACAATCCAATAGGCCACAAGACAATAAAGGATGAAAGCTCCACTAGTCCATAGGAAGACGCCTCTCATCACCTGTATCCAGAGTCGGAACAACCACAACAATGATAGCAGCAATAAACAATTCACAATATAACTATTAAGGATAAAGTCGAAAAGAATGTTAAACAAATTTTAGTTTTCAGAAATTTAAGTACTGCAGGGCAGCATTTGAATAGTCAAAACTAATGTTCACTGTCATCAAAAAGTGATTGCTATGTAGATACAATAAGTGAGAACTTCTCCAACACCCAATTTATCATTCTGATAGAAAACACTCATTTGTTGATCCTAGTTAACCATTGTTTATTCAGATAAATTTGTTTGTCCTTCCTAGAAAGAAAAGTTAATTTAGAACGAATTTTTAGCAATAATTCTGGGGACATCCAGAAAAAAAATTTAGCAACAATTCTAGGGAAATGTGGAAAGAAAAATTAGCAAGATAAATTTGATACGGAAGAAATGGCAGAAACTGCTTCGGTACAGAAAGAACAAAAAACGTATAGCAAACTGCCAAAGAGCAATACCTGAGGCATCACAATTGCCAAGTTCAAAATGCCCATTGCCAATCCTGAAAGACAGTAGACTCAGCTACCTTGAATGCCAGTAATTAAAAAACAAACAATCCTGTTAAGGAATAGTTATCAACAAAAAAAGGAAAAAGCATCACCTACCTTGGCCAAGCCCTATAGGCTCTATGCGAGAAGAAATCATTGCATATGGGATACTGTAAGTAACCTGTAACGATCAAATTAAAACAGATGAGTGCATTAGTGGGGAATGACGAGGCATGAAATAAATAAATTGTTAACTTACTGCCAACGGTGCCCCAAGAACTGCAAAAACGACAAGTGAGGCGATAATAATGCCAACTGGAGGAAGACCTTTGCTTGTATATTCAATATGGCTTGCAACAAAGGCTATTATAAGCATGCCTATAAAGCATAAAGCCATAATCAGGTTTGAGATTCCCCATACGAAGCCAGCTCCCCACTTTCTACAGAGTTTTTCCATTACCACGGAAGTGACTCCAAGAACGATAGAATTCAACATTAAACCAAAAGCTCCCATCGTAACTCCATAGTTATAATTTTTTCCATCATTTGGCTCTCCCCTATAAATCTCTCGGCCAAACCAATCAGTATCAAATTGAACAAATGGAAACCATCCAATCCATGTAAGTGAAGTAACAATCAGAATTATCCAAATGGGCAAAGGTAGGTATCGGACGGCGCCCGTCAACTCCCAGAGGAATGCCTCTTGAACAGGATTCTCTGTTCCTTCAGCAGAATGTGTGAACCCAGTGCCAGAACTAAAAGGGATTTCTTGGGCTGATGATACGCTAATATAAGTAGTGATGGCGAGAAGAACAATGTCAATAAGGAAAACAGATTTGAGATTGGCACAATTTATACTGCAAGCTTTTGTGACAGTGAATGGTAAAAGGGAAAACCATCCACTATAAGATCCACTAGCATAACCAATCACATTTCCCAAGGCCATGAAGAGTGAAAAATACGCATTAGCTATACGAGTTCGTCTATGATCTTGACCTGAAATAAAGTGGGAAATGACAGGATAATAGCAAATTAGCAATCAGGTGTCTCTCTTGTAAAGTGGCCAATCTGGCATAACTAAGTTCAAAGGGTTTTAAAACAAACCAGATGACTGCATTGACCAAATAAGTAGGTTACTAACTAAAATTTAACTAATATAAGTCAAAAGAAGAATCATAGAGGAAAATATTTGTTAAAGGGGTGGCTATGCACTGAAAGGACCAAAGCATCAAGACTCATTGCAGGATGACACAAAGGGCAGGAAATTTCCAACACATCTTTACACAGCATAAGCAGAGGCAGCACACATAAATATAAAGACTAGACATTGGCATCTTAAATGTCAACAACCAAACATTACACAAGAAGCCATACACAATGACTGCTACATTTAATATAGAGATAGCTGCCTCAATCGATTGAAAAGATTGCAATAGACCAAAACGAAACATCACCCCAGCCTCAACCTCACACACCGCAATGAGGAACCAATGCAGTGAAATCCAACATGCAGGTTGTATTTCAAATAAATAGCCGGGTCGTATAACAGCGAAAGAAACAAACAGTTCAGGAATAAACTCTTTTCAACTAAAGTCGAGAGCAATAACAGAAATCTGAACCAGCATCATTGTCACACCTAGTACATTTCAAAAGAAAAGCTTTTTCCTTCTCAGCAGCAATAACGTTGTCACCTTCCTTGCCACAAGGAAAACAATTTCAACAGCACATTCGATACTCACTAAGTCTAATAATAATAATAATACTCAGAAAGTAGCCGGTATAACAAAAAGGTACAGCATAGCATCAACATAATTTGTGTGTTCCAGTTGGTACTTTTGAGTTTCATTACTCACAAAATACTAATGAAAAATCATTAATTTTTAGTAGGTTTTAATCTGTTCACTAATTGAATAATTGCAAAAGAATCATTCTAGGAACAATCATAACGAATGAAAAGAAATAGATATGGGTATAATTCTGAGCTTTCACTAACTTTGGGAATCCGTTAAGCATTGAGCAGTAACAATTAAAAAAAAATATTCAATTTCTTTTTGTAACATCAACTATGAGAATAGCACTAAGTGGCATTTTAAGTAATTCCACCCAAATCCAAGTCCATTTATCCGACTTCAATAATTCAAGCGCAATTAAGGAACTGCATCGCTTTCGGAAATCTCGTTGCTTTTCGAAAAGGAATCATCGATCATCAGAGCTTGGGATATGCGATTTCAACCACTCACCATAAATCCTCTAATTTAATTAATTAATTAATAATTTGAAAAGAACTGACCTGTGAGATCGGCGAGCAGAGCTCTGCACGGCGATTGCGTGGCGTTGTTCCCGACGTCGAGCAGCCAAAACCCTACTATAAACACTCCGATCGCGCTCGCCCGCGCGCTGTGGGGCCCACGGTTCTGATCCCCCAGCAACCACCCGAGATCAGCGGAGTACCCGATGAGCAGCACGGCGAGCGCGATCGTGGCGGCCCCGCCAACGATGAACGGCCGGCGGCGGCCGAACCGCGACGCGGACCGGTCGCTGACGTGGCCGACGAGCGGCTGCACGATCAGGCCGGAGAGGGGCCCACAGAGCCAGACGATGCTCGACCACGCGTGCGGGATCCCGAGCTCCTGCACGTACGGCGTGAGCAGCGACAGCTGCAGCGCCCACCCGAACTGAACCCCGCAGGCGACCGACGCCACGCGGAGCAACCGCCTCAGCGAGATCTTCGGTGGCGGTGGAGGTCCCGACCGCGGCGGCGGAGGTCCGGACCGTGGGCGAGATCGCTGCTTCTCAGGCATCGTCATCTACAAATTTGGGCGCAGAATTTTGCCTTTGCTTAAATAAGAAAGAAAGGGGGCAAACAGTATTTCCCTCTGAAATCTCAAATTAGCAGTTACTTAGTACTGAGTGCTTTATCTCACTTGAAGGTAACTAGACGAGGTTAATAATTACGGGTCTGCCACTAAGGCCAACGGGATATTTCTTTGATGTGGACCCCAAAGTCAAATAGACCACACGATACTGTGTGCTCCGCACGTGTAGAATTTCAAGAGGAAAAATGTGGAAGTTCAGTAAAATTAATGCACAGAGACAAAGGATTTTTCATTTGGATGCTGGGGACAGATTTGCTAAAGGCCCCACAAATTGGCCGCAGAGCAGAATGTAGTGTGTGAAAGAGAGAACAGGGAAGACGAAAACCATTTTCCTCTTGGAATCAGCTTTTTGTGACTTAACTTGCTGTGATATCATAATTGTTTAATTGTTTATGCATCGATTCACTTTCCCGACTAGTGACTAAATGCGAGACAACAAGGTGAGCTGATCATATATGGAGAGAGATTGTCGTCATGCGAAGATTGCGTTGCTCATGTTGATTGTGGAGTGGAACACCTGTGTTAAATTTGCACCGTTGCTCGCACCTTGGCCTACTTGCTTTCTTGCTGACAAATAGGATACGGAGTCGTAATCTGAATGGTATTATTTCCGGCCACTCCTCTGCTGACACGTTGCGAGAGGTGACTGGGGCCTGCTTGCGACGAGGCGGTTTGTGATTGGTGGCCAGATTGCGACGAGCGGTTGCGATCAGCCGTAGGCCCGCAGACTCTTAGCCCCTTGTGCTGCAATTTGACGAAGAAAGACGCAACTTTTGATTCTCTTTCTGTACGTATCGCTACAGCTGAGGCCTGGCTGTGGTGCATAAATAGTTTGGAGAAACGACACACACACAGTATCTTTTTGTTACCCACTCGTTAATTGTAGTGAAAGTGATTAGATTATCTTCACCCAAAATTGTATTTTGAGTATACTATTTTGGCACGTGCGATGCATCTGTGTACAATACAGCACCTATTGTTCTCTTCGTTCTCTTCCACACAAAAAATTTGTTTGCTTCGAGGTCTAATGCTGAGTCTCGTACGAGGGAATTTTGTCATCACCCTAGATTTTTATTTCTTTTAATGGTATCACTTATGAGTCCAAAAGCTATTAATGTCCATTTAATCTATTTTCAAAGTATATAATGTTGGCGGTGAGCGCACCAAATAAAATTACTATCGTAATTCTTTTGCTAAATTGGCTGGTGAGAGCAATAATGACTAATATATCATGTCTTCGCTAAAAGAAAGATGCTGATTGCTAAACATTTTTTATCCGGCTAAGTTGTAATCATAAATGTAAATAATTTGCTAATATTATATATTTGCATAAAGAAAGATACTAATTGTAAATTTGCTTTATTCTATTATTAGCTTAAGTTATGATGATTTTTCTTAAGAATAATAACAATATCTTTTGGGGATTTTTGGGTTTGTTTAGGCTGGCAATATGCTCAACTAACATGCTAATTAACTTGATCTACATCGGCCTAACTTTATTTTTCAAATATGTGACACTTATAATTGTTTATATTATGTAGCTTAGTGGGTAGGATATGGATCTTGAAGTTAGATTTTGTTGCTGTTATGTCTTGTTTTTAGTTAAAAAATAAAAGTTACATGTTTTGTTTGTTTTTAGTTAAAAAAAAAAGTTCACATGTTGTGTTATACCCTACGTTTCAGCATAAATAAAATAAATAAGTGATAAAAAAGTCCAGTATTGTCATGTTGATATGACTGTTATGACTGTTAGAAACAAATAAATCTATGGTATCAACGTTTCCATTATGTTTGATGTAATGCTTAATTAGCAACCATGATGTAATGACTTTCTCAAAGACTAATTAAAGTTACAACAGGTTATTAAAAAGCTTAATAATAAGGGTGCATCATTCGTGCAGGTTGGCGAATCTATGAATTGGTTAGTGAGATAACTTAGGCACACGGCTGGTACAATCATAAACCCAAGGTTGATTACACAAAGATTTTCTCTAATGATTGGTTTGAATTGAATTTCGACATAATAAAGACACAGAATATGAATAAACTTGTGAATGCACGAAGGAAAAAACGTGAATAAGAATTAAAAATAAATAAATAATTCTATTTTAGAACATAAAGTTGAGGGCACAATTAGGAAATATAGTACTTGCTATTTTTGGATGTTTTTTCACAAAAATACTTTCGCAAGGTAGCGAACGGGTTTTATCTTAACCCGCCCGAACTGAAACCCATAAACTTGTACCTTCGGAACCACCGCGAAAAATCTTCCGTTAACCCCCACTGCCGTCCGTTACCAACAATGTCGTTCACCGCCGCCGATCCCTCCCCCTCCCCCTCCGCCGCCGCCCCTTACGTCCTCCACCAACCCCTAACACCCCACAAACGCGCCGTCTCCTCTGTCAAGTTCTCCCTCGACGGCTCGCTCCTCACTTACTCCTCCGCCGACAAAACCCTCCGCTCTACTCCGCCTCCGCGCCAGAGACCTCTCCTTCTCCCCCTCGTCCGATCTCTCCGGCCACTCCGCGGGCGTCTCTGACCTTTCCATCTCCTCGACACCCGCTACATCTGCTCCGCCTACGACGACCGCACCGTTCCGCATCTGGGACGTCGAGGCCGCCGCCCACGTCTAAACCCTAGCTGGCCACACCAACTACGCCTTCTGCTGCTGCTTCAACCCGCAGTCCAACATGATCGCGTCCGGATCCTTCGACGAGACGGTGAGGGTTTGGGACGTCAAGACCGGCAAGTGCCTCCGGGTGCTGCCCGCGCACTCCGAGCCCCTCGCCGCCGTCGATTTCAACCGCGACGGGTCGCTCATCGTGTCGGCGAGCTTTAACGGGCTGTGCCGTATTTGGGACGCGGGGACCGGGCATTGCGTCAAGACGCAGATTGACGATGAGAGCCCGCAGGTCTCGTTCGTCAAGTTCTCGCCCAATGGGAAGTTTGTGCTCGCTGCTACTCTTGATGGGACATTGGTACGTTTTGTTTTAGATTCTGGTGCTATTTGCTATAAAAAGATTGCTAATTTCGTATGATAAGGGAATTGCTTGAAAAAGGAGATGTTTTGATAGCGCATTGGTATGATAAAGAACTAAGAACAAAGATTTTTAGGGGTAGTTCGTTTTCAGCTAGCTCTAATTGTTTTAATTGAACTCTGAAGTTGTGAAGAGAGCCAGTTGCACTTTGTAGGTGTTAGAGAAAATTGCAGTGATAAAGGAAGTTCTTTGATTATCCTATCAATAGAATTGCTTCAAAAAGGAACCTTGTTGCGCCCACATCATTGTAACCAACTTGTTTTCTCAATCAGTGGCAAAAAGATTAAGTGTTGTGATTTAGTGGTATAAGAATGAATTTTAATGCTCACCATGAGAGAAAGATGGGAACTTAACAAGAAACTGAGTATGCATGAGAAATTTGTGTAAAGAGAAATAAGCTCAAGTTCTTGGTCAGAATTGATAGCTAAGGTATACCAAAGTATTATGAATTAGTTACGTTGATCTATTTAATTGAAGAGATGAAGACTTGTCTCATTAATAGAATGTAGGATGAAGAAAACATATGTTTTCTTTCTATAATCTGCATTTTAAGAAAAGATTCTATCTAACAGTAATAATTCCTTGGTCCTTAAGAGAATGTTGTTCTAATGGTGGAAATCCATGTATGTAGAGATGGGTTGCGAAGGAACTGAAACAAACATGGTGACTGATAAATACATTGATAATTGACTAAGACCATCTTCAAACGGATGATGACAAGACAAGGAAACTGCAATCATAAGAGGTGCTGTACTTTGTGTGGGATCATAAGAAGGATAATAGAATTTTGATCATCTATGGAATTGTAAGATAATAGCACTTAGATGGCATCTAGGGAATTATTCATGGCTTTGCTAATTGTTCATATGTTGTAGATTAGTATATGTACATGGAAAATCTACTACTTTGAAGTTAGTAAAGTCAATATTATTGATATTTACAAGCAAACACTCATTAGAAACCAGGCCTCCCAGCTGCCTCAGATTCAACAATGGGGAACCCTTCACTATAAGCAGCAAGTTTGGGGACAAGGCATCCTATGAGTCTTATTTGTAGACAGTCTTGGATATGCTTTCCACTCAAGGTAATTGTTAGTTGCTAATGAGAATTGGAAAGGAATTGAGCATATGATTGTTATCACTTAAATTGAAGAGGGTATGAAAAGAAATAGCATTGTAAAAGAAACTTTCTTGTCACTAATCAGTAATCAATACTTTATTCAAGTTAATAATTTCCTCTAACAAGTAAAAAAATAATAATAATAATAAGAGAACTTGTTTTTTGTGTGCGTGAAGAATGTTAGCAAGCATGCCATTCAGTCCCCGCGGCTATCACGATTAGGAGTATCACCCAAGCTTTAATGGTTCGAGCTTTGGTCAATTACTTTTCGGGGCCTTGAGCATGATTTGGGCCTTTAGGGCACGTTTAGGCTTGGTTCAATAACTAATAAGCAAAGTTTTCGACTTGTCAGCTCTTCTATGGAAACCAAAGTGCGCTCAAATATCAGAATTAATCGAAATGGATAGGCCTCCATTTTAATTTTAAATCTTGGAAGTCATACTAACTACTCAGTTTTCTCAAACACTTATACAGACCATAAAATTCTTATCCAGGACCAGTATCCATTGATTGCATATGAAGGTTCATGCTTTTAAGTCATTGTATCAATCTGTAAATGTCCATAAATGAAATAGAACTCTGAATGTTCCATTCCAACAAATATAAAAACAGTGATATAAAAGTCTATGGCTTCCTATGTATGGTTTTTGAAGGAAGAAATAAGTGATCCCAGTAATTAGTTAGTAACCTCCTCAAAGTGTAAGTCCGATAATGGTTTTATCTTCACTCCTAAGTCATAAGAGAAGAATTGTCTAGGGCATACACACATGCTTTTTTATCAAGCTTAAACGAGTTGGAAATCTTGAAGAGGACAGCTAGGGCTCAGCTTGATTGACAATTAAGCTTAGATCAAGTTAGTACTTGTATTGTTATGTTATCAAGACAGGCATTATGATTGGGTTGCTCAATGTTGCGGCCTACTCCATACCGCCACCCCTAGGGATGGAGACATGGATTTTTTTTTTTTTTTTTTTTTTTTTTTTTGGAGTGGGGGCCAGCTATGAGGGCATGAGCCCTCCCTGAAATTTTAAAACCCCCCTTCTAAATTTAGTTATTACAAAAAAATTAATAGACACTCTATGTGTTTTATATAGGTGCCCCCCTCCCTTAAGTTTATTGCTGGCTCTGTCGCTGCCCCCCCCCCCCCCACCACCCGCGCGCGAAGTTTATAAATTCATTCTTTAAACACTTTGAATTGCATGTGATTTGCGATTGTAATACATAATTTAGCAGAAAAGTTTCTTTATTTTTCTCCAAGCCTTTTTGGGTCTTATTAGCTTATATTGTCAAGTTCCATAGTAGAAAGATGAAGAGAAGCCTTAAAAACTAAGGGAATTAGAATTAGTAGAACAAAACCAGAATAGTAGAATGTAACTTCAGCAAAATGGTGAGAAGGAATGAGTATAAGATTATTTCCATAGTTTCAATTACCGACTGACTCCAATATATATCGACGACATTATATTAGGTTTTGAGGTATCCAGTATGGTTAAATGGTCTGTATTGGGACACTGCCAAGTTTACGACATTGACACTAAAAATTGTTGGCCTATGCCAATATTGAAACCGAGATTTTATACCATAAGTTGGTAGATACCACATAATGCTCATTTTTGCTATTTTGGAGATGTCAAAATTAAGGAAGATGTGATTCATTGAAAAAAAACTGAGATGGTTGAAGTGGAGATGTGTTTCAAGAGTTTTATGTGATTGAAGCATACTCATGAAATTGAAGGGAAAATCCTATAGATCGATTATGAGACCTACATTTCAGAATGCTTTGTGGTTAAGAAACAACATGTTCAAGAATTAAGTATAATAAAAATGAGAATGTTGTGATGGATGAGTAACAATACACTAAGAAATAGGATAAAAATGAGTACATCCACAGGTTACCTTATTGAGAGTAAAATGAGGAAGAATCTATTGAGATTGGTAGAAACAGAGGAAAAAAATGATAGAATCATAGTCAATAGAGCAATAAGGACTAGAAAGAAACCTAAATGAACTTGGATGGAGCCAATTAAGAAAGACATGCTTCATTTAAGTGAGGAGATGGCCCTTGACACAGCTGAATGGAAGAAAAGGATTCACACAAAAAATTTAGGATAAAGGTTTGTCGTTGCTGTTGTTATATTTACTTGTACTATTATAGAAGGTCTGTTAGAAGTTGTTGGTTATTGCAGTTCTTTTACTCCTATTGATATCCTTTTAATGCTGGGTTTTGCATTTCTTCTCTCTGACACATTCTATCAAATTGAGAGTCAAGAGTGATAATTTTGCAGACATACTCTTCCTACAGATGTATTTCTAGAGACTGCATGAAGGGTGAAATTTTTTATACATGAACCTTTATAAGGTTTGCAGATACACCTCCAAACACCACTTGAATACTTTGAGTTTGCACATGTACCTGTGCACTTGAAATATAGGAAAGTTCCAGTGTATTGCATATGCCTCAATAACTAAAATAGCCAGGAAATTTCATTTTGGATGTAATGTGGGTCCCTTCCACCCTCTCCTAATATGGGGAAGAAAGTTTCTTCACTGTATTGGCTGTGGAATGCCTTGGAACATCCGACTTACTGTATCACAAGTAATTTCTCTTGCCAACTCTGTTTGAGTTCCTCTCTATCGGAAACTGCTTATTATGGCTTGTATCTTGATATTATCGTATATCCTGAGAAACTTTGAACTAATGCTTTGAAAACTGTTTAAGCAAACATTTAGCATTCCATTTGATTTCAAATGGAATCAAGTGAAAGTTTCTACTGATACATCGCCCATCATTAATAAAATCTAACAATCTTACTGTTTGATTTCACGTGTAGAGGCTCTGGCACTTTCTCGTCAGGGAAGTTTGTAAAGATATAGATATACAATGGGGCACGTTAACTCCAAAGTCTACATTCCTGCTACATTTTCTGTCACCAACGGGAAGTACATTGTGAGTGGTTCGGAGGATAAACTGTGTCCATCTCTGGGATCTCCAGACAAGAAAGATTGGCCAGAATTGGAAGGTCACACCGACAAGGTCATTGCTGTTTCTTGTCATCCCTCAGAACATGATTGCATCTGGTGCTCTTGGGGATGATAATAACATGATATGGGTGCGGAAGGCTGACGATCAAAAGGAAGTCTGAACGGATTCTGAGTGTACCGTCTAGACTTGGACCACAATAGCTGTCTTGTTCTTCTTCTATTAGCTGTTACGTAATTTTTTTGAAGAAGGTAATCCTTTGGGAAGAGAGGTTTGTAATATTGCGTGGCATTATAGGCTCATCTTTCTCATCTCTTAATGAGTTATGAATGTGTTGTCTTCAATGCCTGAAAGTGATTGACTCGCATCTTTTTTTAAGTGTAAATTGTCAAATGGAAAATAAGATATGCGTCACCAGAATAAGTTTGTTGTCTTCTCCTTGCGATCCAGTCAGGAAATAACTATTATCCTTTTCAAGTTACTTGGTCCTTGCAAAGTTTGAGATATCAAAACGGTCCTACAAGTGTGGTGCAGAAAGTTTCAGGTAACTGGAAGATACTATGCTATGGATATCATCATGTAATGTGGACACAAATGTGTGCTAGTTTGGCATATTAATTTTCCACTACGTTTATAAGACTTGCAATGGTGCTAACATGGAAATTCTCTTCCAGAAAGCAACTCCAACAATCATACAGTACTACGCATACAACATGTAAAACCTTGAACTCACAATTGATTCAAAGGCCTGCAGATCTCAGCCAAAAGACCCTAATTTTAAGCAGATAAATGTGTAAATAATGTTCAACCAAAAGCGAGCACATAACAAGCGAAAAGTAGCATGACTACCTGTCTCAAATGCGATAACCATTTTACAAAGTCAGGTCCCAGCTGACTTCCCCAAATCTCCAGATCATGGTTGCATGGCTTCATCTGCATCGTCTGTGTCCCTAGGCACTTCATTGAACATGTACTGGTTCTGGTATTCCATCAGGTACTGCGTTGATCTCTTCACGTCAAGAAATAATTGATACACTCGGCTTATATCCTCCATCTCCACCACCTTCCCCTTTCTTTTCTGACAAGCAAGCGAGGCAGCTGTGATCAAGTGGATTGCGTACCTCAGAGAGGTCTCGACTCCAATCTTTGTCAGCAACACTTTTGCATCTTTGGACATCTCGACATCCTCCTCGTCACACCTGATGTCAAGGATCTTTCGCATCTCCTCTTCACTGTATGGCTGGGTTGATATGATGAGGAGGCGATCCAGGAAATCAGCAGGGATACCATGGGGAGACCTGTAGTTTGTGCCACGTATGGTCGTGATTCCTCGATTAGTTGCGATGACGAGGATAGGGGCCATCTCGTTCTCCAATGCACGGTTGAGGAAGGAGAAGCACTCAATGTCGAGCATATGGACCTCGTCGATGAAGAGAACACCGGGGATGATTTCAGCCTTTCCTTCCTCTCTCCACTCTGCCACCTTCGTATCAATCTGTTCCCTCACTTCAGCGCGGATTTCACCAGTGTCTCCTGTGAAGAGTGCTAGAAACCCCTGTGTTCTGTTTGTTGGGAGCAGAACACGATCAGAATAATTAATAAAACCAATAAACTGAAAGTGAAGACCAACACAGTTACTCTGAAGGAAAAAAGTTGTGCCGATGCTCAAACCTGCTACCTTTAACTAAAGACATGCTCAGATCTGCATAATCTCTATACATGCATGCATGCATACATAAACATATTGGATACATGTGCATCCACTATTTCAAAACCACCAAAATAACTAGATCAGGAACTTTGCTTAATAGGCAGACGAAGCACAAATGTTTGTTGGTACAGGTTGAGATTCAAGTGGAAATTTGGAGTATGATTTGAACAAGGATGAAATAAGCATTAATTTTTGTTCAAATACTTCCACAAAATGTAAGAATTGGTGCACAAAGAAGGGTGCAAGCAGAAGACTTCGTCATTACACATTTTCTTTCAAATCTTTCTTCAAAATATTTGTCATTGCACAGACCAAAGAGTATAACATCTTTTACCATTTACTTATTCAAACTTCTTCAAAAATTTTAATTGGATGGAAAATAATAGTGGGTCACAGTGTCATACATGAATAGACATGTCGTAAGATCCAAAAGTCGAGCCATGAATTTCTAATAATATAATAACATAAAATGTCAGAGCATATTTAAACTTATCAGAGTTTTATACAACTCACTTTTCTTGGCAACAATTTCACTAAAGTATACTTTTTGACACATGCAAAAGTAAATGCATACTCAACATGTATAATGTTACAGAAGTGTAAGAGAAATGCAGTACGTTGGAAAGTCTCCTTGTTGTGCCCTTCCCTCCTGTGTTCCTACTTTAGATGTTCCAGTCTCGCGCAAGTCTTCTAGCATATGCTAAAATTACCCAAAATTACTTTGTGAAACTAAAGTAAAAAAATAGTGAAACAAGTCCATAGTGCACACGATATTGTGCTATCATAAAGATCTGTTCACTAGTCTTGAACGACAAACCAAGGTACGTCATATTGGTGAGAAATCCCAGATGCACTATCACACCTTTCCAAGGAATGCAATCTAGTGGAGTGACAGATCAAAGTAAACTTTGTTGCCTAGAATGAAGAGAGACGTTTTGTAGAATTTTTCTCCTGTAAACATGAAGAGAAGAAATTCAGACGCACACACAGGAGGGGGGGGGGGGGGGGGGGGGGGGGGGGGGGGGGGGGGGGGGGGGGGGGTTGTGTATTTGCCGTAGCTTAGCTCCCTCTTGGTCTGTGCTCGTCTTTATATATAGCAAATATGACTAATTGGGCCAACCGATCAGCCATGTGCAGCACACCAATGGACTGAGATACATTCATTAGGTAACAACCAAGTTGGACGGAGTCAAAATCGTGTTTTAGCAGCATAGAAACTGTGTATAAACCATGTAACAAATCAGCAAATACATTTTAAAAATGTGTTGGCCAAAGTCAAAATGTAAATAAGTAAAATTTGTAGGCCCCTCCACATAGCAATCACGATTCTTAAGCATTCACAACATAGTAGGTCCGATCGAGCTAAGCGAGCATGCAGGCATGTGGTTTAACCGAAAATAGCCCATGAGGCTGATTAAGATTCTTAGGAATAAGACACAGTATAGACCCAAGTGAAACTTCTTCCACTTTCAATATGGTACTAGAATTTCACAAAAAAAGTAAACACAAACAATTAAGAGATGCAAACTTGAGACACCGTGGAATTTTTTTGAACTCATGTGAAAAAGCTTTAAGAACCTAATCAAAATTCAGAAATTTGATCTTCTGTTCATTTTAATCCGAGGCTAAATTCCTAAGTATGACCAATATAGTAACATGACATTACAAGGATAGAAATAATGAGATATGAAAGATGATAGAAGAAAGAATTTCCACGACTATTCTTATATTTGGTGCAGAATAAGCCTATGGCTTTGAACTTGCACATAGTATCATTCGCTGTAACTGACATATACCACAACATAATTTGGGCCTTAGTTGCAACCTATGTTGCAATGACATGACTATACTGATACAGACATGATACGCTAACATGTGACAAATTTTAAAATACACATGACAGGTGTGCATAACACGCATGGACACGTTTATGAGTTATGACACAACACAGCCTCAAGATACAAGTGTTCGTGCTACATAGGTTGTCAGAGGATCCCAGAACAAACCTAAGGCCTTGAATGGCCTTGAAGGCTTGAACTCAGTTTCATTAGCAATTATTGAAACTTGGCAAAGCACACATAGAATGATTCACAATATTGAAATCAAACTTGGTGGCACATTAAAAGCCTCTAACTCTAATAAATTGACTCACAAGGTTATTACATCTCCCTTGTCGTAGCCCCATGGCATCCTTTATGTTGGTGAGCTCTCAAGGAGATGTAAGAGACCAGAAGGACCACATTCAACCATCCAATAAACGGATCTCTATAGAGTCCATTTGTCCCTGTTTTAAATATCGGCCGATACGGTCGAGATATCGTCCGATATCTCCTTTTTTGCATGCTGCAGATACGATATGGGAAAATCGTTCGCCATATCGTTTGCAGCAAAAAACGGCCGATATTTGAAATATCGGCCGATAAATTGCCCAATATTGGCCAATTAATCGCCCGATATATCACCCGATATGAAATAACTTATTTATTGCACGACTGTGTACAAATGTACATTGATTTTACTATCTCTGGAAGCATATTACATCATTTTTATTAGGTAGATGATATGTATGACTCTAAACCAACTCTTAATTATCAATATTTCATTAATATAGTGTCCAATATGAACGCTCGATATGCGCGCGTATCCCCGATATCTCCCCCGATATCCGATATGAAAAACCCCCATCCAATACGATTCCGATATCCGATATTTAGAACCTTGCATCCGCCTTAGGAATGAGGCGCTCTATGAAGTCATGTTCTGCAAGTTATAAAACGAGTTCTAATAAGAACCCAACTCAACGCTTGTTTATGCTCTCTGAACTTCCTTTAGAAGATTATCCTTTACAAAAGTAAGATGTCATCTCTCATATATGTGGGCTTATTCTTCAACCTAATCAATGCATTAAGGACTTGAACTGCGGCTGGACTGCTTAGCCAGTCTCTTTGGTTTCCAGCATGATGCTTTAGAACTCATGTGCATATAGTAGTTTTCAGTTCTGCACATCTATGTTTATCTACATGTATGCGCGAGTTCAATAGTTCACATATACTGCTAATAAGTATTTGCTTTTAGCAATAACTTTATTATCCATAAACTAATATTCTTTCTAACAAGGTAATGTCTCTCTTTAGGTACATCCTTGAGCCCATCCTTGACTTCAATCATCACAGCACTTGATACTCTTGTTCAAGACAATGAAACATGAAGTTGTCTCTATAAAGCTCTTCCGTAAATTTTCATCATTGTCAGATTAAATGAGCAAAAACTAAAATTTCCAATGGATTGTCTTTCACATGAGTTTCACAGCAAGTTTTAAAGAAAGTTTCATGGTTTTTGAAATTCACATCTCTGATTCGAATTGACTATCACTAAATGAAAGTCCACGTGAAAAGTGGAAGAAACTTCACTTGGATCATATTGTTTCCCTCACAATACCAAAAATCTTGATCTACTTCATAGGCTATTTTGGACAGAACCATACATATATGCCTTGCTTGATAAACACAATTATCTTACTACTACACAAAATACTCTTCTAGAAATTGGTGGTGCAACAATCTGTCTTCAATATTTACTCCTTTAGCTACAAAGGTGGATACTAAAACTAGAGTCTAGAGTATATATAAATGTGATGCAACATGAAAATTCATGAAAAAGTAGATGACCGTACAGTAGGGATGCAGGAAACAGATGTTAAATGCACTTATAAAATGCTAGTTTGAAACTTAAATAACAAAAAACAAAAGGGTAAATACTGGTTGTGTATTCAATACAATTAAACCTGAATATTTTAATGCCATCTTCTGTTCTTAATCCTCCTTGCTTCCCAACTAACCTGATCATATAATTTCCTGTTGCTACATTAACTTAATTTTTATTAACACCTTTCTTTCCCTCTGACAGCGTGTTTCAGATAACAGAACAACAACAACGACAACAACAACTACTAAGCCATTTGTCCCAAGTATTTGGGTAGGCTACATGAACCAAAAGAGAATTACGTCGGATTGGGCACATGGATCAGCTTTCTCCACTCATTCTATCGATCAATATGCCTTCACTAAGACCTTTAGCCTCTATATCTTGTCGTATTACCTCCATTCATGTTTTCTTCGGTCTCCCCTGCGCTCTTTTAACTTGCCCTAAATTGATACGCTCTACTAGCTGGACTGGTGCATCTGTAAGTTTACGTCGCACCTGACCAAACCATCGTAGGCGGTTCTCTCATCTTCTCTTCTATAAAGGCTGCACCTATCTTAGTACGAATATTCTCATTTCTCATCTTATTTCTCAGTGTGTTACCACACATTCGATGAAGTATGCACATATCTACTACACTCATCTTCTGGGCATGATGTCTCTTTATACCCAACATTCTGTGGCATATAACAAGCTGGCCTAATGCAGTCCGATAAAACTTTCCCTTCAGCCATAACGGAATGTTACGATAACATAAAACTCCTGTTGCACTCCTTCATCTCAACCAGCCGGCTTGAATCCTATGGTTGACATCACTATCGATCTCTCCATCCTTTTGGATAATAGAAACTAAGTACTTAAAACGACTGCTCATCGGATATTTCTTATCCATCTAGTCTCACAATACTATAATCTCGGATTCCCTGTTTACTGAATTTACACTCCATATACTCTGTTTTGGTCCTACTTAATCTAAAACCTCGAGATTCTAGAGTTTGTCTCCATAACTCCAATTTGGCATTTACCTCAGCTCTCGTCTCATCGACTAGGACAATATCATCAGCAAATAGCATACACCAGGGTATCTCATCCTGAATAGCTCTAGTAAACTCATCCATCACTATGCAAATAAGAATGGACTCAATGCAGATCCTTGATGCAATCCAATTGTGATAAAAAATCACTTGTTATGCCTCCACAGGTTCTGACATTTGTCACTACTCCATCGCACATATCCTTGATTATGTCAATATATTTGATGAGGACTCCTTTTTTCATCAATGCCATCATAATACCTCTCTTGGCACCTTATCATAAGCTTTTTCTAAATCAATAAAGACCATATGCAAATTTCTCTTCCTCCCTCGAAATCGCTCTATAAGTTGACGAAGCAAATGACTAGCCTCTATCGTCGATCGCCCCGGCATGTACCCAAACTGGTTATCTGATATTGTAACATTTTGCCTTAACCTGTATTCAATTACTCTTTCTAAAATTTCACGATAGTTTGAACTCTAGATATCACTTTATTCTTATAGAGAGGTACTAAGGTACTTTTCCTCCAACTCAAGATAACTGAACAAGAAATATAATCAGCAAAGCACATTGTTTTTTTTAAAATAAGCTGGAGGTTACCCTCAAGCCTTACACATACCCTTCACAAGTGTCCACAATCAAGAGGATTCGAACCGGCAACCTTTGGGAGGCAAAAAACAGGGCCTGATTGGCGAGCCAACTTCGAGGGATAAAGGACATTATTTTTGGTGATAAACTAGTTTCTATGGTTGTAACACCCTGAATTTTTTTTAAAACTAACCTACATTACTTTTTATGCATGTTATGGTTATGTTCAAGTTTTTAACTATTAAAAAGTTAACCATATTTCAAATCTTGAAAACATAACTATTAGAAAGGATTTAAAGGTTCAAATTTTCAAGTTTGATAAGTTATTTATCAGCTGAATCTACTAGATTAGTCGATTACCCTAGTATATTATTCGACTAGTCTCTGTGTATACAAAACAAAGTTTTGGGTTGGCCAAGCCTATTAGTCGACTATTCTGATGTATAAGTCATCTAGGTTGCTTGTGCAATGCGTGTGTATGCCTATCACTCAACTGGTCTAATATATAAGTTAACTAGTCTGATAATCCAATTTCTAATTCAGTCTCTGTTTGAGAGAGTTAGTTGATTAGACTGAGTTGCTAGTCGACTGGTCTGCGTGTACCCAGAACCTAGTACCATAATATCTGTTCTATTAGTCGACTAACCTTGAGGGTAAGTTGACTGGATAGATATCATATTCAGTAGACTGGTTTATGTTCTGATATATTAGTCGACCAGTCTGGTGTAAAAGTCGACTAGTCTGCTCTATATCAATTGGTTGGTTTCTTTTTGATTCATTAGTCGACTGGTTTAGGTCATAAGTCGACTAATCTGCTTGTATTAGGTGTGACATTTATTATTCTTAATTATTTTTGAATTTAAATATAATAATTAATTTATTATTTTGTAGATAACTTATCGGTGAGGTGGAATGTATGATGTCGTAATGAATCACCATGATGACCTGGCATGAAATATGACATATTAGTAGCCAAATTCATTTTTAACACTGATTGAATAATATTTTGAAAAGAAAAAATTTAAACTTTTCTTCTTTAAAAAGATCTTTTTCTTAAATTGCAATAACTATCCTCCCTTCTTCCCTTATCATTTATTTTGGCCAGCCATGATCCTAAGAAAAAGAGAAAGAAAAGAAAAGAGAGAAAATTAGAGAGAGAAGTAGAGCTTGGTGATGGAGAATGGCATGGTGATATTCATCTATTTAAACCCCTCATTCTCTTTCTAGCAAGGCAAGTTCAACCTCCTAGGTTGCTTCTCTCAATTTGGTTGCTTAAGTATAATAAAAATATAAATTTTATTTTACCCATGTAATAAATAATATGATTTTTAGTATGTGTGATTATTGGATCTAGATAAGATAATTAGATCTTCATGCTTGATACGTTAAGTACCATATATATGAATTTGAGTTAATTTAAACTAATAAAAATATAATTTTTATTAGATCTAGAGTTCATGATATGTCTATAAATAAAAATATGATTTTTATATATTAGATTGAAACAAGTTAATTATATGTTTATCACTTGAGTGCTAGCATGCACCCACTTGAGCATGGATTGGTTTGTACCAATAAAAATGTGATTTTTATTAAATTTGAAATTCATGTCATGTTCATCAATAAAAAGATAATTTTTAATGCTTGAATTTAAGTAAATTTATTATATATTCACTAACTATTTGCTAGCATATTCATGCTTAAATTTGATTCGTATTAATATAAATATAATTTTTATTAGATCTAAAAATCATTTATTTGTTCATTAATAAAAAAAGTGATTTTTAGCATGCTAGAACTCTTCCCTAAATCCTGATGTTTGGTTTGAGCCATTGTATGCTGTTTGAGATGATATCGATCAATAATGATAGATGAAAACCTAATAAATTTCAATTTGATGTTGAAACAAATTCCGAACGTGTTTGATTCATTTGAGGTGCATGTGGTTTCGCGTCTACCTGTGATATAAGTATAACAGAGATTACCAAGACGACATAAGTATAACATAGTGAATTAACAAGTCATATATACTTAACTTCTAATCACACAAAATTGATACGTCGAGCGAAATAATCCAAATAAGAAAAACCTCATGTATATACAATATGTCTTACGCGGTTATAGGCTAGTTATACATAATCCATGTTAATCCAATACAAATAATACGTACAAGCATATGCAAAGACTGTGTGTATTTAGCGCATGCCCACACGAAATTGGTATCTTGTGTTTCGTGCGGTAAGTTGCTATATACACATAATGATATCAATATGATGCAATAAAAGCACAAATAAACACATATCACATACACACATCCCTGCAACGTACAACATCAGCTAGCAGGTATCGGGACATCAAACAAAGATACACAGTCTTATCTCAAGGATAAATGTTAACATAATCATGTGTGTGCACAACACACATTGCACAAAGCTATACATAATAAATGCATAAAGCATATCAAAACTGCAAATCAATGATGTCATCAGACAAACACCAACTGGTCCCAACAGGACACTAAGCCCATGAATCAAGCAAATAAAATCAATCGTCCACAACAACATAAATATGAATCTCAAAAGAATAACATACGTAGGGGTGTCAACATCCCTACCTCTGTCGGAGATCATAGTTCTCCCACAACATATCAAGTAAATCAAATATATTTAAAATATACAAACTATGATTCAATCAAATAACTTACAGTCTACGAATAGACTGCCAAGACATCAAGTAAATTTCAACTTGATTGAAGTCAACAACATGAAAAAATTGCTTAAAAAATAGTATAACATAATACAATCATGCAATCATCCTCACTCAGACTCATAATACCGCGGATTCTAGACTCGAAGAATTCTAAAAATCATATACTTGCTCCAAACTTAGAAACAAGTTATGAGCCCTAAGACACGTGAACCTAGAGCTCTCTGATACCAACTGTAACACCCCTAATTTTCGCACACCAACTGCAGTTAGGGTGTGAAATTTAGAATCGTTATAATATGATACATAACTCAGGCGGATAAAAATATCCAAACAAGATGCATATAATCAGAGAAAAATCAGACATGAACAGTGTTGATATTATAGTTATATAACTCAGGCACATAATAAAAAGAGATACCTAAAGACATATAACATATACATATGGCAGGAAGTAAAGATATGTATACTGTCAAAAATAAAGAGACTACAAAATCATATGGAATAGAAATCCCACACGGGTAAAGTCCAAATCTCAATATATAAAGAAGTCCCATCACCGGGATACAACGTCTGTGTCTGAAATACATGAAAGTCCCAACATAGGGATACCAAAAGATATATACAAAAGAAATGGAACTAGCCCTCGGCCTCAAATAATAATAAAAGGAAACTCAACTAAAGAAGAATGACATCTACACAATGATACAAAGATACATCTAAATCAAATAACTAATACAACACTAGTAAGACCAAAAAGAGCAACTCTAAACTAACACTAAAAAATGATCTCTACTCTCAGAGTGAAATCTCAACGAAAACGCCTCTTCGGATGCCACATCAAAGACCTGAAAGGGGAGAAACCACGACGTCAACGCGCCAACAAGTCAAACTCAAAGGCTGCCTTCCAACCATGATTCTGAAGCCGATTCATAAAGGTCGGGGAGACAAACAATATATGCCATAGAACATGAGTGAAATAGGTAATAAGTAAATAATAAGGTAATAAACATGATAGGTGATAAAACATGTTCATGCATGTCTGTGCACGTCTGTGAATATCCATGCAAATCCGCGTATGTCACGAATGATACCAAAGGTACAACAAGCATGTGCCATCAGTGGTAAGGTCTACCACTCATAAGTGACCAAAATTAAGTAGTTAGTCTCATCGGACTAAAACGTGCAATCCTAGACCAGAAGCTAAGTCCACTTAGTCTAGAAACAATGAAAGAGTTACAATAGGGTTTGTCTAATCATCCTTTAAACCATAATCATCTCTAGTAGGGATAGACCATTACAGATAAAATCATAACGTTTTAGCTCTTCAGCAGAAACAATGATAAAAAATACTTCCTAGCATACTCCAAATGCCACATAAAATCCTATATGTACACAATGCTATAAGTGCCGAAGATTGCACAAGCGAACTACTACACAAATCCAACACACGTACACTATACACCACACGTGTCTAGTATACATGCACACAACTCCAGTCTAGTACAAAGCTAAACTAAATGGGTCTAGCACACGGCTAAATTATACATGTCCAGTAAACATACAAACCAATCACGTGTCTTAAAACACAAACAAACTAATCACATGTCTAAAGCACAGACTAAAGTCACTAAACCATAATGTGTTTATTACACAACCAACCCTCGTGTCCGATGCACAGATCAAACTATAGGTTCATCTCTCATTCAAATCTAGTCTAAAACACCAATCACGTACGGACTTACTTTCTCAGGTCAACTAGTATGGGTTGATGCCCAGCTATCTCACAGTCTATCATCCAAGTAAGTTGTTCCAGTAAAAAGCCTCAAAGAAATATCATGGCTTAATGCCCCAATCACTAATATATAAAAATCCTCAAATAAATAGATCATACACTAGCTCCCAAGCTGAAATAACATGGCTCGACGTCTAAATGAGAACCCTCTACAAATAATACAATGTAAATAGGGAAATGATTTTAAAATCTTGAGGCTAGTTGGTGTACTAGCTACATCGCTCTCGGAGGTGATTCAAACAATACGAGAGAGTAAAATCTCAAGGCTAGCTAGTGTGCTAGCTACGTCGCCCTCAGAGGCGATTCAACCATTTCATACAAATGCCACATGAACACATGTATACCATTTGTACTTACTTCCTTCACGAAAAAATACAACACATAAATACGCGTATACCATTCGCACTCTCCTTCCTCCACGAATGAATACAACGCATAAACCTCTGCCAAATACTCCGCCAATACATCATCCACATGCACATGTTCACACATACGTGTTGAGTGCACGTTCAAGCCCACGTTTCCATGCAGGTATCACAAGTAACCACAAGTGCTTAGTGTACACACAAATTCACGTGTCACAATATAATCAAAATTTTCATACACAAAAGTGCAAACATCGTGCTTCATGCACGCATTTAGAATAATGCTAAGTGTTTCATACGCACACACCACAAATGCAATTACAGTAGTTGCAGCCTGCACTTACTTACGTATATGCTACACGAATCCCGTAAAGGTACACCGGGTCTGTATCACAAGTATCGACTCAAAAACGACACACCTCAAATAAATCAAACACAATCGGAATTATTTCAACATCAAATTGAAACCTATTAGGTTTTCATCATTTGTTATTTATCGATATGATCCCAAACAACATATAAATGGCTCAAATCAAACATCGGGCTCTCTAGGGAAGGGTTCTAGCATGATAAAAATCACCTTTTTATTAATGAACAAATAAATGTATTTCTAGATCTAATAAAAATCATACTTCTATTAATCCAAAACAATCCAAATTTAAGCATGAATATGCTAGTTACTAGTTAGTGAACATATAATAAACTTGCTTAAATCCAAGCATTAAAAATCATATTTGTATTGATGAACATAACATAGATTTCTAGGTCTAATAAAAATTATGTTTTTATTGATACAAACTAATTCATAATCAAGTGGGTGCGTGCTATCATTCAAGGGATAAACATATAATTAACTTGCTTCAATTTAAACAATAAAAATCATATTTTTACTTATAGACATATCATGATTCTAGATCTATAAAATCATATTTTTATTAGTATAAATTAACTTGATTCATATATGTGATAGTTAGCATATGAGGCATGAAAATCTAATTATCTTATCAAGATCCAATAATCACACGTACTAGAAAATCACATTTTTTATTGCATGGGTAAAATAAAAATCATATTTTTATTATACTTAAGCAATCAAAACATGAAAGAAAGCAACCAATGAAAGTGAATTTGCCTTGCTAGGAAAAGAATGAGGGATTTGAATGGATGAATATCACTATGTCATGCTCCATCACCAAGCTCTCTTCTCTCTATAATTTTCTCTCTTTTCTTTTTTTTTAAAATGGTGCCAGTCAAAATAAATGAGGAGAGGGAGAGAAGGGTGG
This sequence comes from Agave tequilana, assembly GCA_038442645.1. Taxonomy (NCBI): domain Eukaryota; kingdom Viridiplantae; phylum Streptophyta; class Magnoliopsida; order Asparagales; family Asparagaceae; genus Agave; species Agave tequilana. Next base: position 53,623 of record JAVJIF010004147.1, on the reverse strand, counting down.
GGGTTATTGCAATTTAAGAAAAGATCACCCTTTTAAAGAAGAAAATTCCAATTTGCCCTCTTTTCAAAATATTATTCAATTAGTGTTAAAAATAAATTTGGCTACTAATATGCCATATTCCATACCATCTCATCATGGTGAATCACCATGATACATCATACATGCCACCTCACCAATAAGGGGTCCACAAGTAATAAATTAATTATTATATTTAAATTTGAAAATAATTAAGAATAATAAATATCACATCTAACACAAGCAGATTAGTCGACTTATGGCCTAGACCAGTCGGCTAATGAATCAAAACAGAAATCAACCAATTGATATAAGAGCAGACTAGTCGACTTATACACCAGACTACTCGACTAATAGATCAGAACAGAAACTAATCTATTGAATATGGGATCTGTCTAGTCGACTTACACTCAAGATCAGTCGACTAATAGAATAGATATTCTGATACTAGATTCTAAGTACACACAAGGCGAATCGACCGGCAACCCAGTCTAATCGACTAACCCTCTCAAACAGAGATTGAGTTAGAAATTGAGTTATCAGGCTAGTCGACTTATACATTAGACCGTCGACTAATAGACATGCATACACACATTGCACAAGCAGACTAGTCGACTTGTACATCAGAATAGTCGACTAATAGGCTTGGCCAAGACAAAACTTTGTTTTGTATATACACAGACTAGTCGACTAATATACCAGGATGGTCGACTAATCCGGCAAGATTCAGCTGATGAACAGCTTTACCGAAATTAAAAATTTGAACCTTTAAATCTTTTCTAATAGCTATGTTTTCATATTTGAAACATAGATAACTTTTCAATAGTCAAAAACTTGGACATATCAAAACATGCATAAAAAGTAATGCAGATTAGTTTAAAAATTTTCAGGGCGTTACAATGGTATACTAGAAACTGCATCTAATCTCCAAATTCCATGACTTCTGTCATATCTCTGACACTAATCTAGTTTGAATTGCCCTTTGTCTTTGTATAAATCGCTTTAGCTAGGTAAGCATCATTCCAGTCTTGATTTGTCACCTAAGGTCGTATAGTCCGTCAAACTTACCCCACTATGTAAAGCGGTTTTGATTAATTCATACCTTTACCAAACGAGCAATAGAGCCTTCTTTTATTTGCATTTCAATCTGTTGTACATGAATAAAAACTTAACTGTTAAAGAGTGAATTCGTTGGGGTATACAAGTCTCAAGGAAAGAGATATTGAGGATTATAAGGAGCTATTTAAATAAGGCATAAGCTTCAACAGGTCAGCAACCTCATGCACACAAATCATCTCCTTAGTGAATAAAATTTAACCAATTTACTTCCCCTTGCTAAAAACTACTTAAACATCACTACTTCACTCTTTTGAAACTTTATCTTCTACTGAATACTCCAAATATCTAAATGTACTTATATGCTTTCATCACCTAGAGAGGACAAATAGTCAAGCTTACTGCTCTCAACCATAAGAACAGAACATTATGAATGTCAATCCACCTTACCTGTAGATTTTGCCAAAAGTATTATGTTACATAAATGCCTAATATGCGATGAAACAAGTCTTACTACGATGGTGATTCAAAGAACAAAAATGGTGCATAAATGTCTAAGATACAAATATAATTCTACTTTTTCCTTTCATGTATATTTTAGTTGTCCCCAAAGAGTGGGTGTGCCTTTGAAAACTAATCATGCTATGAGAACTTCTAGGAAGCATAAGAGCCATTCAACATAATGTTCATTCATATCAAGTTATCAACAACAAAGGCTCTAAGAGATATAGCACTTTGAGAATGTGCATCATTATTAAACACTTGACCCAGCACCATCTCCCAGTCCTAGCATAGCTTTGTCCCAGCAATTTATGGCAACATATGTCAAGTGATCTCCTTCATAAAAAGGAAATTTTAGATGTCTTCAACCAGAAAACAGGTTTAAATAGCAAAATGTATATCATATATTATTTCACTCAAACAAAAGAAAGCAAGAAAATACCTGAAAAATCAGTATATCTCAGAACAATTAAATGCTGTTCAAAACTCAATAAAGTTTAAAAATATCAAAAGACTATACTTTTACTCAATAGAAGAAGCTCAGAAATGGTGGATGCTAGAGAATGAGAAGGATCCAAGCAGACATACCTGCTGTTTATGACATCAATCTCGTGAAGAGTCACACAGTGCACAACCTCCTTCCTTTTCTGTAACTCCCCCTCTGGGCACCTTACGAACTTCGTCTGTGGCCCCATTGCATCATAATCCCTTGACCGTCCAATTGACCTCCCAAGTTTTGTCACCTTTCCCGATGCTTTATCTAATGCAATCACATCCCCACTCTGCACCTTCTCCTTGTTCAACGCTTCTATCATCTTGCCGCCCAACTCATACACCGTTTCCATGTCTGTTGTCTTCATTGTCAACTTCCCTGTTTTTGAAGCTGACTTCAAGTCCCCTCCTAATTAAAATAAAACGAAAACCACCAAAAGTGCAGTTAGACTACTAAAATCACCTTGTAGACATGCCATTATACAAGACTGACTACTATTTAAGGGCCATTTAAGTTTCATAGCCTGTACAACTCAAGCTCTGTAATGAGCTTATACTGAGGAAATCTACCCAAAATTTCACCATTTAGATGACAGAAAGTAAATAAAATTCTAAAAACTAAACTTGTACTAGTTGAAACTTCCTCAAAACAAGCATTTGTACGTTAAGGAGACAAAGATAGTCCAAAAATCTAGTTACAAAATCTTGTCAAAAGATTTCGGTTTCTTGTCCAAAATATCACCATAGAAATTCACATTCACCTTTCCACCACAACATAAGAAAATGAGAAAAATGGAATGATATTCTTATCCTGACGTAATTTACCTGACTAGTCCAGGATTTTGCATTCTAGCACTAGAATTAAGTAACTTCACTACGCTAGTGACGCAGACGGGGAAGCGAAGAAGACGAACGACACGTGCTAGATCTCGTTCTAGCGCTAACAAACCATGAAGAGATATCCAGGTAGGGATAACTACTCGAATCCACGAGTAAGAACGACCTGAATCCACGAGCCAAAAGGAACAACTTGAGTCCGCGAGCAAATAAAGAAAAACTCAAGTTTATTGATTAAAAGTTGATTAATAGATTGATTAATAGTTGAATACAAAATAAGAATATAAGGGCCTTTATATAGGCTTACAAAAGTCATATTCTATCTATGAAAGCTAAATTCAAAATAAAGAAAAAGAAAGTTCAAAATAAAGAAAGTATAAAATCTATAGGAATCCAAATTTGGAACCCAAAATAGAATTCTAAACACAGCTAGAAACTCTGTTACGTAATAAGATTGTCTACAGCTGAAGGGTGCTGTCGACAGCAAGAGAAAAACCGACAGACCCTCACTTTTGGGAAAAGGCTGTCAATAGGCCAGAAGAGGGCGTTGTCGACAGGTCTGAAATCTCCTGTCTCTCGAAAAAGCCTGTCGACAATCCAAAAGAAGGTTGTCTGCGGGTCATTGTTTTGGCCTGTCATTAGTCATGTTTCTCTTCCTGCATTAGTCTCTCCCTCTTCAAAAGAATTCAACCTCGAGTTCCTATCAGAATATAGTTGCTTGATATGACTCTTAAGTTGGGATTCTTTCTCCTCAAATATACCATCATCATATCTTTCTCTTTGAAGAGTTTCTCTCGCCTCTTCTTATCAGCATTGCCTTATACTTGTTAGAATTATCAAACTCTACTTGAGAAAAAGTGTGATCCCAAAATCTTTTCTTGTCGAATCTCCCTTTGCAATTTGTAACGATCTTTGACTCTTGAATTCTGAAAGTGATAGCTCTAAAAATCTTGAGGGAGATGAAGCATCCACCTGAATGTGGTTCACTCGGATCAAAGAGTGCATGGCCATGGGGAATAGCACCTAGAACTCTCTTGTAGTCCACTTGCCATCATGTAGAATTTGCAACCCTTCATGATCATGTATTATGCCATAATTGTTCCGTCCATCTCCACCATGCCTTCGATGCGCCAAAGGGCCAATAGTAGATGATGTGAAGTTGAAGAATTGAAACCCACCATCTCTAGCACTCTCCTCCTTTCGCATGGGTTATCGAGAAGTTGAAGAAATCATCGTTCCTTTGGCTCGAAATGAATGGGCAAGGTATGCATAAGAAAAGAATCTAGTAAAAAATCATCATACTTTCCTTTATCTAGAGGCACAACCCAATGGTACAAGTATTTTGTCGTCGATTCTCCATTGTTGCCTCCGTAGCCAATGGCTAGTCTTCCTCGAGCTATGACGATGTCTTTAAAGTCAATGTGATTGACTTGTTGATGATTAATGATGATAGGTCCGTGCCCTCCATCAACCATCCATATACCATACTCCCATACTTCTTTGGGTCGTACCCATGAACAAGATTACACAAAATGCAATGGTCGATAGAACTTGGAACATTATATAGAGCATCCAAAGAATTGCAATATGGAATAAAATGTGTGAAATTGAATCTCGCCTTCATGCAACTTGACAAACCATACAACTCCAAGTGCTGCCTAATGTTGGATCAAGCTCCCGTTGTACCCAAGAGCCAAAAGTAGGTGATACAAAGTTGTATATTTGAAAACTCTCACCTATTGCACTCTTCTTCTCCCATATGAAAATATCCTTGTAATCTTGGAGAGATAATTCACCATGATACCAAGAGGTTTTAGGCCTTGGAGGACAGAAAGAAAGATAGATAGGATAGGTCGTTAAAGGCTCGATCTCTTTACGCTCATCCAATATCATGTCACCAATCTCCCAAGCATCCCATGACCCCGTCAACAAGATGAAAGTAACAAGGTGGCCTTTATCAATCTCGTAATCAAGAAGTTGTGATACACCATGATACCAAGGTTGGCTTAGGGATCAGAGGAAAGAAAGAAGGATACATAGACAATGTGATTAGAGTCTTGATCTTCTTGAGCTCTTCCAAGATCTTGCTACCAATCTTCTTGCTGAACTCATCAATCTCCATAAGGTGTTGCTCTAAGGTTCATAAAGAAGGTAAGGAAGACTATTTAGGAACTGTTGGAGGAGGCTTGAGCAAATTCTCGCACCTTCGATGCAAAAGATCCTCATGGTCTCCTAGATCAATCTCAACATTCAGCCCACCATTGTTGCCTAGCTTCATCGTGCATTCGTTGAAGTAGTCCATGACTCGATGATCATCATCTTCTTTTTTCGTCCTCATCTTGCACCCTGGCTCCTTTGTTGATTACTTCAAATTCAGGGAAGCCGGGGTCGCCTCATATCTGTTCCGGCTCGAACTCCTAACCCGATGGAGAGGCTGTAGAAATTGAGCATGGACAAAGACATTCACCAGGTTAAGCATTAGAATCAGTGCAATCGTTACGTCCCTTTGAGGTTGAATCCAAGTCAGTTCGTCGACATGAATGTCGGACATCTACAAGTGGGTAGACATCAGACTAGGTGTCGACATCTGGCCCCCAGACAGAAAGCTTTCAACTCATGATCTACAAGCATGTCGACATCCTCGGGAGGCATGTCACATCTTCAGTGTCTGATCCTATTTTCTGCCTTAGAACTGAATTACACCTTAACTTCCCCTCTTGCCTCGGATGTAAGCATGCCACAGGAGCATCGTCCGACTGATGTTGAGATGGTTGGTCGACTAGTCGGTCGACTATATTGAATCGATCGACTGACCGAAGTCTGTCAATTTGGCTGAATCTGAATCTATCTTGGTTGACTATTCTGTAGCCGGCTCTTCAAGCTTGTTCTTGATTGTTATAGTAGGTCGATTAGCTCACATGAAAGGTGGTGGCCGGCTTAACAACCTCTCTACTTTCAAAGCAAGTTTGTGGGCCTTATCAAAAGAAAACACATCGTGCTGAATAACGCGTTCTTGAATTGGATTCGTGAGCCCACCAATGTACTTGTCCATTAGTTGATCTTCAGACATGTGCAAGGTACAATGTAAAGATAATTGATAGAACTCTTGGGTATACGTGGTAACAGATCTATTCCTTTGGATACAAACCTCAAGTTGATGGAATAGAACTTCAAAGTTTGGAGGAAGAAATTTACCTATCAAGAGCTACTTCATACTTCGCCACGTCCTTATAGGTGATTTGCCTTGTTGTCTTCGAAATTCTTGCAGTTGATGCCACCATGACGATGCTCCTCCTTTGAGTTTGCAAGACACAAACTTGACACATTTCTCCTTGGGAACATACGTCATGTTGAATAACTCGTCAACTCCATCAACCCAATCCAAAAAGGACTCAATATCAAGATTCTCGCTGAAAGAGGGGATGTCAATAATTCATCATGTACTCCTGAAGATATGAGTATCCTCCTTCCCTGTCATGCTTAGGGTAAGGGTTTCCAGCCTCCCTACTGGACTCAGAAAATCCGCCTCCCCTATTTGGATTAGGATTAGCGAACCTTCCATGCCTTCTGTAGGATCCGAAGGATAGGTCGTCATCTCTAATGTTTTCATACTGATAAGCGGGGTTGTTGAACTCCTCGTCAGAGAAGTCATCAATTTAGGGATGTCGTAGAAAGTAGTTTGGTGGTGTAGGGTAACATTGGTGATTTGAGGGTGGTTGATTTGGGATGGTTGATATGAGGGTGGTTGATACGGAGTGATAGTATTTGGGGTGGTTGAATTGGAGGTGGTTGAGTTAGTGGTTGGGATTGTGGGCGAGGATTGTTTGAGAGAGATGGAGGTGGTGGATGAAGATTACCTCATGAAGGTAGAGCTAGTGGAAGAGGGTTGTTTGCTGGACGATCCAACCCGCTTCGTTGCGTACCATCGGCTAGGTTTCGATCATCAAGCTTAAGAGAGATCTTCTTGAGTTCTTGGACCACAACGTTCATGGTTGATTCAAGAGTGTTGAGCCTCCCTTCAAAAGTATCCATCCTTGCGGACAGATTTGGTTGCTCGACGTCGTTTCTAGCCACTGTCGGAGTGTTCACCGAAGCTCTGATACCACTTGACGTGGACGGGAAAGCAACACAGATGAATGACACGAGCTAGATTTCGTTCTAGCGCTAATAAACACTGAAGAAATATCCAGATAGGGGCAACTACTCAAATCCACAAGCAAGAACGACCTAATCCACAAGCCAAAAGGAACAACTTGAATCCACGTGCAAATATAAAGAAAAACTCAAAGGTTTATTAATTAAAAGTTTATTAATAGATTGATTAATAGTTGAATACAAAATAAAAATACAAGGGCTTTTATATAGGCTTACAAAAGTTCTATTCTATCAACAAAAACTAAATTCAAAATTATAAAAAGAAAGTTTAAAATAAAGAAAGTGTAAAATTTATAGGAATTCAAATTTGAAACCTAAAACAGAATCCTAACCAAAGTCAAATATTTTGTTACGTAATAGGGTTGTCGACAGCTGAAGAGTGATGTCGACAATCAAGGAAAAACTGACAGACCCATCACTTTCAGAAAAAGCCTGTCGACAAGCCAGAAGATGGCGCTTTTGACGGGTCTGAAATCTCATGTCTCTCGGAAGAAGCCTGTCGATAGTCCAAAAAAGGGTTGTTGATAAGTCGGTTGTTTTGACCCGTTGTTAGTCGTGTTTCTCTTCCTGCATCAACTAGCAAACAAGCTTGGACATAAACACTAACATTAGTGAAAACGTACTTCCTCAACAAAATTTTCCCCAAAATTTGTCGTAATATTGCTAAATGCCCTAAAGTTAAGACCTTTATTTTCAGTTTCAAGCTCATATTCCCCAAATCCCGCTAAACTAAAAACTCTATCAAGTCTCAGCACTCAAAATCAACTTAAAAGAGAAATTTTATCCCCAAACCTGCAGCAGGCCGATCGATAGAAATCTCGACAACCTCCCCTCGATGATCTCCGCCTCCTCCTTTATCCTGACCCCAATGGCTCTCCGGAACGCCTGAGTCAGCGCCTCCGTCTTCGAGATCTCAAGGGAGAACAGCTCCGACGCCGACACGGTGGCAAACGGCGTCTCCTGCCCTAGGGATTTTGCGAGCCCCATGGCGATGGCAGTCTTGCCGGTGCCGGGCTGGCCGGCGAGCAGCACGGCCCGGCCCGCGATCTTGCCCTCCTTGATGAGCTGCAGGATGAGTCCGGCGGCCTTGCGGGCCGACTGCTGCCCCACCATCCCCTCCGACACCGAGCGGGCCTCCATGGCGGAGTCGAGGCCGAGGCCACGGATGTGTGAGTGGGCCCCGATGCGCTCGATGCGCGTGAGGTCGCGCGACTCCGAGAGCTTCTTGATCTCCGCCATGGCTGCAGAGAGAGAGAGAGAGAGAGAGAGAGAGAGAAGAAGAAGAGGAGAGAGGGCTTTTGTGCGGTTTTGTGAAGTTTCGAGCTCCGTTTGTAAGTTAAAAAGACATGTAAGGCCCAGTCCAGTTATGCGTCCACTTATAACTTTGGTCCGCTAACATATAGTGGGGGTTTCTAGGCCCAACTCCAACAGTTATTGAATTCTCAGCTCTGGGCCTCTGGATCATGGAGAAATTTCAGGGAAAAAAAAAATGCAAGGAGTCATGGGCTTTGGATCTTCAACTTCATTCTGAGCTTAACGAGAGTTATAAATTGGCTCCAAGCCTTCAACGTAAGAATGATACTTTGTTCTTTATGCATAGAAAAACTCTCTCTAGCGAAAGAAAATATAGGTATATATATGCATACATAAACAATAGATTTTTCGAACCACTTACACACTTTTAATAAAGTTATTATTATTGTGAACCACGTACACAACTCAAGTTTATACTCTCCACTTCGTACGCTCACAACTCCTTGAGAATGTATATGCGTCTAGCCTGTACAACATTGTGATCAATTAGGTCAAGAAATTCGATCAGCAGCAGGTGGGGGAGAAGAGATGAGATTATTGGTCAGTGGTTAGTCTAGCTAACAAGCTTACAGAAGATCGAGGAATCAGCTTTCGTACAGCAGATCGAGCAGGCATCTAATCTGACAATTCGATTATAAAATTAGTGCTCCTGAGATCGAGCAATCACCTCTTTATTGAAATAAAATGACTGAAAGAGAGAGAAAACTAAGATTCAGCGTACAAAGTTTTGTGAAAACGACTGAAAGAGATGGAAAGAATCGTCGCTTTCTGATGAAAACCAAACATAACCCACAGACGTGCATGCTAGTTTTTGTTGCCATTGAGCTAGCTTTTTATAAGATCAAGAAGGAAAGGTGTCACATTTAGCACAAAAGGAAAGCTTTCCCTCCATTATTAGCATAATGTCTTGTTTTAATCTTGTGTTTCTTACTTTGAGCAAGGAAATCCCAGCAACACGGAGTTATAAATCACATGAGGCTTAACAAGGAACTAATTAAAAGCCCCACATGCATGCAATGTAGATTGCAACTTGTATTGGTTATGTTTTCACCAGTTGCTGTTCACCCCAAAAAGTAAATTAAGCTATTACTGTTATTAATGTCCTTAAGAAAATTAAGCTCCATTCTTGTACCTTTTTAACGCCGGTTTGGTTTGATAGAAGTGGATGAAAAAAGTGAAAGTGGGAAATGCGGATAGAAAGCGTGAAAGTGTAGTGGAAAATTAAGATTTGTGTAATTCTCATTTTCCGGTGTTTGATTGTAATGTGAAAATGTAAGTAGAGGAGTATAGAATGTTTTCTGGTGTTTGCTTAGTGATGTGAAAGTGAAAGTAAGAAAATTGACCATAAAATAATATTAAATTAAAATATTAATTCTGAAATAATGTTCTTGAACTGTAATTGGACTTCAAGTAGGACTCACATGACATCAAAATGTAATGCATAAAGGTACAATTTGTTATAAGTGAGATTTATATGGTCACAAAATTAACTGTCCCGTTCTGAAAGTAAGAAAATGATAGTGTAAAAGAGATGTGTAAAAGGAAAAAGAGAAAAAGTAAAAGGGTTTTTCCATTTTTCATTTCCGGTTCAAAACAAATAAGGTAAGTGAAGAATGGGTTTTCTCACTTTCCGTTTTTCTCCACTTCCATGAATCCAAACACGCTCTTAATTGCTTATTACATTTCAATTATACATTAGTTTGTTGCTATCATGCACGTAGCAAGAGGGACCGAACATATATAACAAAGAACAGTGACAAAGAAAGCAATAGAGAGAGATAATGTCGGTACTAAAAACAAAAGGCTTTTAACATATAAAAGCCTCTGAGGAGCAATGTCATTAATAAGATTATACGCCTATAAATGTATTCATACATGATCGTAGTTTTGATTGTTTTTGAAAAGAAAGTACGATATTTATGAATAACAATGATTTTGATAAGTTAATTAATGAATTGTTAACGAGTTCAAGAAAATTACTAAATAGTGGATTTAATATTAAACAAAATTATTAATAAGTAGTATATCATATTTATGTACGTACACCTATTACAAATAAAATTTCACATTAAATGTGTAAATTTTATATTAACTTTAATTTTTATTTCACCTACATTTGCACAAACCAGTCTGTCAAGTATGAAAAGAACCAAGCAAATTCCTATCTAGGCAAGGAAAATTTCAAGTCAAAAGGAACAAAGACTTAAGGCAGATTCTAGAATGTCCTAGGGTCTGCCTAATTATGTGATTAGCAGTTTAATTAACACAAATTAAGTTCACACAGCCTGGCTTAGATTAATGTCAACAAGGAAGACTTGGGAGTTTGTCGAGCGTGTTGGTTAGCAAGAAAATTAAGGAATATGATCACATATAATGTGCTAGTGACTTATAAAGCTTAATTATGTATTATGGGACTTAATTAAGGTTATTAGAAATATTTGCATGTAAACCCCAATATTTACTTATTTGTCATTTGATATTTACTTGACTCAAAAAAATGATAGAAAGAGAGAAGATGGAGGAGGGTACAAAAGTTCGTTACTCAAATCAACAATCGAAATTAATGTATTTCTTCTTCTTCTTCTTCTTCTTCTTTTTTTGACAAACCAAAAGTGCAAAGAAAAAAGGGTGTAAGCATAAGGCTTTAGACTCAGGTTGAGAGATTATAAATGCAAAATGATATTTAGTTGTGCGTTAATAATACATCTTTTCCGCATGCCACTGTCTCGCATAATGATAAAGTTTCTTTGAATTGTACAAATTATTGACATTTTATTCTCACAAAGAATACAAAAGAAAAGAACAAAATTGTTAGCCTGCATATTTATCGCTTGTACGAGACTGGAACTGTAGATATCACTATTAATTAATTTGTTGTTTAATTTATTGATCAGATTGAAGAGGGATTTTCCATGAGGATGAAGGATCTAGCGAGGGGTCAAAACTCCGGTCTGAGTCAGCACTGGGGAAGTCAATCAAGTTGACAAATTAAAGGAGTTGAATTTGCTTGATTATTTCTACGTTGTTCCTTTGACGACAATCTCTCTCGTCGTTAAATTAAAGATTGTGGTCGTTAATTATACGTCTGATCTACATTGGAATCTCTCATCTTCTGTATATACTCAGTATCAAAATGATTAATTTCTCAAAATTTTACTTTTGCTTTCATATTGCTTAGAAAGACAGAATAAATAGTGGTAAAGAAATGTATTTTAATCCGACAGTGATGAGGTTTGAGCTCAATATCTCCTGATTTTTTTTTTTCTTTTTGAATATAAGTCGTAATCTAGTGCAAGTGAAAGTCAGACTTCTATTCACTGCGAACATATCTCCTCAACTTTAGTTTTGGTAACCTGTTAAGAGTTGTGAAACTGAGCCTATGCGAGCATGGTTGGCTGTATCTGTGGTGCATGATCAATGCAATTCTCAGAAGCTTGTGTTTGAGGAAGACTCTTTAATGGTGATTTATGGCATTAACAAGGAGGAGGGAGATAACCTTGATCATCTTGCATTAAGGGAGGCTCATCATGTCAGTAGAAATGAAAATATAGGAGCGCACTGGGTAACTAATTATAGCAGAAGATATCAATGGTCTGAAGTAGAGGCAGCGGCAATTCCTGATTAACTGAGGACAATAATGGAGGTAGAGGCAGTGAAGATACATGAGGAGGTAAACCGACAGCTGAGAGAGTAAAATCTGACTGTTGGGCTCTTGCAGCCAAAAAAAAAACAGAAAAATAATAATAACAATAATGGTGACTACTGTAGTAACAGCAACATCACCACCACCACCAAGAACAACAACTAAATTTCGATAGGTGTCATCAGATCATCAGGGAGCCCATAAACTCATATGATTATTGGTTGATAATCCAATAACTTGTCTTGTATAGACCAAATCAAGACAACCCTTTTGAATCTAATTATTTTTTTTTTACAGGTTCTACAACCCTTTTTGCTATTACTATAAGTTTTACGAATATTATTATACCACATAAATAATACATTGAACAGTTTGCGACAGTTCGTGTCACCGATAATAGACGGCCCTGTCCAACTTCACCATGGTCCCCATCTCAGTACGAAGATGGGCCCAAAGCCCCTTAAAGCACGATTTGGAGTCTTTTTTGCATTTAGTTCTACTTTTTCTTTCTTTCTTTCTTTCTTCTCTTTTTCTCATTTTTTTTCTTGGTTGTAATCAGTGACCGTATAGCTTAATAATTCCTTTTGGTTGCACACATAGCGTTAGGGTCTGTTTGCTTTCCTTTTGGTTGCACACATAGCGTTAGGGTCTGTTTGCTTGTCATAATTAGTCATAAATCGTAAGTCGTAATTGATAAATTCTTTTAAAGTTTTAAATGAGTTACATGCATGTAAGTTTTACGGTGTTTGATTGGTAATATAAAGTAGTAAGTGAAAAAGTGTATTGTATTTTATGGTGTTTGGTTGTCTAATGTGTAAGTCAGAAGTGAAAAAATTAATCACAAAATTAACTATTTGGTGATTTAAAAAAATTAAATATTGCAAATAAATACTAAAAGACTAAATATTAGAAAAAAATAATATTAATATAAAAAATGATACAAATTTGCATTCACAAAATTAACTGTGAGTGAGTTGTAAGTGAGTGATAATTGAATTCCAAGTGAGTGGTAGTTAGGTTCTTTTTATGAATTACGGTCCAAACAAACATCATAGTTGCAATTGGGCTGTAAGTCATTTGCGAATTACGACTTACCTTTACGTGAAACAAACAACCCCTTACTCAATAATACTCCCAAAAGAAAACGCTTTCCTTACGGAAAAAAGATACGTCACATCTGAAGGACAAATCTTTTCAATTGGTATTAGAGCCATACACAAGAAATTTGGTAGCGAACTGCTTTGCGTAAAGCGTGGCGCCAATTACACGCGGTGAAGATGAGTGACATGCTACAGTTGTTGCTTAACGCCTTGGAGTGACATTGTTGCCTTAACGTAAGGCGTGTCTGCTTCCGGGCGGCGAAGAAATTGTGATCTTGATGAAGCATTTGATCTTTCAGTGTGAAAATAGTTGGAGCTTGCATGGCGGAGTATTTATCCGATGTGAGATTGTTAAGTAATTGGACAAACAAATAGTCTTACATCAACTGAACATGAGAATGATCTTCAGATATATAACAATTTGAGCTGCTCTTTTGAAATGATGCCCCCAAGTTCTTACGTATAGTAATATAAGTGAGACAATCCAAAGATTCACGCAGTGTTCGGAAAATATTTTTCACATGGAAGAATGCAATCTGTGTCATTTTTTTTGCGTGCACAAAATCACCAAATCAGATTGTGACCATTCCCAAAAACACATTTTTTTTCCTTCACTGAATATGCGAAGAACGAGGGAAAAGTTTACATGCAACTCTATTTATATAAAAATTTCCCTCCAAAAGATACTCTATTTATAAAAAATTAGTAGCCTAATTATTTTTCTTGACAAAAGTAGGAGTTGCGTGCATACCTAAGTCCTTATATTTTGTCTGTTTGTTACAGCCGGAGCTGCGATCAAATTGACAATTACTCCGTTGCACAGTTGAAATACAATGAAAAAATAAATGAAAATGATGATACTTTAAAATTAATTGCTTCTATATATATATATAATATTGTTTTATCATAACATAAACTAAACAATTGTTTTCTATGTTTTCTCTATTTAGAATTGTAATTAGTAGGTTGTTAAGCCATCTAGTTTAGTGAATTTCGTTATCTACCTGATTTTAAGAATTTGGTTATAATTCTAATTCTACTTGAAAAAAACATGTTTGAAAGATGGATTACTCGGTGTCTGAGATTCTTGGGGTGCGCTACATGGAGTTTGCTGATTATGCTAGAAGACAACAAATATTATTAGATTTTAATATATTTTAACATTTTTTTATTGATAAAAGATTTCAGTCTAATTTCATCCTAGTCGATTTTCTCTTATTTTTAGCTGTCTTGTCAAATAAACAACAAAGATATTCTGCAATAAAAAACTATTGAATTGTACTCTGAGAAATTATATATTCTATGTATTTCTCTAGGATTTGGGTTTGTGTAAGATCAAAATTAGTTGTATTATTTCTAAATTTTGTTTAAAAATAAGCCTTAAATATCATTTGAATCTTTTGAGGAAATACAAATCTTATGATATATTCTCTTAATAGTCTCGTCCTTTGTCCTCTCTGTTTTTCCAGCCACTGAACTCGATGCCAGCTAAAAGCTCCGGCATAGCTGGCCCGGGATTAATTAATTAAATTAGCTTAATTAGCATTGGCAATTCATGATTAATGCTGACTGGCTCAAGGGAATATTTGACCGGATTTAGCTCTATATCTGGCTAATATTATCTCTAATTAGTGTCCCAATTAAGAATAATATGATATTAATCAACTTGCATAACAGCTGTCTTGTCACCGATGTAGATCTTCCATGATACATGGAGCCTTGGGCCAATAGAAATCTAACTAGTTTTGCCTGCCAGTTGATTTTTTTTGGGAAGGGCTTGTACGCCAAAGAACCACGAAGAAAGTTGAACTCACGGTAGAAAATATTTTACATATAATAGTGAAAATGGGCATATGATGACACGCTGTCCGACAGCGCGGAGTCAAGAAATGGGTCGAGGGACAGGAGGACTGACCACATTAGTAGCTTATTTAGTCGTACCGTAATAATTTCAAACGCACCATCAGTACACCTAGGCCAGCAACGACACAATCTTTCCTGCAACAACCGCGAGTCCAAGGCAGAGTGTTTACACTGACTCAACAGGATGCCAGGGCGTCGAGCACACTGAAAGGTATGATATTTTCAACGGTACATACTGCCCGAGTATTATTTGACCCAAGTGCCACAGATTCATTTGCTCTGATACATTTGCATCTAAATTTAATTAATCCCATGAACTCCTAAATCCTCAATCAGTAATGTCAACGCTTGTGGTACGAAGATGATATCTAACGTTAGACATAAAGGGTGTGAGAGTGTGATACGAGAAGTTAAAATATTTGTAGACCTAATGAAGCTCGGAGAGATAGAATATGATATTATCCTAAAAATGGACTGACTATCAGTATGTCATGCATCAGTGGACTGTTACGAGAAACGGGTGACCTTTAGACTAGAAGGGATTCCAGAGTTTACATTTGAAGGGATAGAAGACAATCATAATATGCCAATAAAATCAGTCATAAGAGCCATTAGATTATTAAGATAAGAATGTTAAGGATTTCTAGCAACACTATTAGGCAAAAAGAGACTAAGATTATACTTGAGGATATACCTGTTGTAATGGTCCCAGTTTTTTTATCATTGAATTGCATTAATCATTTTTATAATCTTCTTAATCATTCTATAATCATCGAAAATTTCGGTAGCATATCCTCTAATATAAAATTTGCCCTGATACAGTATATCTAATTTTAGCCCACATCAGCCTACTTATCAAAGTCTAAAAAATAGATCACTTAATCATAAAAAAAAATATCAGATATTCTAAAGCTCATATTACCTCCAAAAGATCATCATTTATATAGATTTCAATCCAACCCAAGTACAGAACTAATATGTACAACTTATACCACTATCAACCGTCTACATATATCTATACATACATACACGCACACACGCGCGCGCGCGCACACTCCAAATACCAATATTGCCATTACCTATACAAACGAGTCAATCTAATAGATAAATTGTTGGGAAATATGAAGAATTAAATGTGAATCTTTGAGTTGAATTACGGTGAGATCCGTTGATAGAATCAATTAGATAATGTTTGGAGTATTTTCTCTTTCCATTGGGGATGAACGTGGTATATGCACATGTTCAATTCCGACTTCAAATGAATGAGATATTCAAGTCTAAAATTTGCCTAATTCAAAAGCCAAAAGGGGAGTAAAGGTAGCTAAAAGCATTTAGTCCCACATTGACCATGGGATGAAAGTTTGAAGTGTTTAAATAGTGAAAAATGGGACACAAAGGGAGTGACCTTTGGGTACTTGGAGTTTTCGTGCGCGATTAGGGGGAAACCATGCCCGCGCGCGCACCGCCGGCGGCGGCGGCCGGCCTACCGGAGCCGGGCTCGGGCTCGGGCTCTGGTTCGGGTTCCCTACCCGGTCCGGTTCTTTTTGAACAAGGGTATGGGTTACAGCGGATCGTACCCGCTCCGCCAACCGGATCCGAACCGACTCAGCGCAACGGCTGACAGAAAACCGTCGCGAACAGTTGGGCGGTTTCTGTCTGAACCGAACCGTTGCAACGGTTCAGATCGAACCGTTGCAACTGTTCGGTCGGGTTCGGATGGTTTTACCCCTCCTATAAATATCGCTCTTTTTCTCTCATTTCAGAATACAGACAGAAACACAAAACAGTACAGAAAAGGAAAACAAGTTCCTTCCTCTGCATTACGAAGTGGGACTTCTGCAACTCAGATTCAGAAGAGACTTCCAACAGGAAGTGGGAATTCTACAACTCGGATTTTGAAGTGACTTCCAACAGATTTTGAAGGCTCAGAAAATTTAACAGATTCTTTAAGAGAATTGTTGTCTGAATCTGTGACTTCCAAAGAAAAATATTCTTCTGTCTGCCTCCTTTCTCTACAATCGGTGTTCTTCCAAAGTAAAGACAAATATTCTATCTGAAATTTGTCTTGGTCCTGTTGCTTTCATAACCTGTGAAGGTACTTGTTAACTACGGTTCGACCGTACGGTGATTTGGTAGTCCTATCCAAATACCGTGAAGGAGTGTTGTATCTTAGAAGACCAGCGTTCAGTAACCCGTTAGCACCGTAGCGGGGGACGTAATTATCTTAAGGAAATTCGCTATAAGCATACCTCACTCCAAGTACTGTATAAGTGAATTAATTTTCTTTATACAGGGGTTATACTGATATTCAGTATATTGAGACTGTCTTATTCCAGTCTAATTGGTGTTAACCAAGGAAGGTAATTGAAAGGTGGTTCTGTAATTAAGGAACGTTCTATTGAACGGAAAACCTCCCACCTGATATTCATCAACCTGGCCAATTAGATCGGTGATATTGATTAGTTGTCAGATTGATCCTAATATCTAACAAATCATGGGTGCTCAACAAAAGCTATCCGAATCTTCCTTACTACTTGTAAGGCCTCAAGCTAGACCCTTCTTGCCATGACCTGAAAAAGGGATTAATAATAACGAGGAGAGATTTCTAGCTCAATGAGCAAGGTAAAACTCTAACTCATCCTGAATGAATGCATGCTTAATTAACTTAAAGTTTCACTCTCTGCCATCGATTTTTAATTGTATCTTTATCCGCGCTTAACTCTTGACCTCTTACCTAATCTTCTTTATCTTTTCTATAACATAGATGTCTCAACTACATGATATAATCTATAATAATGATGCATCGATCACATATCATGCTTTTATAACACCTAATAATTATATATAAGAGATTTATACATCACGGTATCAATTTCATATGGCTCTGTAATTACACCAATACATTCATTGACTCACACACTATAATTTCTTATCACAATTAGAATACACACATTTCATAGTCACATTAATTGATTAAGTTTTCACTATCTTCCCCCACTACCAGCTCCCGCCTGAGCCCTTCCTTTAATATATATAATAAACAACAGCTAAGTCATTTGTCCCAAGTATTTGGGGTAGGCTACATGAACCTAAAGAGAATTATGTCGGATCGGGTACATGGATCAGCTTTCTTCACTCATTCCTATCGAGCATTATGCCTTCACTAAGACCTTTAGCCTCTAAATCTTGTCGTATTACCTTCATCCATGTTTTCTTCATTCTCCCCTGGGCTCTTTTAACTCCTCTAATTTGATATGCTCTACTCTCCGGACTGGTGCATCGTAGGTCTATGTCGCACATGATCAAACCATCGTAGGCAATTTTCTCTCATATTCTCTTCTATAGAAGCTACGCCTATCTTAGTACAAATATCCTCATTTCTCACCTTATCTCTCCTTATAATCCTACACATCCAATGAAGCATGTGCATCTCTGCTACACTCATCTTCTGGGCATATCTCTTTATAGCCCAACATTCTGTGTCATATAATAAAGCTGGCCTAATAGCAGTCGGATAAAACTTTTCTTTAAGCCATAACAAAATATTACGATCACATAAAACTCCTGTCCCACTCATCCATTTCAACCAGCCGACTTGGATCCTGTGGTTGACATCACTATTGATCTCCCCATCCTTTTGGATAATGGAACCCAAGTACTTAAAATAACCGCTCATCAGTATTTTTGACCATCTAGTGTTACAATATTATAATCTCTGAACAGCTTTCTTAGCCTCCTTTTTGGCTAGTTTATACCTCTCAAAACTCACTCCATCATAATTTTTTTAAATCTCTGTAAGAGATTCATTTGATCTTAATGGCAACTTTTACCTCTTCATTCCACCATGATGTATCCATACATGACAGAGCACCACACCGTTACTCATCAAGTACATTTTTATCTACTCTTTTAATGCAACTAGCAATTTTTTTCAGGTTGTATTGAGATCATCTTGGGCTTTCCAATCTGCTTCATGTACTACTCAATTTATAAAAACTCTTTGGTTACCTTCTTTTAGCTGTCACCATTTAATCTTAGGATCTAACTTACGTTTAATCTTTCTAAATCTCCTTTAAGAGTATATGTTGGGTTACTACACTCTCACCCGATACTATCTTACAATCCATACAACAATTTCTATCTACTTTCCTTGTTAAAAAAGAAATCTATTTGGCTCGCAGTTGATCCACTTATAAAAGTGATTAAGTGAGACTCTCTCTTCCTAAGCCAAGTATTCGCTAAGATCAATTCATAGGACAAAGCAAAAAATTTAGAATCGAGTTACCTGGTTATTTTTTTCTCCCAAAACTAAATCCTCTCTGGATACTATCAAACTCATAACGACTAGTTCCTATATGCCCATTGAGGTCACAGTCTATAAAAGCTTTTCTCTAATAGGTACGCCTTGAACTATCTCATCTAAATCCTCCCAAAATTGATGCTTATTAGACTCATCAAGTCCTACTTGTGGTGCATAGATACTAATAATATTAAAAATCTCCCTACCTAAAATAAGTTTAACTAATACAATTCTATCACCCTTTCTCCTAACCTCCATTACATTCTCAAGCAATTGTTTATCTATGATCACACCCACCCCATTACGATTTCTATCTATACTAGTATACTAAATTTTATAACCCCAAAGGCTCTATAATTCTACCTTTTTCACCTATCCACTTAGTTTTCTGCACACATAAAATACTAACATTCCGTCTAATTGTAACGGTCCCAGATTTCTTATGATCTCCATATACATAAACATCTATATTGATCAACAGATTATCATAATCATCTCCAAATCCTTGAAAATTTTGGCAGCACTTCCTTTTAAATACGAAGTCCACTTTGATACATTGATACATATAATTCTAAAATTCTCATCAATCATATGTCTATATACAATATCCCAAGCAGTTTATGTCACAATTTCGGCTTGACATCGCCTACTTAACAAAAATCTCTCACATTTATCATGTGGATACAACACAAGATAGCAATCAAACACTTACTTGAGAATATTCTCCTTGGTATCACCATCTAACACAAGCCAACTCAAGATAATATCTATATAGAACTTATACACAGGTCTACATATATACATCATCGAACTAAATCACATATATACAACTATACATTCTAACTATAACATCAACTCTATGTTCATACATATAAATGAAATACCCAATAGTACGTCATGATAAAAGCTTGGTAGGCTCACACAATGAATGCTTTGAACCCTTCTAGTGCTCTACTCTTTCCTTTAGCTACTATTCATCCCTGGCTTGCCCTGAAAAATATGAAGCTACGGGGGGGGGGGGGGGTAAGCTCGACGGCTCAGTGAGTGGAGTAATCTCATTCTTAATTGTAGCATGACATTAATGATGTGTAATATACATGATTCATGAAAATACGATGTATGTGGTACATGAAGTATGTGATAATGAATGCTTCTACTTGATTGTGTATTTACTTTCAGCTATTGTTCAATTGATACTGATAGATGCACATATGATCAGTATCAGATGTCTCCAATACCATATACAATAACATATCCAATATACCCTTAGTGTCACACACACGCACACGCACACGCACACACACATGCACATACATATATATCACACATAGCCATTCATTCTCAATCATTTGTAAAGTTGCACATATATATATCGTAGCACCGTCTTCGCACTCCGCCCGTGCAATACGGGTCCCTTCCTCCTGATATATGATAGATACCCTGTCTTCCCCCTCCTCCGGTGCCGTACTGGTCCCTTTCTCCAGATATATATTTATATAGCACCGTCTTCGCACTCTGCCCGTGCAATACGGGTCCCTTCCTCCATTATATAGTATATATATATACATATATATACACACAATATCAGCACATCCAATTTCATAAGATTCATATATTATGCACATCATTTCATATATGGGATGATACTCTCAATTAGTGTTTACCTGTTACCTTGTATTCTTATACGAATATTTATACAATTGTCTTAACCAAAACATGTCACCCATATATATTTTGTAAATAAATCAAGTAACATACACCAATCATATTCATGTCAATCATAATAACTTCTATTCAGTAATGTACATATCAATGCCCTTGTACACTGTAGGCTGTCTAAAAATCACTAAAAGACAAGCCATTAAAAGGCAGAGTTTCAGACTCAAGGCGCGAAGGCTCAACAGCCGCGTCTCAACATCAAGGCGCGTGGGCTCGACACCCGCGTCTCAACCTCAAGGCGCGTGGGCTCGACACCCGCGTCTCAACCTCAAGGCGCGTGGGCTCGACACCCGCGTCTCAACATCAAGGCGCGTGGGCTCGACACCCGCGTCTCAACATCAAGGCGCGTGGGCTCGACACCCGCGTCTCAGTTATAACCGCCCTGGTTATGGGGCCAGTCGCCGCCCACATAGCGGGCAGGTCAGCCCCTCGTTGTGGAGCGTTTTTAGGGGGCACGTTCACCCTGGAACCCCTATAAATAGCCCCGTCGCTATGAAGAAGGGGTCGATTTTCGGAGGAGAAAAAGAAGGTCGGATTTTCTTTAGTCAGACGACAACAAGACAGAGACAGGAGAAAGAGAGCTAAACTCTTCAACAAGCTCGCTGCGTACGAGTTGTCCTTTGCCTACCTTCTCTTTGAGAATTTTGGTAGACAAGAGCTGTGCTACTCCCTCTACCAGCCAAAGAGAAGATTCCCTGACGATCCCGACGGTCATCCGGTCAACGGAGAACAAGATTCACTCTCCACCGCCACACGAAGAACCCAGCATTAAACAAAGGGGGATTCAAGACTCAACATCCTCCCTCCCTTGTAACTGGAAGGAAAAAGCAGTTTTGTTGTAATTTTTTCATCTGATTCAAGGAAAGTTTTACAGTAAAGACCTCTTTCTCTTTTTTCCGGCGCGTACAAGAGATGGCGACTCCTCTGGGGACTACATTTGTCACTGATGAGCAAATCGTGGCGCAGGATGACGTCCTCCGTAAGGGGAAGATGGTCGAATCGCTCATTGTCGAGTTCGACCAGGCGAAGTACGAAGAGTTTCTCTCTTTCGGCTCCAAGAGCCCAAAGACCCGCGTCTGCCGCCGGGTCTCGACGGGGAATGGCCCCGAGGCCCTATCTGTGGCTCTCTCGGGCGCTGCTGCTGCCAATTGTGCCAAGCAAGGTACACGCGCCAACGCCTCTCAGAAGGCCCGCGTGGTCCCAGGCACAACTATCTTTGCGACCAACCGCGTCGCACAGAACACCCGCGTCAGCGTCTCTCAGGAGACCCGCGTGGTTAAAATTTCTGATGTTCAGCATCAGGATGTTGTTGGTCTCTCTCCACCTCCGCGACGCAACCGGAACGCTGAGCGTCGACAGAGGAGACGTGCGCGTCAGCTGCAAGTTGGAACCTCTGGTTGTCTGACTGAGGCTGGACGCAGCATACAAACTGGCGCCTTGCTCGCGCCCCGCGAAGTCCGCGTTTGGCGGCCCAAACGCGAGATTCCTTCAGTTAGGTCCTCTGAGGACCAACTCACCAAACGCCAAGGTGAAGCCTCTGCGCCTTGTCAAGCACAAGAGGCACGCGCCTATAGACGTGGGGCCCAGCAGCCCACTCTCTCTCAAGTGTCTCTGCCCCGACACACCAAGCAGCAACGCGACAGGCGCGTCTTGTCTCAACAGAGACGCCAGACGCGCGCTGAACAGCTGCGGCGCGAGAACCGCGTCCCTGAAGCCTGCGTCCAGGCTGTACAGCACATGGATGCCTCCCGTCTTTGACGTTGCGAGGCTAATCTTTTCAATCCCCCTCCCATGGACTTGAGGGATTATTTGACGAAGAAAAGAAGTGCCAATCAGGCCACTTCGTCGTGTTGCTGCTGAAAAACACCTAGAGGGGGGGTGAATAGGTGTGATTGCTAATCTTAAAATTTTAACACTCTAAATGCGGAACCTAAAAAAAACAAGTGAGGCTCAACTTAGTACAATTCAACAAGTGTAGCCGAATTCCCCTTGCGAGGCTCTGGACTAAACTCCTCTTGATTCCCCTTGATATGGGTTGAGGCGCTATGTGAAGCTCTTGTTGGATGAGTACGGGATTGGCACACACAAGTATGAAATGGATGATATGAAGAATGATGCGAACACAATGATATATGGCAAGAATTACAAGCAAGCAAATAGTATCACAAGAGATTCAAACAATATCACAAGTATGCAATAGAAAGCAATAAGGAGCTATTGAAAAGTAAAGCAAGAATTAGACGCAAAGGCAATCGCAAACAAAGTGATTTGTTTCGAGGTTCGAGCCACCGCTCTACTCCCCGCCTTCACCTCCGTGAAGGGTTTCCACTATCCACCGAGGACGCCTTTACAATTTGGTCTACCGAAGACCGAGCACCGAGCTCCACCGAGTACAAAGGACCTCTACCGAAGAGGTTGCTCCACAAGGAAGGGATTACAAGAACAAAGTGATCACCAACAAGATCACTACACTTTTTCTCAAACTCTTTTACAAACACTCTCACTTCTATTACAACTTCACTATAGAATGAGTATAGGATTTTGGCTCTATGAAGTGTGGTGAGAAAAACTTCAGTTGTAGAGTGATATTAGTAATCAAACACAATGAAAACAAGCTCAAAAAGAATTGGAATGAAAGCTTTAAACTCTTTTCTTTTCTCTTTTGAAAACAACACAATCTTGAGGATTTTCTAAGTGATGTGCAAGAGAGACTTCTCCTCTATTTATAGGGTTAGAAAATAGGTTAAAAACAATTTCTTTACACCTAATTTGACCTGCAAAAGCTCCCCAACAACTCTCCAAAAATCTGTTAAAGCTGAAAACAAAAACAGTTTTTCAGAATAGCCCAAAGAGGAAAGAGCCGTTAGGCTACAGCAGGCTTGGCGGTCGACCGGTCCGGTCGACCGCCAGCCCAGCTGCAAAGAGCCGTTGGCTCTCGGTCGACCGGTCCGGTCGATCGTCCCAAAAGAGGAAACACAGTTTCCTTCTTCCGGTCGACCGGTCCGGTCGACCGAAAAAACCTGTGAGCAATTTGCTCTCCGTCGGTCGACCGGTCCGGTCGACCGACAGACATGCACAAACAGTGCATGTCCAGACACATCGCCGGTCGACCGGGCCGGTCGGCCGGAGTTGCCTGAAACAGAAAACTGGGCTGTTTTTTGAGTTAGAAAAATTTTGAGAAAAATTTTAAAAATACATATAGCTAAGTATTATGCAGAAAATAGTTTATACACATGTTTTAAACAAGATTTTCAAGATATAAAGCTTTTGGTACATGTATATATAAACTAAGGCATAAAGCTTAGAAATAACCATTTTCAAAACATAGGAAATATATGAAACAAGTGTGTGTGCAAATCCTAGAGCCAAATTTCATATACTCAAACTTTAACATTCTATTTCTTACAATGTTTCTAAGGACTTCAAGATCTTCAATAGGCTTCTTCATATGATCTTCAACACTTGTTCCTTGAGCCCAATTGGAGTTGACTTGAGTCCAAATCCTTGTATTTGTGAGAGAAGACTTCTAGAATGAATAGAAATCTGAAACACACTTAAACAACAAATGTTATTAGTACAAATAACTAATATGTTTTGTAATCATCAAAATACACTAATCATGGGTGATTGTAACCTTGGGCCAACAATCTCCCCCTTTTTGATGATGACAAAACATATAGGTTATTTAAATAAACATGGAAGAGGAGTTTGGAAAACTCCCCCTCAAATAATGCTATGTATAAAAATTTGACTATGGAAGCACAATACATAAAGCATTCAAGGCAAAATAGTTTTGTCCAAAACTTAAATAAACAAACTTAACAAACTCAAACAAATTCAAAATATCAAATTCTTAAACTTATTCTCCCCTTTTTGTCATACATCAAAAAGGGTTAAAATACCAATTGAAAAATTTTATATTATTTTTTTTAAGAATCCATAATGCAAACATTCAACTCACCACAAATAAATGAAAATCTAGCATAGTCTAATGGTTTAGTAAAAATATCGGCAAGTTGAAAATCGGTAGAAACATATTCAATAACAATATCACCTTTCTCATAGTGATCTCTAAGAAAATGATACCTAATGTCAATGTGTTTGGTTTTACTATGTTGATTTGCATTCTTTGTCATGTGAATAGTACTAGTATTATCACAAAATATTTTAACATGATCAAAGTGTAAATCATAGTCAAGGAGAGTATGTTTCATCCAAAGAACTTGTGCACAACAAGCTCCGGCTGCAACATACTCCGCCTCGGCGGTTGATAGGGCTACCGAATTTTGCTTTTTGGAAGACCAAGATACAAGACAATTACCCAAGAATTGACATGTTCCACTTGTGCTCTTCCTATCTACCCTACAACCCGCATAGTCGGCATCCGAAAAACTAGTCATTGAAAATTGGCCGGTTTTCGGATACCACAAACCCATTTCAATGGTGCCCTTAAGGTATCTAATTATGCGTTTAACCGAAATTATGTGAGACTCTTTAGGACAAGATTGAAAACGTGCACAAAGACAAACGGAAAATATAATATCCGGCCTACTAGCCGTCAAATAAAGCAAACTACAATCATGCTACGATATAATTTAATGTCTACACTTTTACCTTGTTCATCCTTGTCAAGCTTTGTAGTTGTTGCCATGGGAGTTTTGCTTACTTTCGATCCTTCAAGCCCAAACCTTTTGATTAGTTCCTTTGTGTACTTGGCTTGATTGATGAAGATCCCATCCTTCTTTTGCTTAATTTGGAGTCCAAGGAAATAGTTGAGTTCCCCCATCATAGACATTTCGAATTCATCCTTCATGCATGACTCAAAAACTTTGCAAAGAGATTCATTAGTAGAACCAAAAATAATATCATCCACATAAATTTGCACAATAAGAATATCTTTTTCTACATGTTTTGTAAACAAAGTTGTGTCAATTTTACCTTTCTTAAAACCATTTGAAATCAAAAATGAAGAAAGTCTTTCATACCAAGCCCTAGGGGCTTGTTTTAAACCATAAAGAGCTTTATCTAATTTAAAAACAAAATCCGGATGTGTAGGATCAACAAACCCGGGGGGTGTTCAACATACACCTCCTCTTCAATAAATCCATTTAGAAAAGCACTTTTAACATCCATTTGAAATAATTTGAAATCTTTATATGAGGCAAATGCTAGTGTCATCCGTATGGCTTCAAGCCGTGCTACGGGTGCAAAGGTTTCTTCAAAATCGATCCCTTCGATTTGAGTGTAACCTTGGGCAACTAACCTAGCCTTGTTTCTAACTACATTACCCGATTCATCCAACTTATTCTTAAAGATCCACTTAGTACCAATTGTTGGTCTATCGTGGGGCCTAGGAACAAGGTGCCAAACTTGGTTGTGCTCAAATTGATTGAGCTCCTCTTGCATGGCTAGCAACCAATATGAATCGGCCTCGGCTTCGAGGACATTTTTGGGTTCAATATGAGAAATGAATGCATAGTTACCACAATAGTCATGAAGTCTAGAGCGAGTAGTTACCCCTTTTGATACTTCACCTATGACGAGGTCCTTGGGATGATGTGGATTGTATCTCCAATCCTTTGGTAGTGGTTGAGTAGGCTCCACCTCATGTGTTTGATTTTCATTTCCTTGTGCCTCTTCCACTTTAGCTTTGCTTCCTTCATCATCCTTTGGTTTGTCTCCCATAGTAGAAGCATCCTCCAAGGTCACTTTCTCCAAACCTTCATCCAATGCATCTATTTCTACAACATTCTTAACAAACTTGTTAGATTCCTCAAACTTAACATGAATAGACTCTTCAATAGTCAATGATGATCTAATGAAAACTCTATAAGCCTTACTAGTGTTTGAGTAACCTACAAAAATAGCCTCATAAGATTTAGGATCAAATTTTCCTAAATTATCTTTTGTATTTAAAACAAAACATTTGCATCCAAAAACTTTGAAATAAGAAACATTTGGTTTTCTAGAAAAGTACATTTCAAAAGAAGTTTTAGTAGTATTTTTACATAAGAAAACACGATTTGATATGTAGCATGATGTATTAACGGCCTCGGCCCACAAATAATGTGGTAGACCGTATTCACTAAGCATTGTCCTAGCCATCTCTTGCAAAGTTCTATTTTTCCGTTCAACTACTCCATTTTGTTGTGGAGTTCTAGGACAAGATAGTTCATGCTTTATTCCATGTTCATCACAAAAAGTGGTAAAGGGTTGGTTAATGAATTCACCTCCTCTATCACTTCTTATTCTCAAAATCGAAACATCTTTTTCTTTTTCAACTCTTTTCTTAAAAATTTGGAAATACGAAAATGCTTGGTTTTGTGTTCAAGAAAGAAAACCCAAGTAAACCTTGAAAAATCATCAACCAAAACATAAGCAAATATATTCCCACTTAGACTTTTGGTTTGTGTAGGGCCAAAAAGATCCATATGGATTAACTCCAAAGGACGTGATGTCATGATATCCTTAATTGACTTGAAAGAAGACTTAGTTTGTTTCCCAAATTGACATGCGTCACAAACTCGGTCCTTTTCAAAATTCAAGCAAGGAATACCTTTCACCATTTCCTTTGTGTTTAACCTAGAAATGTGATCAAAAGAAATATGGCCTAATCTCCTATGCCACAACCAAGAGTCATCATCGAGGGCTTTCAAACAAGTAATATTACAAGACATATTTAACATATCAATCATATAAACATTACTTTCACGAAAACCGGAAAATACACAAACATTAGAAGTTCTATCAATTACTTTACAAGCAACATTATCAAAAACAACATCAAAACCTTTATCACAAAGTTGACTAACACTCAAGAGATTATGCTTGAGGCCATCAACTAAAACTACATTTTCAATTAAAGGAGAGGTGCCAAGTTTTACATTACCAATACCGATGATTTTACCCTTGGCGTCATCTCCGAAGGTGACGGTGCCACCTTCATGATATCTTGATAGGGTTGCAAAGTTGTTGATGTCCCAAGTCATGTGCCTTGAGCAACCGCTATCAAGATACCACAATCCTCTACGTCGTTGGGCTTTGGAAAGTACCTACATCATTTAACACAATTGTTGATTTTGGTACCCAAACTTTCTTGGGTCCTTTAAAGTTAGTCCCTCGAACCCAAACATTATGACGTGATACATTTAATCTATCATAGCAAAAATTGGCTAAGTGCCCTTTCCGTTCACAATGTGAACATGAGAACACTCTACCATACATGAATGCATGATGTGTATGTGTAGTGTGAGCATGTTTTGGGGTTTTGCCATGTTGTTTAGGTTGTGTAGCATGAACATGAGCATTTTTCTTTGGGGCTTGTTTCTTAGGAAACATAGCCTCAATTTTCTTCTTGTTAAACTCACAATTTTTCAAAACAACACTTAATGAGTCTAATCTTTCCTTAAGCATAGAAACTTCATTTGAATCAATTAGTGGGGCCTTACCTTTGCAAGAAATCTTATATTTTTCAAAATCATTTTAGTAGTGGCCAAGGTGGAAACCAAATCATCCTTTTCTTTTGTAAGAGTAAAAACTTGATGACTTAAAGATTCATTTTCCTTTTTCATTTTTAAATACTTTTTCTTTAAGAAATCATAATTTTGTGACAACTCAACAAAAGCCTCTTCTAATTCATCCATAGAAAGCTCATTATCATGGGAAGGGGAAGAGGTTACCTTGCTTGTGCCTTCATTAGCCATGAAGCACATGTTGGCGGTGTCTATTTCTTCCTCGGATTCGGTCTCCGAATCCCAAGTTGCCTTCATAGCCTTCTTCTTGTAGGGCTTCTTTGATGTGGAGGGCTTAGCTTTGTCCGGACACTCCGCAACAATGTGTCCGGGCTTTTGGCAATTGAAACAAGTGATCCTTCTTTCTTCTTTGCCTCCTTGCCATCTTCTTCTACCTTGGTACTTCGCCTTGTTGTACATCCTCCGGACATTCTTAACAAGGAGTGAGAGCTCCTCATCATCTTCTTCTTCATCGTCTTCATCGGAGTGTGTAGCTTGACTCTTGAAGGCGATAGTCTTCTTTTTGGAAGGAGCCATATCCTCCCTTGCTTTCCTTTCCATCTCATGGGTTTTGAGGTTCCCAATGAGACCTATAAGCTCCATCTCTTCATTGTCGTTGAGTTCCTTCAAGGTTGTTGCTTTAACTTCCCATGAAGGAGGAAGAGCTCGGATAATCTTCCTTACTCTTTGATCATTGTTGATATCTTCACCTAAAGAAGAGAGTCCATTAGTAATCTTTGTAAATCTTGTAACCATATCATCTATGGTTTCATTTTCTTGCATGCAAAATGTTTCATATTGGGACCGAAGAAGGTCAATCTTAGCCTTCTTTACTTGTGAGGTCCCCTCATGTGTGACTATCAAGTGTGACCAAATCTCATATGCGGATTTGCAATGGATAACCCTAGAAATGTCATCATCATTAAGGGCTTGTAGAAGTGCATAGTGAGCTTTGGCATTGGCATCGAATTCCTTAGTCTCTATTTCGGACCAAGTGGATTCGTCACCGGGGGGTACACTAAAGGACTTAGTCACGGCTTTTGCAACTCGGCTACCTAGAGATTGTAAAAACACGGTCATCTTAACTTTCCATATGGGAAAGTTAAGTCCATCAAACTTAGGAGGGGTCTTAATTCCATCGGCCATTTTTACTATATGAATATGAATGAAATGATTAGCAAATTAGGATCTTCTCTAAGGTTGTTAAACCAAATCCTAGAGTCCAAGCTCTGATACCAATTGAAAAACACCTAGAGGGGGGGTGAATAGGTGTGATTGCTAATCTTAAAATTTTAACACTCTAAATGCGGAACCTAAAAAAAACAAGTGAGGCTCAACTTAGTACAATTCAACAAGTGTAGCCGAATTCCCCTTGCGAGGCTCTGGACTAAACTCCTCTTGATCCCCTTGATATGGGTTGAGGCGCTATGTGAAGCTCTTGTTGGATGAGTACGGGATTGGCACACACAAGTATGAAATGGATGATATGAAGAATGATGCGAACACAATGATATATGGCAAGAATTACAAGCAAGCAAATAGTATCACAAGAGATTCAAACAATATCACAAGTATGCAATAGAAAGCAATAAGGAGCTATTGAAAAGTAAAGCAAGAATTAGACGCAAAGGCAATCGCAAACAAAGTGATTTGTTTCGAGGTTCGAGCCACCGCTCTACTCCCCGCCTTCACCTCCGTGAAGGGTTTCCACTATCCACCGAGGACGCCTTTACAATTTGGTCTACCGAAGACCGAGCACCGAGCTCCACCGAGTACAAAGGACCTCTACCGAAGAGGTTGCTCCACAAGGAAGGGATTACAAGAACAAAGTGATCACCAACAAGATCACTACACTTTTTCTCAAACTCTTTTACAAACACTCTCACTTCTATTACAACTTCACTATAGAATGAGTATAGGATTTTGGCTCTATGAAGTGTGGTGAGAAAAACTTCAGTTGTAGAGTGATATTAGTAATCAAACACAACTGAAAAACAAGCTCAAAAAGAATTGGAATGAAAGCTTTAAACTCTTTTCTTTTCTCTTTTGAAAACAACACAATCTTGAGGATTTTTCTAAGTGATGTGCAAGAGAGACTTCTCCTCTATTTATAGGGTTAGAAAATAGGTTAAAAACAATTTCTTTACACCTAATTGACCTGCAAAAGCTCCCCAACAACTCTCCAAAAATCTGTTAAAGCTGAAAACAAAAACAGTTTTTCAGAATAGCCCAAAGAGGAAAGAGCCGTTAGGCTACAGCAGGCTTGGCGGTCGACCAGTCCGGTCGACCGCCAGCCCAGCTGCAAAGAGCCGTTGGCTCTCGGTCGACCGGTCCGGTCGATCGTCCCAAAAGAGGAAACACAGTTTCCTTCTTCCGGTCGACCGGTCCGGTCGACCGAAAAAACCTGTGAGCAATTTGCTCTCCGTCGGTCGACCGGTCCGGTCGACCGACAGACATGCACAAACAGTGCATGTCCAGACACATCGCCGGTCGGCCGGCCGGTCGGCCGGAGTTGCCTGAAACAGAAAACTGGGTTGTTTTTTGAGTTAGAAAAATTTTGAGAAATATTTTAAAAATACATATAGCTAAGTATTATGCAGAAAATAGTTTATACACATGTTTTAAACAAGATTTTCAAGATATAAAGCTTTTGGTACATGTATATATAAAACTAAGGCATAAAGCTTAGAAATAACCATTTTCAAAATATAGGAAATATATGAAACAAGTGTGTGTGCAAATCCTAGAGCCAAATTTCATATACTCAAACTTTAACATTCTATTTCTTACAATGTTTCTAAGGACTTCAAGATCTTCAATAGGCTTCTTCATATGATCTTCAACACTTGTTCCTTGAGCCCAATTGGAGTTGACTTGAGTCCAAATCCTTGTATTTGTGAGAGAAGACTTCTAGAATGAATAGAAATCTGAAACACACTTAAACAACAAATGTTATTAGTACAAATAACTAATATGTTTTGTAATCATCAAAATACACTAATCATGGGTGATTGTAACCTTGGGCCAACAGCTGCCAACGGCTCATCCATATGCTCTCTGAGTGCCGTTGCGGATCAGGCGTACATCAGCAGTCTTTAGTCAGACAGCTGACCCTGATTCCCCCGTCAGCTAAAAGAAGACGCTCCCACAGAAGGAAAACCTTCTCTGACGTTGAGTACCCGGAGCTCACTGCGAATATGACAAGCAGGAGCAAGGGAAAATAACCTGCAGTCAGCTCAGATGAGTCTGACTCTGAACCGGAAGGGGTGTATCAACACACTCGCATCCGGACTGGGGCCATTCTCCCAATCGACTATAATGCCTTAGCCCATGGCATTAAAGTGAATGATTCTCACTCCGCCGTAGCGGAATCGAGGGCTTCGAACTCTTCCGTCGAGAAGGAAACCTCTGCCTACATGACAGGCACTCTGAGGAGACGACTAAACGTTTAGAGCAGATCCAGAAGGCACAAATGGATATGATTCTTTCTCAGTAGGAATCTATCAACTCCCTCAAGCAGGCGATTGCACAGCTGCTCGAAGACAGGAGGAGGTCTCCTCCTAAAAAGTCAAAGGGCAAAGGGAGAAAGGGAGAAAGTTCATCTTCCGAACCTTCTGAGGAGACGCGGCGATCTACTTCCGGCTCGTCCAAGTCCTCGTCGCAAGTAAAGGGCGACCAAGACCCAGGGAAGGCTCATGCTAAAAGAATGAGTCAACTGGAGCGACGCCTCGAGGCCCTTGCCAATCGCAAAGACCTCCAAGAAGTAGGAGTGGTCCGGCCCTATCCGGCTGAGTGGGACTTAGTTCCATACCCTCCTAAGTTCAAGGCTCCAACCCTCCAAGCATTCGACGGGAAGGGGTCACCCAACCAGCACATCTACTACTTCAAATCCCAAACTGGGAATGTAGTAGACAACGATGCTATCCTGGCGCGTCTGTTCATCGGCACCCTGAAAGGGTTGGCCTTTGAATGGTTCATGAAGCTCCAAGAAGGTTCTATCAAGAACTGGGGTGATTTGGAGAAGCTGTTCTTAACACGCTTCTTCGAAGATGACTCGGAAGTCACGATGCCCACCCTTTTGGCTACTAAACAGCGAAAGGGAGAGTTCGTTAAGTCTTTCGTGGAAAGGTTTTGGAACGTGGCACTCCGGTGTCCAAGCGGTGTGACCCAGGCCACCCTGGTGGAAACATGTCGTCACAATCTCCAAACCTCACTCCTTGCTCAAATAGGAGTTGCTGAAAGCCGCACCTGGAAGCAATTAGTCCAACAAGGTGAACAGGCTGAGGAGATTGTCGCCCGCGTCAGAGCGGAGGAAGGTAAGCCTAGGCCGGAAAGGTCGACAAGGCGTGCGCCAGACACATCCCTCCAAACAAAGCGGAAGGATAATTTGGCAACGGAGACCAAATCTCCCGCCAAACCTCAATCAGGCAAGGCGAGTGGCTCTTCAAGCCAGCCACGCGCCAACAAGCAATATTCCTTCAAGGAGGAACATGTCGATTCGCTCTTTAAACTACTCAACAAGAGCAACCGACTGAAGCTCCCTGAAGCTCGGCGCCCCGAGGAAGTCGGCAAGACCGACAATCCCACCTATTGCTTGTACCACAGGATGCTGGGGCACCCTACCAAAAGCTGCTTTGTCTTCAAGGATATCCTTCAAGCTCTGATTGACGCGGAGGTGTTGAAACTCCGACCAGAGCAGAAGAAGGTGACGACTAATGTGACGTCAGTTCTCCAAGTTCGGAAGACAACCCCCGACACCCTCTGGAGTAGTCCCTATCCAAGAGGAGAGCTGAGAGTAGTCAACACAGACCCTCACCAGCAGCAAGCGAAAGGCTTTGTACCCGTTCCTACACCTCAAGGGGAAACCATGTGGGTCCACCCTGACCTTGTTAATGAACAGCAATGGACTACTGTGACCAACAGGAAATCCAAAGGCAAGGCAAAGGCCTCATCCTGCAATGTGATGGGTGCCTCCTCTCGAGAAGCCGAGACTGATGTTCCCTCGTTAACCGACTCAGAGGAGGAAACAATAGTCTTGGCCGCAGAGCCCAACCAACCGATGGCGGGAACCCGTTCGGGACAGCCGTACTTGAAGCAGTATGGCGAGACGGCGGTAGTCCCTCCACAACCAGCTGCAGAACTAACCAAGCCCTCCACAAGACAGCCTGTGGAGAAACAGAAAGAAACTCGGTTTTCTCGAGTTCTTTCGAAAGGTATGGCGGAAGGGTCCACGACACCTTACCGCTTTGATGTTCTGGCTCAACTAGCCAACATCCCGGCACGCATTACCTTGTATGAACTTCTTAGACTATCAAAGTCGACCAGAGAAGCTCTACAAGAAGCTCTGGCAAATGCCGAGGTCTTCATGACCCAGGTGCCGAAGGAGGAAGATGTAGAGGATTGCCTCCACACCTCCCCAAATGCTCCCTGCATTACCTTCACAGCAGATGATATGCAGGTTAAAGGGAAGCATGATCGACCCCTGTATTTCACAGGGTATATTGGATCGTCTGAGGTGAACCGCATGCAGGTAGATCCCGGGTCCGCGTTGAGCATCATGCCTCGCTGGGTCATGCAACATCTGGGCATTCCTACTCATCGTTTGAGCCCTACTCAGACAACTATCTATGGGTTCAATGCCAACCAAACCCGTCCGATGGGGAAAATCAAGCTCAAATGCCAGATTGGAAGCCTCAAGTCGGAAGTGACATGCTACATCATCGACGCCGACACTTCCTACAATCTATTGCTGGGACGACCGTGGATTCACCGCAACTCCATCGTTCCCTCCACTCTCCACCAAGTCATGAAATACATTGACGGGAGTGGAAAGGTGCAGACGTTGATTGCCGAAAGGTATCCGTTCAAAGGGGTCGAGAATTATTTCACCGACTCTTTGCTGTACCAAGATCCGGTGGAGACGGATGAAGACCCGCGACCAGAGGAGCCAGACTCAGGTAACGAAGCTGACACCGAGCCCGAGAAAGAAGAGTGCCTGTGGGAGTTAGAACCACTTGTAAAGAGCACTAATAAGCTCGATGTTGATGATACCACCGACGATGTAGGCGGTTGGTATATTAATGAAGATTTAGATTTTGCGTATTTTTCTGTGTTTGCTTCTGATTCAGTACCATCAGACACTAGCACCGAAGTAGACGATGACCCCTGGTCGGCAATAGATGCTTTGACATCGTTGCATGTACCAGTGAAGTCGTCCTTCGAGACGTACCAAGATAATGGTAACGCGCAAGAATCTATATTTATGGTTCCAGCAAGACGGAAAGGCCAAAAACTAATTTTTTTTGGGCGAATCTCGTCTGAACCAACGCCCCGCGAAGAATCGGAAGGCGAGGAGGAATCCCCTCAGTTCGGTCATTATGAACCAAAAGCAATCAAAATGATGAGATGCATGGGGTACGACCTGACCAACAGACCCGGGTTGAACTTCGGCAAAGGAAGGAGGACGCTGCTTCGATCCTTTGTGCCGAAAGGGAAGGCCCCTGATTATTATCATCGGACGCGCCGGGGGTTGGGCTATGTATCAACTCCGGTCCCATCAGCCTCTGATTCTCAGGAATCGTCGAGCAACGATTACTCTTCAGACACATCATCTTGGGAGTCAAATGTCAGTGTCGGCAACATCTTCAAGGAACTTTCAGTGAACATGGTTTCGACAAGCCACCTGGAAGATGAAAATGAAGAAATGATCCAATCTGATACAGATCCTTGGATCAAACATTTAAATGCTCTTTGAGACACTCGCTTTGAACAGCGCGAGCCCCCCACAGAAGACAAGGTTGTTCAGATCAACCTAGGAGATGAGGCTAACCCTAAGCCCATCTTCATAAGTGACAGCCTGTCACCTTCGGAGAAAAAAGATCTAATATCTCTTGTACAAGAATATATAGACGTCTTCGCCTGGAATTATGAGGACATGCCAGGACTCGATCCTCAGGTGGCTATGCACCGCCTCAACATCAATCCGAACGTAAAGCCTGTCAAACAACAGCAGCGACGGTTTCGTCCAGAAATAATGGAGGCAATTCAATCAGAAGTCAGAAAACTTATTGATTCTGGCTTCATCAGGGAAGAACAACATCCCGACTGGGTAGCCAACATCGTCCCCATCGCCAAGAAGAATAGGAAGATCCGTATCTGCATCGACTTCCGCGATCTAAACGAGGCCTGCCCCAAGGACGAATTCCCATTGCCGATCACAGATGTCATGATTGACAATACTTGTAGATTCAAACGAATGTCCTTCATGGACGGATTCTCAGGATACAATCAAATCAAAATGTATCCTGATGACGAAAAGCATACCTCCTTCAGGACACCTCTAGGGGTATATTGCTACACCGTCATGCCCTTCGGACTGAAAAATGCAGGGGCAACATACCAAAGGGCCATGAACGCCATTTTCCATCAGCAAATACGCAAAACGGTGTAATGTTATGTTGATGACATCGCGGTAAAAAGCCGCACTAAAGGTGATCACATAGCGGACCTGAAGGTGGTCTTCGACATCATGCGGGCTCATCAATTGAAGATGAATCCCACAAAGTCCTTCCTGGGGGTGGCCAGTGGCAAATTCTTAGGATTTGTTGTAACATCCACCGGAATTCACTTGGACCCGGAAAAGGTTCGCGCTATCCAGGAGATGCAACCCCCGAGAAATCTCAAAGAACTCAGGGGATTGCAGGGACGATTGGCGTACATCCGCAGGTTTATCTCAAACCTCTCCAGAAGATGCCAACCCTTCGCTAAGTTAATGAAGAAGGGTGTCTCATTCATTTGGGATGACGCTTGCCAACAAGCGTTCGAGGAAATCAAGCAATACCTCACCCAACCACCAGTCCTTGCAGCTCCGGTATCCGAAAAGCCTTTCTTGGTGTACGTCCGGGTAATGGATCATTCTTTGGGAGCTCTACTAGCTCAGAATGATGATCAAGGACGAGAGCAAGCAATCTACTATTTGAGTAGAACAATGATCAGAGCCAAACATCGGTACAACCCGATCGAGAAGGAATGTTTGGCATTAGTGTTCGCCATTCAAAAATGCGACACTATCTGGTAGGCCAAACTATAAACGTCATATCAAAAGTCAACCCCTGAGGTTACTTATGACTAAGCCTTCATCATTGAACGGCCGGCTGGCAAAATGGGCCATATTGCTATCCCAATATGAGATGCACTTTTTACCACAAAAGGCCATTAAGGGACAAGCAGTGGCGGATTTCCTAGCTGAGCACCCAGATCCGAGGGCAGCCAAAGTCTACGAGGATCTACCAGATGAAGTTGCTGAAGTTTGCCTGACTCAGACATCGTTCGAAAGTCAAGTATGACAACTTTTCTTCGACGGTGCATCAAGAACAAGCCCAAAGGGACACGTAGTAGCCGGGGTAGGAGTAGTACTCGTATCCCCATAAAATTATGTGATTTCCCGAGCTGTCTCATTAACTGAGCCTTGTTCCAACAATGTGGCGGAGTACAACGCTCTTTTGATTGGGATGCAATTCGTCGATGAGATTGGCGTTAAAAATCTCGAGGCATACGGCGACTCTAAACTCATCGTCAGCCAAGTTCGCGGGGAGTACGAAATCAGACATGAGGACCTAGTACCCTACCACAACGCAACTATCCGCATGGCGAGGGGTTTACAAGCTTCTACATCGACCATGTACCGCGCAGGCAAAATGCGCACGCGGATGCACTCGCATCCCTCGCGGCCTCCTTAGCTCTTCCAGCTGGAGCAATGGAGAAGATATTCGTCTACAGCCACGACCTGTATTGCCCGAGAAATGCTCTCGAGGGCTATCAGGAGTCAAAGGGAGATTGTCAAGGCAAAGAAGCACTGGAATTGTCAACCGGTCCAGAGCTTAAAGACTGGCGATTCCCCTACATTGATTTCGTCTTATACGACATTCTGCCTGAAGACACCAAAGAGGCGGCTGCCATTCGAAAGAAAGCCCTCAAATTCTATTATAATGCGATTACGCGAACATTGTATCGTCGATCGCATGACGGGATCTTGCTCCGGTGCCTCTCACCAAAAGAAGCCCAAGAGGTATTGAGAGAAGCCCACGACGGTATGTGTGGAGCCCATCAACCTGGCCCAAAACTGGCACATCGACTCCAAAGATTGGGTTACTATTGGCCCAAGATGGTTGCCGACGCCGTCACCTATGCTAAAAGATGCCACGCTTGTCAAGTGCATGGGGATTTCATCCATCAAGCACCAGGGTATCTCCACTCTACAACCTCTACCTGGCCATTTGAAATGTGGGGGATGGATGTGGTTGGCCCTATCAGCCCACCATCATCAAAAGGACATCGGTTCATTTTGGCAATAACCGATTATTTCTCTAAGTGGGCTGAGGCCATTCCTTTGAAGGAGGTCAAATTGTCGAACGTGATCAAGTTCGTGAAACATCACGTTATTTACCGTTTCAGTGTACCTCGGCGAATTGTCCATGACAATGGACCTCAGTTCATCAGCCATGCTTTCCAAAGATTCTGCGCTAAGTTCAGAATCCAGAGTGTGTCCTCAACGGCATACTATCCTACCGCTAACGGCCTCGCAGAAGCTTTCAACAAGACTATTGGCAAGCTTCTCAAAAAGTTCGTCTCGAAAAGTCAACGTGACTGGGACGACAAACTAGGTGAATGCTTATGGGCCTATCGCACAACTGTGCGAACCCCAACTAAAGCTACGACATTTCTTTGGTATACGGGTGTGAAGCCGTGCTCCGACTGGAAATCCAAATTCCATCTCTACGCGTCGCCTTGACAGCGGAGATGACAACAGAGGAGAAGCATCGACAGCGACTCCAGGAACTGGAGGCCTTAGATGATAAACGTCTGCAGGCCCAACAACAAATCGAGCTCTACCAAGCTCGTATTACCAGAGCCTTCAACAAGAAAGTTAAAATGCAAACTTTCAAGAAAGGCGATCTTGTCTTAGCCGTCAGAAGACCCATGGTAATGACGCACAAGACAAAAGGAAAATTTCAACCCAAATGGGAAGGACCATTTGTAGTAGAGTCAGTCTACTCAAATGGGTCATATCGCCTTATAACCTCAAATGGCGATACACTCATGATGCCGATCAATGGCAGGTTCCTGAAGAAATACTATCCTTAGATGGTATTCTTCCGCTGATCAAGTTAAAAGTATACCTCTGATCAAAGTAAGAAGAATTTCTTCATTATAACATCCGACGCCCCTGACGGCTAAGGATAGAGGAAAATGTTGGCTTCTAAGCCCAACATAAGTCTTCGACAACTCATCATGCTGAGGGGAATAGCATGGCTAGCCCAACTCAAACGGTAGTTGGTAAAGGCACCTCAAATCCGTTGATAGCTGAGGGTTTGCTAAAAATCCTAAGTGGACTTGGCTCCACTCTTTCCTCCAAAATCCCTTACCAATTCTCATCCACAGAATGGTAGGTCTACAAAATACAATCATTACTAAGTTAACACTATACCTCTGGTAATGGAAACTTTTCAATATTCCTTATCGAGTACAAATTTTGTTTGTCAACTCTACACGGAGTATCAAACTTTCAAATTTGCCAAGTTAACACTATACCTCTGGCACTTCAAATTTTCACTTGTCAATTCTCACCAATAGAATGACAGGTCCTCAAATTGCTCTTATCATGAGTCAATCTTTGTCAAGTTAATACTACACCTCTGACAAATTACTGTTAAAGTTTAACACCACACCTCTAAACAGTAATCAGGTTTCTGTCAGGTTTAATATTACACCTCTGACAGTCACTTTTCTTCAGACTTCCATATCGAAGCTGAAATGGATGATGCTAAGTTAACATTACACCTCTAGCATCAAGTCATTGCTAAGTTAAACAATACACCTATGGCCATGACTTTCCCTCAGACTTCCTCATACAAGCCGAGATGACCAATGCCAAGTTCAACATTACACCTCTAGTATTACCCTCACTATCAAGTTAAACATTACACCTATGACAGTGACACTTCTGAGTTAAGTTAATATCACACCTCTGACTCACATCCTTGTCAAGTTAACATTACACTTCTGACAAGACCACTTTCAACCCGTTAAGTTAATATCACACCTCTAACGGTAACAAACTTTCCTAGATTCCCCACGAGTCTAGTCTCACTTGTTATTCTCTTCAACAGAATAACAAGTCTACCTAAAAACATTGTTAGGTTAATACTACACCATCAACAGTGTTTCCATCAAATCCCCAGCTGAGCTCAATCAAGTTAATCCCAAACACTTGATCAAAGTTCACCCTCACTGGGGGTACCAATTCTACTTGTCACTTTCTCTTATAAAGTGGCAGGTCCAGCAAAAATTATTTCATCTCTGTCAAGTTAATATTACACCTCTGACAGTATTGTAAGAGTTCCCGAAATAGGATCTTTCCCTACAAAGTTTGACTTATTAAGATTATCATCATAATTTTGACAAAGTCAAAGATTTTTTGCTTCTATGAGTCTAACTGAAGACAAAAAGTTCAAGACAATGAAAGAGGCAAAAGAAAAGTGTCACTTTTATTTATATCCAGGCATACGAAAGTGATACAAAACGCTCTCTTATACAATAAGATTGAGTGTTACAATTAAGGAGTACAAAGAAGTCCCTCTCTCTCTCAGAGGCCGTACTCACTCCTTGAAGCCGCATCTGATTCCAAGTGCACGATGTTTGGAAAAGCGCCAAACTGTGGTGACAATAGAAGCTGGCCGCACCACGATGAATGATGTAAACATCGAAAGAGCCCTAGCTGACTAAGCTAAGAGCAATGGTGTTCTTGAGGTCCGGTGGCAGCAGAAAGCCCTGCAACCCTTCATTCATGAGCATCTCTTTCACCAGAAGGCCATCCAACAAACATGGAGTGTCCTCGATGTCACTTCTGGGGTGAGAGAGGAAGGGGATGCTATCTGCCACTATATCCACCGTAACCCCTCGCCGCCATACCCACTGTGACCGTGACCAGCCCGCAAGCATGACGGGTGCGTCACGTTCAAAGAGATCTTGACGAGGGTTAAGTCCCCGTCAGGGATCGTGATTTCTTCCCTTGTGGACGACGGAGACTATGATTTCTTCCTTGTGGACGAACATCGAACGAGTTCGCCGACCAGAATATTCTTCCAGGGGCCCAGCGAACCTGAAAAAGGACAATCAAGCCTACCTACAAGGAATAAACAAGGGGGTTAGAAAATCTGGAACTTAGTATACTTCAACAAAGAAAACTAAGTGACAGACGTGGCTATTGTCGAAGACTTCAGACGCGGGAATGAGCCCGCGCAGTCAGTCAAAATACCGCGTCAACAGAAGCAGACGCGAATCAAAACTGTGCCACACACAGGATTCAAACGCGGTCGACGCGAATCAAAACTGTGCCACACACAGGATTCAAACGCGGTCTCATTTTGCACCCGCGCCTAAAACACAAGGCGCGAAAGAACTCAGACGCCGAAAATTGCCATCTCCCTATCGAGGGAACAGGGGTTGCAAAATTCGGGTCTGAAACCTTCGGCCCGAGTTGGAATTCATCCAAGTCAGTGGCCTTAAAACGCGAGCTTTGTGAGCAAAGTCAGCGCCAAGTGCCAAAGACTTCTGTACTCGCGTCCAGGGAAGTTTAAGTCCGTGGCGCAAATTCCAGAAGGAAAGCACCAACTATGACTTCATGACAACCTCTTCAAGAGATGCCAAAGTGCAAACCTAGGTGGACTAGAAACATCACGGCAAGTCGGGACGGCATACCAGCAGAGGCCTCTGTCAAGAGTTTAACTCTCTGCATCAGAGTATGGACATGGAAGGTGATCAGAGAGACACTTTGTCCTGAAGAGACCAAACAGAAGCATAAAAGCTCTGGGTCATCTTCTTCCCCGGAGTCGTCTTCATCCATGAAGACAGTACCCCTATTAGAAACTCTGAAGAAGGCGGAAGTTCTCAGAGCAATCGTTCTCTTAAAAGAGAAAATAGTCTAAGATTGGGACTGCTAAAGAAGGCGAGCCCCTATTTATAGGCTGCTCCTGGTAACCGTCATTAATGGTTCATCAATTGGAACCGTCGGCCTTAATGACCGCACGATTGTCAAAGTCCAATGGGAAGCTGACGCGTGGAGGGTCGCTTCGGGAAACGTTGAAGACGCTGGTCTACAACCGCCAGTGCCGGTTTTACATTAAAGGGCATTAACGCCCAAGTCCAATGAAGAACCGACGCGTGGACAACTGCTTCGGGAAACAACGGATGACCCGGTTTCCCAATCGTCAGTGAAGACTTGACGTTCAAAGATCTCATAAAATCTTTATGTCAGGCCGCATGTAACGTCTGAAAGTTACATCGATACGCAGATGGGAAAACCGCGTCCTGGAACCCGCGTCTCCTTTTTCAGAATGAGTGACGTCCACCTGCGTTCCAAAGGAAAGACCGCGTGACTCAGAATCGCGTCCCTTTAGCAAACAGGGCCCATTTTAAGGGAAAGCACTGGACTCAGCAAAGGACTTAGTCCATTCTGAGATTAAGGGGAAAATACACAAGGCTGCGTCCCTCGCGTCCGCTCGAGTCGCGTTTTCATGGCAGGACAGACTCGCGTTACTCAAAGCCGCGTTTCTCTCTGCGAGTTGACACCGCCGCGTCTCCCTATGGATTGACATTGCGTCTCATCAAAAGGACTTAGTTCTATCTGAGTTCTTATGAACTGATGACCGCGTCTCTCCATGAATTGACGCCGCGTCTCATCAAAAGGACTTAGTTCTACCTAAGTCCCTATGAACCAATGCCGCGTCTCATCAAAAGGGCTTAGTTCTGCCTAAGGTCCGATGGGTCAAACGCCGCGTTTCATTTAAAGAACTTAGTCTCACCTAAGTTCAGCATTCACAGTCAGTTAATCAAAGATTGTGATCAAGAGGTCGAATTCATCAAAGGAGGTGGAACCAAAAACTTCAAAGACTTTATTATATCAAAAATGATAAAAGCTAATACAAAACACTCTTAGTGAACAGAGTGTCCTTTTCTTAAAAAAAACAGAGAGAAGGCTACAAGTCCTGGTCCGCCAAAGTACGGATTTGCTCTCTAAGGCGATGTATCTTATGTTGATGCGCCTTCTCAACCTCCATGAGAGCTGGGCCCGCAGATCCGCTTCCGACAAAAATCCCTGCGCTTGCACTCGGAGGGATTCCAGCTCGGACGAACGAACAGAGAGGTCCGCTTCAGCTTGCGCCTTGGCAACCTCTAATCCGCTAGCCTCTTTTTAGAGGTAGCAAGCCTCTCTTCGTTGAAGACAATTATGGCCTCAGCCCTGGCTATAACAGCCCGAGAGTCAAGGATAGCCTGCTTTGCGGCCTGTATGATCGTCTCTAACTCCTCGGACTCAATCGCCAGCCTTTGGTGATCAGCCTGGACACGTTCAAGAAGACGAGTGCTATCGGTGATCTTCTCCTCCACCTCTCTTCGCTCCTGCTCTTGAGCAACAAGGAGCCTATTCAGCGTTTCTTGGGCTTCGTGAGATGAACCGGCATCATCCTCCAGGGATCGAAGCTCTCTCAGGTGCTGTCCCAGCTGATCCACCAGCAGCTGACTCGCCTGGGCTAGCGAAGGGCCTCCGGCCAACTTGATGTTCTCGACCTGGTTTCCGAGAAACATCTGGGCGAAGTCAAAGGAGCTACCCCTAGTCAGGACGAAATCGATGCATGTTCGCATCGAGGTAAGGAACTGCTGCACCGCCTGGCGTGTCAAAAGCTCCATGATATCATCATTCGAAGTGCTCCCCGATCCCCTTTCTATCACGGGGTGGGGGATGTAGATCGGCTCTGTTGGTGCAAGAGTCAAGCTGACCACGGGTACGGCAGGAGCAGGAGCAGCCACTGGCGCTTCTGGGGGTACCACTTCTACATGAGCCTCCACAGCCGATGACAGGGTAGTGAGCTCGACCTCCTCAGAAACCTCAGCCAAGGCTTGGGCCGTGTGGCCTTCTGGAGGGACACTGACCGTCAGACTCTCTACCTGGGCCCCCTCAGTTCTCTCTGCAAGTTATCTCAACATTAGCCGAATGGTAAAAAGAGAAACAGCCGAGACATCAAAACTTCCTTACCAAGCTAGAGGTCCAGAGATGTCGAATCCTTGGGCGAACCCTGCAGAGGAGAAGTCTCCCTGACTTCAGTGGTGGCCTCCTCTTCCTGCAGAGTAGAAGTCTCGGCAGCTGGAGTCTCAACTCCTTCCGGCTGGGTCAACTCTTGCATCATCTCCTCGATATGCGAGGAGGTTGCAGCCTCGGTATCCTCAGCCAATCCTGCAGCATAAAAGGAAAATGTTAAAGCCTCCTCTTCAAAATGAAAAGGGAAATCAGGTCAGAAGGTGAAAAGAGTACCTTCAGCAGGAGCAACCGCTGGTGGTGACATCGTCACCGGCTCACACCCATGTATTTCCTCCTCCGAGATGTGTGAGAATTTGCTCGGATCAGGAGGAGCGGGTTCATCACCATAATCGACCTCATCCTCAAAATCGCTTTCCTCTGCGGATGAGGAAGACCACAGTTCAACGTGAGAGGCCTCGGTAGCCGGAGCCTTGCCTCTAAACACCCCAGTGGTAGGGCTGGGGTCAACCATCCGAGGACTGGAGATGAAGACAGAAGGAGACCCAGGCTGTTGTGCCTCATCCCTCCTCTGAGCTGAGGAAGACTCAGGTTGAGCTGAGATCCCCGGAATCTCAACATCGCATCCGCTCATTATATCGACCTCGAGCTGCTCGGTCTCGTCAGTGGCGGTGGGTCTGTCAGCAGGCTCCCCTTCCTCTGCAATCCTGAGGCTCCTGCAGTGTAACCTGCGGGCATGGACTAAGGAAGTGTCATCCTTGTCCACCTCTTCCTCCCTCGGCTCCTCAACACCAGAAGGGATGTCCGCGGATCGAGAAACTGCAGCCGTCAAGTCTCTCCGGACCTTCTTTGGGGCAGGCTCAGCAGTGGAAGTAGAGCCTTGACGACGCTTGCTCACCGCCTGTCGAGCCCTGGTTGGTCGCAGCTCCGCCCTTGTTGGTCGCGGCTCCGCCCTTGTTGCTCGCGGCTCCTCCCTTGACCTTCTCCTGACCTCCCTCAGAGCCTTCAGGTACTGCTCGACGCCTCGCGAGCGTTTACCGGACTCAGACCTTGCTTCGAGATTTGCATTGATACTCTCGATGCATGAATACTCCGGAACA
The DNA here is from genome assembly GCA_038442645.1 of Agave tequilana. Lineage (NCBI taxonomy): Eukaryota > Viridiplantae > Streptophyta > Magnoliopsida > Asparagales > Asparagaceae > Agave > Agave tequilana. The sequence continues at coordinate 8,926 of JAVJIF010004147.1, read as the reverse complement.
AAGTATGGTGTCTGGTTGACTTGGAAGTACCAGGAGCAGAAGCTGAAGCTCATACGGCACTTTGATCCCTCGATAGGTAGACGGAAAGTTGCTTCCGTCCCTCCGGCCACACTGTAGTACCAAGCCCGAGCACCTTCGAACAAGTTCCCTTCGAAGGCGAGTCGAGCATTGGGATTGCCGACGTAGAGTTGATCGTAGCCGAACTGTCGGGCGAAACGATTCGGCATGTGCGGCTCGATTGTGCATGAAGTCCCTTGCCGAAAAAGCACATATCCGGGCCGAATGTTGATCAACCACCAGAAGACCCCCGTGGACAACCTCGTGAAGTCATCTGGGCCCGCGAAATCAGTAAATAGATCCCCGAAAGATGCACCAGGGATCTCGGGGAAGCAACGATTGAGCTGGTAGTTCGAAGCATCTGAAATGCACTTCCGGAAGAAATACATATAAGTATTACGCCAGTCCGAACCCTCCAACCGCTGTACAAAAGGGGCGAAAACCTCACTCAAGACACCGGCGTCATCAAGGAAGGGCGGTGCATCACGTACCAAGCCATGAGGTACGTGTAAGGCAGCTCGATCCGAGGGTTGGGGCGCTTCACCGTCGGCTTCCCCTCTGAGTCAAGGATCGGCTTGCCATGGGAGTCGCAGCCTTCCCTGCCTCGCAGAAAGCCTGAGTTAATGCCCGCAACCCGCTCTGAATGCCAGCCGCCACGGCCGGAAGAAGGGCTATGGGACTGCCATAGGCCAGGAGCACCGCCGGGTACATACATCGGCAACAATGACTTCATGTGGCAGCGTGGGCACCACACAACGCTTCAGCCACAGCATTAAGAAGCCCGCCAACAATGCTCGATCGGAGATAGGGGTCCGGGCTTGATGGTGAAAGCTTTCGAAGACCATGTCAGGTTCGAAACCGTCCTCGTTCGAAACCGTGGTGTAGAAGCCTTCAGGAGCCTAGGCGATCCTGTCGTCAATTTTCTTGTCAGAGCTGGGAGCCAGTCGGGTTATTGGATGGTCTTTCTTATTGACATTGTTGAACAAGTAACTGGCCCAAGACAGCTGCTTGATTCCTCCCGACCTCCAAGTGGTTATCTGGCCGCAAATATGGAAGTGACATAGCACTTCTCAATAAGTCTCGTACATTTGAGGAGACCCTTTCTTCATAAGGTTGAGCTCCTCAGTGGTTGGGATATATTCCTCATAGGGAGAATCCCCTGTTGCCAGCCCCGAGACCTCATGCAACTCGTGCAGTGCAAGGCCCATCTCTCCGACCGGGGTGAAGAATGTCCCCGTCAAAGAATTGTAACGCTCAAGGACCCCGAAGAAGTTCTGAGAACTCGGCGGGATGCCATACTGCACGGCCCTGACTGCTGGGTACAGTCCCACATGCTCTAGCAGATCTCCAAGATCGGCAAGGACGAAGCTCACCATCCTGCACCACCAATACTTCTCGGTGGAATGAACCCACCCGGGCGCACGGAACTCAACAGGAAAATCACCCTCCGCTTTCATAAACGCGTTGAGGAAGGTAGTGCCGAGTTTTGGTATCTCTCCAACTGGGAGCTCGGACTTGCGCGACCCGGGGAACAGGCCGAGAACCGCCCTATCATGACCATCATGACGGTATACCTTCTGAGAGCCCAAGTCACCGAGGGTATCTCAGGGACGTATCGGGAAACGTCCCATTTCATCTTCCGAGGGACGGACATGTGCTGGAGATAAGACAGCGGGAACATCCTCTCCATGTCTGGAAGAAAGAATCTTCTATCCCCTATCTGACAGAGCCATCTATAATTTCCATCATACATGGAATAGCCGCCATCACCGATACGATCTCCGAAGAAGAAGGCAGGCTTCTCCAGCTTGACGCGATCATCCGTTGTGAATGCTGCATCGGTCATAAGCACCCGAAGGGTCGTCATATCAACATTGGAGAGCCTCTTCTGGCGCTCCTGCGACCTGTCAGCAGTCACAGGTACTGTCCTTCGTAGTACAAAGGCCAGATCACGGTAAGCACCACCTACATGTCCAAAGTGGCGCTTCTTGGCGTGGGGCAGAAGGGTGTGGTACTGCAAAAGAAAAGGACACTTAATCAGACACCTTATCAGAAGAAAAAATGCTAAGTGTCTATAGTCCAGACGCAGAAGAGATACTGGACGCAGGAATTATCAAATCCGCGTCCAGACCTGCGAATCTGCGTCCAGACGCAGAAGAATACTGGACGCAGGAATTATCAAATCCGCGTCCAGACCTGCAAATACTCATCCAGGCGTAAGACCCGCGGGATCAAATTCGCGTTTTTCAAACAAGACTTATGAAAAATCTTTAAGTACTTGGGCTCAGGTGCAAGATTCATCAAAAACCTGCACCTGATGAAAAATCTTCAAGTCCGTGTCCGAACCTTCATAATTAGAAATATTCTAAGTGAAGAATCCGAAATGCAGGACTCGCTGGCACCGGGTCATCAAACCCGCGCCTTGGTTATCAACTCAAAGACCGCGTCTGAGACCGCGTCTGAGAATCAAACACGGTTTGTTTTCTGTGTTGACGGTTCTGTGTTAATGGTTCTCCTCTAAAAGATATCTTTTTGGGGTTCCATGAACTCCCATTAATGGTGAAGTTCAAGCCTAAACGGCGTTATACCTGGGAAAAGGACTTCCCGCGCGGAGGAACCGCCCCTCTGGGCCTCGGCGACGGTCGCTCTTGAAGAGGATGCGGTTGGCTTGGTCTTAGGTGCCATTGGTGATTAAGAATCCAGTAATGGAGATGAACAAAGAAAGAAGAACTCTTTTTCTTAAAAACTCTAAACAAATGCGCTCAGAGAAGAAGAGGTATCTCTCTGACTGTTGCCATTTATAGGCACAAGGATTCGCGAAGATACGCGGCGCGTGGCTCGATTAGTTCTGTAGCGAGTCATCGCTTGACGCGTGGAACAGATCAATTTTAATGTATCGCGAAGATCGCGCACCATGGCTCTGCAGCGAGTCATCGCTTGACACGTGGAACAGATCATTTAATGAACCGGGAAGTCCGCGCGCCAAAAGGTGAAATCCCGTCGGTTCCCCAGGCCAACTGGCAGTGCAATCATGACATGGCACAGATTCGCACCGGACGGCCGCGCCTCTTCGATGGACATGCCCCGTCATCACCGCCATAAATGCATTCAAAAAGTCGCGTCTCTCTAAGAAGTTCGCGTCTTTCCAGCCGGCTGAACATCGCGTCTGCTTTATGGAATATCAGTCGCGTTTCCATTTCCAAAAGACGCATCCCATAAAAGTCGCGTCTTTAAAGCAGTACTATCTCTGCTCTTCAAAAAGAACTGGCGTTCAGTCCTTGCTTCTGCAGATCAGTTCAACAGTACACTGGCACAAGCAGACGATAGTCCACTCCTGGCTTAAAGCGCACCCGTGACAGACTAAAAGCAATCGGGGAGGTTTAGACTGTGTATCTAGACACTCAACACGATCAACTCTGGTGGCCTCAAAGAGTTAACAGTACACTCACGAAGACCAACTCCAGATAAGATCAAACCCGGAGCATTAACAGTCCAGTCATAGAGGTGAATTCAGCTAGAGTCCAAAGTATTTCGAAATCCGTCCCATTTAACTGCGGAATATCGAAAACTTTGGAGGGGGTTCTGTAGGCTGTCTAAAAATCACTAAAAGACAAGCCATTAAAAGGCAGAGTTTCAGACTCAAGGCGCGCGGCGCTCGACACCCGCGTCTCAACCTCAAGGCGCGTGGGCTCGACACCCGCGTCTCAACCTCAAGGCGCGTGGGCTCGACACCCGCGTCTCAACATCAAGGCGCGTGGGCTCGACACCCGCGTCTCAACATCAAGGCGCGTGGGCTCGACACCCGCGTCTCGGTTATAACATCCCTGGTTATGGGGCCAGTCGCCGCCCACATAGCGGGGAGGTCAGCCCTTCATTGTGGAGCGTTTTTAGGGGGCACGTTCACCCTGGAACCTCTATAAATAGCCCGTCGCTATGAAGAAGGGGTCGATTTTTGGAGGAGAAAAAGAAGGTCGGATTTTCTTTAGTCAGACGACAACAAGACAGAGACAGGAGAAAGAGAGCTAAATCTTCAACAAGCTCGCTGCGTACGTGTTGTCCTTTGCCTACCTTCTCTTTGAGAGTTTTGGTAGACAAGAGCTGTGCTACTCCCTCTACCAGCCAAAGAGAAGATTCCCTGACGATCCTGACGGTCATCCGGTCAACGGAGAACAAGATTCACTCTCCACCGCCACACGAAGAACCCAGCATTAAACAAAGGGGGGATTCAAGACTCAACATCCTCCCTCCCTTGTAACTGGAAGGAAAAAGCAGTTTTGTTGTAATTTTTTCATCTGATTCAAGAAAATTTTACAGTAAAGACCTCTTTCTCTTTTTCCGGCGCGTACATACACCATATTCCAAAATGCTATATTAAACAAGTTATTATCTATCAATTTTTATATTTGCAATTATGTATAATGCAATATAATTTATTAAAAACCCCACTCACCTTTGTCTAACTTCGGTTATCAATCCTGCAGATATGTAGCTCTCGATTCCATGATCGTACTGGTTCAAAAATCGCTCGAATCCGACTCCGGATGGTCAAGTTATCACCCAAAACCAAACCAATAACTTAAGGTTAGATTAAATATTCAGAATTATCTGGGGACCCATTATAAATTTTCTGGGGTCTAAAATTTAATAACTGAGACTTTGAAGGGGTTAAATAGAATTTACCTTTCTTTTAAGGATTGGGTCGGGTTCGGGTCTCCGATTTGAATCCAACCCGAAATCCTCACTTTCTTTTTCTCTTCTTTCTTTCCTTTTTTTTTTTTGTTCTTCCAGAACAGCAGCAGCTTGCTGCTGCTGCTCTTCCACCCGCAGCCACGGCCGTGGCCGTCGCGCCGGCGGCCGTCCTGGCGCCGCCCGCGCCTCCGGCCACCCTGGCGCCGCCTCCCTTTGCCGCCAGCCATACAAAGAGGAAAGGAGGGAGAGAGTGATGGGTATGTGTGGGTGGTGATGAGAATGAAGATGATGATGATGTTCTTGGAGTGGTGGTTGCCGCAGCCGGCCGCGGCCGCGTTCCCTAGCGCCGCCGACGAGCCTTTGCCTCCAGCCATCCCCATGAAGAGAGGGGGAAAGAGATGTAGTGAGGGAGATGAAGAGAGAGAGAGAGAGGGGATGAAAAAAAATGGGATTTAATTCACTTCTCTTCTAAATATTTTCCCCTAAATTATCTCATCAAGCCACATCTCATCATCAATTTCAATGCTTAATCACAACCACTCGTCACCTCCCCACATGCATACTTACCACATTCCACTCACCTTATTTAATTAAGTAAAACTTTGGTGCTACATGTATGTATATACACTATACCCACTTAAAGTATTACACGAAATACATGTATAATCTATACACACATATATTGCATGTAAACACTCTCCCATGTACATATATTATTTTAAAAAACATTCAATATATATAACTTGTATTCACCAATTTAGAATTCTACAATACTTATTTCCATTTCGTGTTACATCAAATAAATTATTATCACCAAAATTATCAGTTCTAAATATTGATTTCATTTACGGGCCTCATCTGATTTAATTTGAGTTTAGAATATTAATCATGGTTTAACAACCGTGTTACAAGTATTATTCATGTTCACAGTCTTATATAATTGTAGCTATATATTAAATCTCCAATCTATTTATAGAATTTAGAGATTTGTTCACGTAATTTTCTCATTAATCATGTAACTTAATATTTTACTGATCTCAGATATAATAATCCAGATTAATTAGAACCAAACATTATCTCATAATTGAATGTTAAAACAAAAATTAATAATAAAAAATTAGGGTTGTTACATTCTACTCTCTTATGAAAGTTTCGTCCTCGAAACTTATTGCAATTGGAATAGGATAGGGTCAAATATTTATAATTCATCTTCCGGTTCCATGTGGCTTTTACAATTTTACACCTGACTTAAAATCTGTATAGGTTTCTAGCTGTAGAATATATCCCTTTCGGATTTCAGCTAAACTTTTGTTTTTATGAACATTGGCAGCTCGAAAACTTTCAAGTTAGGTAAAGAATATAAAAAATAATCTATGATGCATTGGAACAAGGATTCAATCCTTCTTACGCGGATGTTGCTGGACTGTCCCAATGCTTGATATAATAATTTTACTTCATAACCAATGGTAGTTCATTTAAAACAATTTCCCATTTTATTCAAGGTCAAATCCTTTCTTAACATCAATCTTGACTCAGAGCTTTGTAATTCTGAATATTTTTCCGGTAGTGAAGTCAGTCGGTATTAACAGATCTAATCTAAAGTCGGATATTCGACTGGTCCAAAGTATTGTGGATCCAAACTACTTTCTTTCGATTCGTGTCACAACTATATCGGATATGCCTTAATAACAACTGAAATTCTAGAGAACTCCAATATTAAATCCTATGTCATGTGAAGTGAGTGAGTTAGGATCTCTATATTCATCTTTCAGCTCTTTTAAACATCTTCGACTTTACTGTTATCAGAGGAATGATTTATATTTTAATTGCTTTACTTTGTGGACTAGAACTTGCATCAGTTCTTCCATATAAAATATATCTGTATTGATCCATCAAAATAGATAACACAACCCAGAATTTCAGTGGTTTTAAATTAGTAGACTTATTATCATTTAATACTTTATTGACTAGATGAAATTAATTCAATCAAAGAATGCTAAAATCATGCCCTTCCATCACTTATTCATGTATGTGATGATTACACTATTATCTGATCATCTTCTTTTTCTGAATTAGTTTCCACCACAAATTTACCAATTATATGCAATTTAACAATCCTTGTATAAAGTTCACACTTATTCATTAAACTGGACATCTGGCAATCAATTTTAACTCGTAGGATGTGCTCCTTCGGATTTGTATGATTTACAAAGGATGTATCATTGTTTACAGTCTTATTCAAGAATTATCACATAATTTATAAGGAATCGAAACGAACTTACAATCCTTCTTTTACAGATGACACTGAGTGTTTTAATATTTCAGCAACTGTAACACTTTTCTTTATGCTCGATGTTTTCTAAATAACAAGAATCTACTCTAATCATGATAAATTTCAATTCTGACATAAATATATATTACCAAAGTTTCATTATTCTGTGCATATTTCTGGTGGTAAAGTTAATCGATATCAATAGATCCAATTTGATTTGTTTAACGAAAAGTTAAATACATCAGAGATCCAAATTTGCTTTTCATTGTGACTTGAGTTGCCTCAAGAATATTATGAGAATGTCAGAGTCATCGTTTCACACAATTCTTATCTGCCCTGAGCAACTTTCATTCTTCTCAATTATTCGAATTTCTTCAAAAAATTTCCTGAACTATTATGATTATTATTTTTGAGACCCTAACTATATAAGGATTACCTCATGCTTCCCATTATAATCTATTGCATTTAACATGTTCTCTATTTTACGAAGCCATCCTCTTTGCTTGCAAAAGATGAGAAGTTTGACCCTGAATTACCTCTTAACTTTATATTTAACTTCATTACTAAATCAACAGAATAGGTTTCACACCCTATTCATATGTTCGATGAATAAGTTATAATCACTGATATCATCATCCACTCTCTGATTTTTTTTTTAACATAAACATTATGGTTTTCACATTTGAGATCATACTGTATCAATTTCAATTTACAAGTTCGAGAGAATTACAGTGTGTAAATATAACTACCCATGTCGCAGGTACATCCATGCATAAAATCACAATAAGTTACAATTATTGTTCTCATGAATGTTGTTACTGGATCAGGTTTCGTCTAGTGAACCTAAACGCTATTTCATGTTATTGTCTTCATGTAACTTAGTATAATATCAATGATAGTTGTAACTTGCGGTGAGCACCCGACTTGATCTATATACAATAATTGGTTGGGACAGAAGATAAGGATTCTTGTTTATCAATATGATTCACTCAACTGAAAGGTCTCTTACTTAAGTGTAAACTTTTAAATCTTTGATAAGGATCAGTATAATACCACCCACGCCGGATTGCCTCACAACATAACTTACTCTCAAATTCACATACCAATGATCATGCCACTATACATACAAAATAGATAACATCATATCATCAGTCTCTCAGCATACTGGTGGACTCACAATTATATACATAAGTATGCATCAACCGTCTTATTAAACACTATGAGTACTATGATTCTGTCTCTAGATTCTCTAAAAAAAAATATCATCCTCTTTCATTTCATATTCGCACAATGTAATTTATCCCTATATAAGGATGCTCTTCAAAGAGTATCAAAATCCATAATCTTTCAATATGACGTATCCCTTACATCTTTTATCTGAGACTTTGATTATCCCACAACCAGATTCTTAATAAGGTTCTTCTGCTCCGATTAAATCTTGATTTGCTTATATTTCAATTACTTTCTTATTCTAGTGTCCCATACCACTGGCAGCTCATACTGAGGGCCCGCACCCCCAATAGAACACATTCGAATCAAGGCATGCGGGTATGCCCTCATTCGAACGTATGAAAATAATCAATATCATGCACTTCGATATCAATCATACACGTCAGAACCGACTACCCCCTTGGAATTACTCATATACAGTCACGCGATCAATCAAACAATGCACACATATATACATATCAATCTATGGATCAATCCTGATGTAGAAATAACAATTCTAGATCACATTCCTATGCCTATACTTTTCTAGGCCTATATCTCAGCCTACTCTCATTCCTAAGCCTTTGCTCTGATATCAACTGTAACGGTCCCAGATTCTTATGATCTCCATATACATAAATATCTATATTGATCAACAGATTATCATAATCATCTCCAAATTCTTGAAAATTTCGGCAG